>CM051234.1:505800128-506267628 GCA_027917425.1 Gastrophryne carolinensis
GAGAATCCCCGCTTGTATTGGGGGTTAGACTCAGGCTTGGGGGAGTAGGTGAAGTGAGGCGAGGTGCAGGCCCAGCCACGGAAGAGGCGGGAAGAACCGATAGCGCCTGCTGTGCACAAGGAACACAGACCCGTGCATTGTCACCGCTGGCTGCTAGGTAAGACCCCACAAGCTACACACAGCCGGGCTTGTCCCGAAGGAACCCCGTTCACAATATCCTGGGACGCCTCCATATGGTGATTTAATCGGCACAATAGGCCAGTAGGGATTGACGCTGTAAGCTACCCTAGATGCCCCAATAACCCACGGGGAAGTGGGAGTAATTTTAATAGTCTCAACTGGGAGCTACACCAGGCCGGGAGAAGCCACCGGAATCCACGGTCTGGGTGACATAAAGGGAACAAGAATGTCAGAGCCATGCGCAAGGGAGTAATAAAGGTAATATAAAGTCGGCCGCGAGGGCACTTACAGACAGAGGGGGGAGGACGGTCTTCACCACGCGCGCGTGCACGAGTAAAAATGGCGCCAAGTGAACCTCGAAGGGCGGGCCAGAGCTGACCGTGACGCGGAGCGCGCCAAGTCAGGACCCTGAAACCCCCCCCCCCCCCAGAGAGCGCGAAGCTCCAAAAATGCGTAGCCAATAGAGAAAACAGGGCAGTGACGCCTGAAGGAAACTGATCGAGTGGATTACCGCAGCAGAGCCACTACAAGCTAAAAAAGAGACGCCGCGGCGTCTGCAAAGCCGCCGCCGCCGCCATGCAGTACAACCATATAGGAAAGGTGCGGCGGCAACCAATACAAGTAAAAAGTAAACAGCGCGGCTCTGACACCCATTCCCAGTCAAACGCGATACTAAGGCCATAAGCGTGTAATAGGGTACACTGAGGCCGCCATACTCACAAACCCCTCCCTCCCCTTTCTTTCCCCCCGGGCTAAGGGGGGAACGAGGGAGGATGGCAACCCTTTACACAGGGTCCACCGCTACACGGGGCGTGGGGCAATGATGCGGGAGGGGCATCCCCTAAAGGCTCACCATCAGCCTAAACCGCCTACCCTTTGGTGGGGGACTGCGGTGGAGCAGGGCTCCATAAGCACGCATGGTGCTGCCTACCTTCACCCGACCAGCGCAGCCCAGGCTGGGAGGCACATCACAAATAGGACGGGTGGGAGTAGTCCAACAGGGCCGCAGGCTGTAATATCCCCGCTCACCTGCGAGAGAGTGATACTTCATGTCTTCGCAGTCAGCACTGCAGAGAATTCTGGGGATTTCTGGGAGGTCCCCGGGTATATGAAGGCCGGGAGGAGCCTGTTTTTGCATGTCTGCAGTGCACAGCGCCATCTGGCGGAGGATAACCCAAGTGTAAGTATTATATCTGGAGCAGGACGTACTGTATACTTAGAATAATAGATTTTTTCAATTATTTTGCACATATTTCACCCAAAAGTATTGAGAATACACTAAAAAAAAGGCCATACAAGACATTTCACGTTGAAGCCCAGACTCTACTGAAAAACAATATATAATTTTCCAGGAAAATTCCTGGAAATCCCTTCATAAATCAAGGTTAAACATGTGTAGCGCAAAAAAGTGAAAAGTAGTCTGGCAACAGAGTGTAACAAAAAATCTAGGTAGGCTGGCACTTAAAGGGTTAAAACACTACATAACAATCTTGACATTAGCACTAACAATGGAGTGAAACGCAGGTCACACCAAACAACCTCAACCCCGCCTTCGTTGTTCGCCGAGATGGACGTCCCCAGCACCCCCCGGGGCACCACCCATGTCTGTCGGGGGGGAATCTCCCCCCAGCCCCCCCCCCTGCCCAGCGGGAACCGGAGAACCACCAGGGCCTAAAGCTCCCGGACGGTGCACCCCAGCAGCGCAGGGGCGGGGAGACTCCAGGAAGGAGCCCACCCGCCAGCAGCCCACCACAGAGCCCCCATAGAGTGACCCAAAAACCGCCCCCCCCCCCCAACCGCCCCCATGCGCACCAGCCCAGAGGACGGCCTATGCCCTTAGCAGCCAAATGAGACAGCCCGTATGGCGCCACGGGGAGGGGAGGAAGACAGCGGGAGGGCCAGCACCCGGAGGCAGGCGCGGCCATCCACCCCGGCCACGCATAATGTTGTTTTACTAAAGGGCAGGGCTCATCCATAAGGATGCAACCCAGTCCCTGTCCCATCCCGAAGGGAATCCACTCCCGCTCCGTCCGGAGGCTGCCGCCCGCAGGGCAGCTCCGCCCCATCCTCCTCCGCCGGATCCTCTGTGGCAACGGCTGGAATGAAGGGTAGTCCAGCCAGTTGGGGACCTCCAGTGGCGGCGTCTCCAGAAACACAAATAAGCAGTCCAGTTCTCCCGGCGCCCTGAGGGTAAAGGATCTTCCGTTCTTCAGGTGGAAAGGGTATCCCCACCGATATACCGCACCACAGTCTCTTATTTTCTGGAGCAGGGGTTTCAGCTGTCTTCTCATCCAAAGCGTCGACCGAACCAGGTCCGGCAGAATGGTTATTGGTTTGGAGTGGTGGACTATCTGTCCGGCCTCCCAGGCTTTTTTTAGGATTTCTTCCTTAATTTTAAAGAGGTGAACTCTGCAAAGCACATCGCGAGGAGCCTCTGGGGCGCCCGGTGGCCGATCCGCCACCCTGTGGATCCTGTCCAGTTTGATGGGGGTACCCGCGGGGTTTCCCAGCAGCGTGTTGGAAATGGCAATTGACTCCAAGTCCGCATATTGGGGCGTTTTGGGGAGCCCACGTAGTCGCAGATTGTTTCGCCCATTTCTATTTTCCAGATCATCGCATTGGAGCTTCAGGTTGGAGATTTGCACTACTTGCGCTGCCGAGGCTCGCTCCAACTGGGCTAGGCGCTCTTCCGTCGCTTCTCTAGCGGTTTCCAGGGTTACGACCCGATCCTCCACTGCCGCAATATTGTGTTGAACAGCTTCTAGGTCCTTTCTGAAGGCTTTTTCAGTTCTCGAGATCATGGCTTCCATGTCCGTCTTACTAGAAATCACTTCCAGGTCAGCCTTGGTGGGGGGAGAGCAACACCGAACGGAGGTCAAGGTCCGCTCCCCGCGGGGGTATATGCACAAATGCTTGGTGGGTCAGCCCCGCGATCCTTCGCTTTGTGGGGTCAGCATCAAAGTGACAGGATCCCGGTGGGTCCCAGGGGTCCCCCTCTCCTGCGTTAGTGACAGATGTGGTTGCCTGTCCCCAGTGCTTATGATCATGAGCGGGCGGAGGGGTCACCGTTGCGGTATGCAAAGGGACCCGGCAGAGGGACGTCACTCCAGGCACCGAGGGTGTCACCACGGCCCGTCCGCGTACCCCATTCCACCGTTCTGTGGCTGCAGGAGGGCCCCTCGGCCCCATCGCTCCATTCATTCTGGCTGGGCTGATCTGTGCGGCACCTGGTCTGCGCCTGACTGTGTTGCGACTCCTGCCCTTTAAGAAAGCCTGTGGGGCTGCCGCCGATATCACATGTGGAGGGGGATGGTGACTCCTTCCCCCCCTCAGAGCTTTGCGACCCCCAGAATCGAGGTGGAAAGTCCAGGCTGACGATCCCAGGGCTGAGTTGGGGGTTCCCTCTAACCCCGCTCCCCGAGTCATGACTGGAGCACCTGACCTCCTCCGGGCCCGGGTCCCCTGCCTGCCGGGAAGGGAATGCCCACCCACCGCCGGCCATACCTTGAGCCGCTCAGCAGCCAGGGCTGCAGTGTCACTCTCCGCGCCCCCGCCGTCCCGGCCGGGCGCCATCTTGGATTCCCTGTCTCGCTCTGCAGCTGCCCGTGTGAGCTCACAAGGCGCGGACAGCCGCCGGAGACGCACGGGCTCAGCCTCCGCCCGCTCTCCCTCCTCTTCGGGCCGGCAGTCTTCCTCTCCGCATGGACCCGCGTCCTGTCTCCCCTCCACGCTGCTCAGCGCCGGGTCCCGCGCCATCTAGCCGCCCGCCCTTGTCACCTGCGTCTCTGGGGAGCATATACTCTGCTTCTCCTCCGTCCCCAGAGTTCTTTGGGATGCATGTCGCCTCCCCATCATTTCCATAGGTAGTAAAGGGTTTCAGTCACATAGAATATAACACCTGGGCTGGCACACGTCCTCCCGCTACCATGTCGCGACCACGCCCCCCCAGTCTGCCCTTTTTATACAGATTGAATTGCTTCTACTTACCTAACCCCACTTCAATCCATAGCCTACATAAGGGTTATTCTTGATTCTATTTTATACATTCCACTACTGACACTGGTCTCACAAAAAAAACTCACCAGACTCCAGGAAAAAAAAAACATGTAATCTCCTTTTGCAAGCTTCAGAGATAATCAGCATCTAATTTCCTTTGCTGGATACACAGTGATTAAAAGTTGTATTCCAGTGTTATAATATTAAAATTCCATTTATATGGTCTTTCCACAGTAATAAGCTCAAAAGATGAAATAAAAAAAAACAAGATGCACGTAGCGTAACGCTGTATTATTAATAGGACGCTATTTAATGTTATATTGCACTTACAAGCTTCTAAAACATGTAACAGAATTGCAAAGCCATTCTCCACACTAACCTGTGGCCATCAGGTGGAAGGAGATCTATAGGCTGTTCAGTTTTTGCAGACCAAAGGCAAATGGCAGCAGTATAGCGTTGGCGCATTTCGTTGCTATGTGCAACTTTTACAAGACCACTATGCTGTGTTTTAATAATACAGAGTGTGGATGAGAAAAAAGTGTGTTCTCTAGACCTAGGATTCATCTCCCTCCTGGAACTCGAACACTTACACACTAATTGTTGAAAAGATTTGGATGGACCCGAACCCTAGCCAAAAGTTGTTGGCATAACAGAATCTAATTCTTGCCATGAGTCTCCACATACTATTAGGGGACATTCCTGCTGATGCGTTTAAATAACACAATTCAATGCACTGTAAGAAAAATTGTAGAATGGCCTTAGACAGTTCAAACTTCACTTTCCTTCAAAGGAAATTTGGAATAGAACAGTGGATATTTGGTAATGCTGGTAAGTAAAATGGCTTTCTCCCATCAACATGTTTTGTCCTGCCCCTTGGACTTTATCAGGATGGTCATGATTTTTGTGGTGTTATTTGATATAAAAAAAATCTATATCTTTCTTTATATGTATATATTAATAAATGAGCAGGAATGTAGCCTAGTCTGATCAATAATCAGTCATTCACAGAGTATCCAAGGTTTTCAGGAATCACAGGAACAAATGAAGCACAGCAGAATAGCATAGGGATTTTCTGTCATAATACTGAGGCTAGAGACTTCCTTCTAAAGGGCCCAGAGTTTCAGGATTGGTTCTCTCCTAGTCAGATAACAAGCATACCTGTGTTACCGAATTGGCCTGCTAATCTGCTTTCCCCTAGTCAGCTGATAATTAGCACATGGATGATAGTTAACCCTGTGTAAGCACACAATTACCTGTATTCATTACCTCTGTGCCTGTACCGTTAGCTGTATTCATTAACCCTGTGCATGCAATGTATTATGACCATTTCATTGTCTGAGGTCCCAGACTATATCGGCCTATGTTGTGGGCCATGTATGCCTAGTGTACACGTTTATTATGTTCTCTAATGTGACATATACTGCATTTTTTCAGATTCCATCTGTATTTTTATTTTTTTTTATTTATACATTTTATTCCCGAACTGGCCAGCCTTTTCTCTTTCCCTAGTAGGGGAGCACTGTAATATATTGTTTGGTTTTATTAAAACCGTACTTGGCAGGAATGTATGAGCATATTCGTGTATGTGTCCCACATGCTGCCTCAGACACACACAATGATTTTATATACAGAAATGTGTAGAAAGTGGTATAAGAATAGAACGTCATTTATTGCACGCATTTTTGTGAAAACCCTTTTGGCATTTATTAGTTGTTAATACTTAAAGCACATCTTCAGTGTATGTTTTTGCTTTATAAATTACAAACCCATTATTATCACTTTTTCTTTTTTTGGAAATGTCAGCACCCCGTTCCCCAAAGAATATGAAGAATATGTTTAAGAAGGTGAGAGATAATTGTTCCCATATGCCCTGGTCTTTATTGTCACAGACAGCACTGTAGCTTACACAGTCTTTGGCGCTTGGGATGATCTGCTGTTCTCAGGGGCTGTAGGACAGTTTGTGCAGTCACCAGGTGGGGTTCTATGGGATTGGAGGGCCACAGTCACCTGAATCTGTTGGTAATATTAGAGGGACTGTTTTCACATACTTGACAGAGTTGAAGACATACATTTGAAGTAGATTTTTCTGAATAAACATGGGTGCTATTTGTTTTGTGTCAACAGAAAGTTCTTCAGAACCGGTGTTATGTAGCAGAATTGTATTTAAGGATAGGGGACAAGGTTCTTCAGCACCTCTGGGAGATATCTCCATCCCCTTGTTTTCTATAGAGCCCCTAGCAACAGTTGTACTAAAGTATTCTTTCCCAGAGTAGGCTCAGTGGAAGCTTTACTCAGTTGGTCTTCAAACAAAGCAGCCCTATAATCACAAACCCCCACACTAACCTAGTAAAATTTAAATATATGTGCCTAAACACCTCTGTGTGTCTTCTTCTCCCCTGGAAGCCCTGTGCTGTTAAAGTTGTGGCACACCCCTGGTGTTGCTAGGATTGTGATACTTTTATTACGCAATCACTGCAGCAGCTTGGTGTAGCTGCAGGGAGAGAAATTCAATTGGGGGTTGTATTTGTATACAGGGGTGGACTGGCCATAGGGAGCATGGGGAGTATTTCCAGTGAGCTGCACTGCTTAAAGTGGAACAAAATCCGAGATATTATCCTGGGTTTTCTTCCCTGCTGGGGGGCATCCTGAATTGGGATGCCTGCCCTGTGTGAAACCCCTCAGATCACCCAGGACAACTCGCCTCTCCTACGGCACATGCATGGGCTCTCGTCCAATCAGAGCAGTTTGCTGTGCATATTAAATGCTTGGCAAACGGCTCTTGTTTATGGCAATCTCGGTGAGAGTGACCGCACCCCCTCCAGCAGAGCTTAGTGTCCGCACGCATGCCCAGCTCAAGCATGCAGGGGATATGGCCGCTGGTGTTTTCAGCGCTTAGGGAGCCCGGGCGCAGGTCAGTTTTGCAGCTCCCCACAGTGGGTTTTATTCGGCTTTAAGGGCCACTTGGGATGGGGTATCTTTAAGCAATTATTCGACCTCACCTGGAGCCCATACACTGCTTTTTCTAACAACCCCCACCCACTCTCTGCAGCCCAACCCCTCTCACCTATTGTAACACCCTCCAGCCAAGACTCCCCTGCCCATGTTCTGCCTCTGATAGCCCAGCCCACATCATAACTGTAAGGGGCAATTCCCAGTTAGGTCACAGTATCTGCACCTACAATACTAAAGCTTAATTACCATGACATATCCACCCCCTGCCAATGATAACTGCAATCATTGATCAGCTTAGAAGCTCCTGGGCTAAGGCGCTCATGCTCTTGTCGGGCCTTGCAAATTCCTGGGCTGATCCTAGTCTGCCCTTTTTATATAGATGGAATTGCTTCTATTTTAACCCAACCCCACTTCAATCTGTAGCCTAAATAAGGGCTATTCCTGATTATATTTTATAAATGCAGACAGATCATACCACTATTGTATGAGCTGTGTTATGCAGTGCAGATGAACTTTAGTGACTGCTGATCCAAACTACAAGCTAAATACATTTAAGGATGTTCCTGTGTTCAGAGTCGCACAAGAGAATAGTTCTCAAGGCGAGCCCTCAATACACCAGCTATGCCCAACTGCTGGTCCAGATTTTCATTGGTGCAGCAGCTGAGCAATGAATGGAGCAGGTGGCAGGTAAGCGAGTATTGTGCCCTCTGACACTTTCTAATTTGAGGTCTGCGAAAGTGGGATTTTCCTTAAACTATTCAAAATACAGAGCTGGAGTCAGGAAAAGGACAGCAATCCCAGAATGCAGAGCGGCATAGTCAGAAGACTTCTACAGGCCACCATCTTGGATGTTAAAAGGCTCAAAAAATGCAATAGGTGCACGTAGGTTGATTTTTATGTAGGCAATCTGTATGTACAGGGTGGGGGGAAACATACAAGATAGGCTCTTATTCAGAGTGAAGGTCCGGTTTAAAACCAATGTGCACATGTAAGTAACCTCCACACCTTATAAATCCTACCCATTGCTACAGGAGTTGAATTACAGTTTCCTTCTTTGTCACATTTTTGATTGCTGATGTAAAATGGAAAATTCTTCTGTACCATAGCTGTGGACTATAAGTTATGCACCAGAATACAATTTTTCAGATGTTGCCTCTGCATTTCTCTTACGCGAGTAGAGGATTTCAACAGGGCCACCTAACCCTTGCCTCCCATACTGGATTTCAATGCAACCTTTTGCTAATTTTAAGCACAGAAAAGTGTCTCATATATGCTGTTACTATGCTAGTTATTTACCTTTGCTAGAAGTAGAATCATTTGTTCTAGATAGTTTGGGAATTGCCGTTTTGGAATAATTCTGTTAAGAGATTTCTTCTTTGGAGGCATCCATTACTCAAGACAGGATGTTGCTGTAAATACCAAAACAAAGTATTGGCAACCCCATTGAACACTATTACATCATGTGAACTCTGTATGGTGTTATAAGAGGTGCTTCTTTTCAGGTAGGTATACTGTATATATGTATATATGAGTGACATGCCTCTTCAAAATTAAGGTGCATGGGTGCAGTGGTTCCAATAGAGTACTAAGAGTCTTCGTTCTCAGTTGCATCCATGTCTACAGTAGGGCATTCAAGAATAAGCAAATATTGCTAGAGGGACCATTTCCTTTACTACTTTATACAGCTTCCAGCACTTATGTGCCCTATTCCGTGCTATGACATTAAAAGCTTTATTCTTAGTATACAGTACATCCTGCTCCAGAAAGAATACTTACACTTGGGTATTACTCCGTCAGATGGCGCTGGACTGCAGAGACATAGAAAATAGGCTCCTCCCGGCCCCTGAAATACCCAGGGACCCCCGACAAATCCCCAGATTTTCTCTGCAGTCTGGACTGCTAAGGACGAGAAATGGCTCTCTACTCACAGGTGAGCGGGGCTATTAGCCTGTGGCCCTGTAGGACTATTCCCACCCGTTCCATTAGTAATATGCTTCCCAGCCTTGGCTGCGCTGGTCGGGTGATGGTAGGCAGCACCGCTGTTAGGTGCTTAGGAGCGCTGCTCCACCACAATCCCCCACCAAAGGGTAGGCGGTTCAGGCTTATGGTGAGCCTCTATGGGATGCCCCTCCCGCACTATTGCCCCTGCCCATCGCCCTATTTAAGTGGCCGCTGTCCCCCCTCATTCTCCTGGTAGCCTTCGGGGGCAAAAAGGGGGGGGGGATGTTGGTATGGATGCTTTGCATTTACGTGTTTTAGACATTTATTTTTTATTCATTGTCTTGTGCCAGCCGCCGCGCTGTCTCGCTTTACTATTACTGTATTTAAAATTACAGCCGCCGCGCGCCTTTCCTGTCACTATGCTCCGTGCTTGGCGTTACCTCAGGCGCCGGTGCGCCGTCATTGGCTGCTTGTCATGTGCTGGCTTCGCGCTCTTCGGGGGGGCGGGGCGGGGCCCGCCTATGGCGCGTCCGCGTCATTGCTTTTCCTGGCCCGCCCCTCGAGATATACCGACGCCATCTTGTCTGCTTGGCTGGCTTATGCGCAACGGTCCCCTACCTACCGCGGTCTGTAAGTGCCCTCGCGGGTGGTTTTATTATATAATTTTTTTAATACTGTCTGCTTACGGCCCCCTTTTTATTATGTCTTTCAGGCGGGCGAATCCATTGGCTTCTCCCGGCCCTCTTAGTTTGCTAACTTTTATAGGCCTAGTTGTATTTACTCCCACTCCCTAGCGGGCTATTGGGGCATCCAGGGTTGCTTTATAGCGTTAATCGGCCTGCGGCGCCGCTGTAATCAACATATGGAGGCATCTCAGGATAATGTGAACGGGGTTCCTTCGGGACAAGCCCGGCTGTGTGTAGCGTGTGGGCAGCCTCATGCTGACGCTGACAAGGCGCGGGTCTGTGTGCCCTGTGCTGAGCAGGTGCCTGCACTACAATCTGGCCTTCCCGTGGCTGGGTCTGCACTTCGTATCACTTCACCTACCTCCCAAGCTTAAATCTCACTCCTACTGAGTTGCATACAAGTGGGGATTCTCAGCCTGATGTGTCTTCTAGACTGGCTACTGTTGAGAAGTTGATTGCTAATACCTTGGTGCGTAAAAAAAGCGGCACTTAATGCCCAATGTCACTCTTATTCCTATGGAAGCTGAGGAGTTTTGGGATCTTTGTGGCTATACCCCTTCGGATGAAGGGGAGCTTTTCTCTGACACAGGGTCCTCTGATGAGAGGCCCAGGGGCCATGACAATTCTGGCTCTGACCCCTGGACCCCGGATGACACTGACAGATTGCTGACCCAGATTTTTGAGGTTCTGTCCATTTCTCCCCCTGTTGCGGCTTCCAGGCAAAGGGGGGAACTCTTCCATACAGCTAAATCACGTTTGGAATTTCCCGAGCAAGCACATTTCAATAACCTTGTGCTCAAGGAACGGGAACGCCCCAGTAGACTTCCCGGGGTACCTAAAAGTTGGGATAGGAAGTATCCCTTTCCTGCTGATGTTGTAAAATGTTGGTCATCCCCTCCCGAGGTGGATGCCCGGTCCTAGGGTTATCTAACACCTGACATGCATTCCCCTGACTCTACTACCCTGCGGGATGCTGAGGACGGCGCATTGACCAGCTGGCATCCCATGCTTTTGCATGTGCGGGGACGGCGCTGTGCCCGGTCTGTGCTTCTGCCATTACCGCTGTGGCCACTAGAACCCTTATCAGAAATATACTTGATGGTGCCCCTGATGATTTGCCTTGTTCAGTGCACTCTCCAGTTGTGATGTTTTTGTAAATTTTGTCCTCTCTGCCTTGGATGACACTATTAGAATGTGTGCCAGGACATCTGCCCTTGTAGTGGCTATACGCTGCTCGGTTTGGCTACGCCAGTGGGCTGCTGACAATGCTGCCAAGAAGGCCCTCACTGGGTTTCCCTTCAAAGGACTACGCCTGTTTGGGGACCACCTGGACCTTTTTGCTAAGGGAGGCAGGTTACCCCAGCGCAGGCGGCAGTCTCGGCCCTTTCGGGGTCAGGGCTCCTTCTCCTCCTCCTACCGTGGTGCTAGACAAGGGAGGGGGGTTTCCTTTACTGGGGCCCTGAGAGATTTCTGGGGCAGAGGCAGAGGACGTGGGCGTCCTGGCTCCTCCTGGGGTCCCAAGGCAAAATCCTCTCCCAAGCCTCCTCAGGCATGATGGGACGCCCTCACCCATCCGGGTGGGGGGACGGCTTCAGCACTTCGCTCACGTCTGGAGGCTTCATGTCTCCGACCGGTGGATTCAGGAGGTAGTGTCCTCCGGTTACAAGTTGGAGTTTGCTGCCGATCCCCCTCCAAGATTCATCAGATCCCGGATTCCTCAGGACCCTGTGTCAGCTCAGGAGCTAGTGCAAGCAGTGCAAGGCCTCCTGGAGCTGGGGGGTCATCTGCCAGGTCCCTTTAAGAGAAAAAGGCAAGGGCTTTTATTCCAACCTATTCACAGTACCCAAAAAGGATGGTTCTGTCAGGACCATCCTGGACTTAAAGATTCTCAACAAGTTTGTCAGGGGCAGGCGCTTTCGCATGGAGACTCTGCGCTCTGCCATCAGTTCCCTGCGCCAAGGGGATTTCATGACTTCTGTGGACATCAAGGATGCTTACCTTCATATTCCTGTATTTCCAGGTCATCAAAGGTTCCTCAGGTTCGCTCTGGAGGATCAACACTACCAGTTTGTGGCATTGCCCTTTGGTCTCACCTCGGCTCCCAGGGTGTTCACCAAGGTGCTGGCGGGCGTGATGTCTCTGCTCAGGTATCAGGGCGTCCGCGTGCTTCCTTATCTGGACGACATTCTCATCACCTCCCAATCTCTACATCAGGCAGAATTGGATACACAGCTGGTGGTGTCCACCCTGGAGTCATTTGGTTGGGTGATCAATCACCCCAAGTCCTCACTGTCCCCTTCCTTGGTGACTCCATTTCTAGGAATGAATCTGGATACGGTTCAGGCAAGGATTTTCCTTCCTCAAAGGAAGGTGGACAGTCTGATTGCACAGGTTCAGTTCCTGCTATCTTGTCATCATCCCTCCATCAGGCAGGGAATGCAGCTGGTGGGCCTGATGGTGGCATGCTTCGAGGGGGTCCCTTATACTCAGTTCCACCTGAGGCCTCTGCAATTCCACCTCTTGTCAGTATGGGACAAGGTTCCAGCATCCCTGGACAGGGTCTGTGTGCTGTCCCCCCTGGTCAGGAGGTCCCTCTTGTGGTGGATGGACTCAAGATACCTGTGGGGGGGGCAGATCCTTTTTTACCCCTTCCTGGGAGACAGTCACAACGGATGCCAGTCTGCCAGGTTGGGGGGGCTCCTGGAAGTCCCTGCGGTTCCAGGGGAGATGGGGCCCTCAGGAGGCTCATACACCTATCAATGTCTTGGAACTGCGGGCGATCAGGTTAGTTCTGGCTCGCTTGACTACTCATCTTCGGGGCCTGCCTGTTCAGGTTCACTCGGACAACCAGACGGCAGTTGCCTACATCAATCATCAGGGAGGGACCCGGAGCAAGGGGGTCCTCCAGGAAGTGTCTCTGATCCTGACCTGGGCGGAGACCAATGTTCCCTGCATATCAGCTGTGTACATCCCGGGGGTGGAAAACCTCCTGGCAGACTCTGTGAGCAGGGGGACCTCTCACCAGGGAGAATGGTCCCTATGCAGCAGGGTGTTCCAATCTCTGTCTCGCCGTTGAGGCCGACCAGATGTGGATCGGTTTGCGTCCCGTCACAATCACAAGCTACCAACCTTTGCCTCCCTGTCCCAGGATCCCCTGGCCTTGACCACGGATGCTCTAGCAATGTCATGGCAGGACTTTCAGCTTGTGTATGTCTTCCCTCCATTCCCCCTGCTGGGCAGGGTGCTGCGCAAGATTGCTCTGGAAGGGGTGCCAGCAATTCTGGTGGCCCCCAGGTGGCCAAGAAGAGTGTGATTCGCAGACGTGGTGCAGCTGGCAGTAGATCAGTACGCTCTGCCTCTGGTGCCAGATCTGCTCACTCAGGGCTCTCTACGCCATCCCAATTTACAAACTCTGGCTTTGATGGCCTTGCTGCTAAAACCTCCATCTTGATGGAGAAAGGGCTGTCTACTTCTGTTGTTGATACCATGATAAAGGCTAGGAAGAAGTCTTTTTCTTCCATTTATTACAGGGTTTGGCGTGCCTACATTGACTGGTGTGAGTCCAAGTCTCTTCCCTGTCGTGTGTTCTCTGTTCCCAGGATCCTGGAGTTCCTGCAGCATGGGTTGGAGATGGGGCTTTAACTCAGTACTCTGACGGGTCAGGTTTCTGCCCTGGCTGTTTTCTTCCAAAAGTCCTTTGCTCAGCATTCTCTGATTTGGACTTTTTTCCAGGGGGTGACTCATGTGCGTCCCCCACGTAAGCCTATGGTGCCTGTTTGGGATTTGAACTTGGTCTTGTCAGCCTTGCAGGTTGCTCCCTTTGAACCTGTGCAGGATGCTGCCCTGGCCATTCTTACTCTCAAAGTTGTCTTTTTGGTTGCTATCACCTCTGTTAGGCGTGTGTCTGAGTTGGCGGCACTTTCCATTCAGCCCCCCTTACTATGAGAGACACCAGGACAAGGTGGTGTTTCGCTTCAAGCCAGACTTTCTGCCTAAGGTAGGCTTTTCATTTGAATCAGGACATTGTTCTCCCTTCATTGTGCCCTAATCCTAGTACTGCTAAGGAGAGGGTTTTGCACTTTTTGGATGTGGTTAGGTGTCTGAAGTACTATCTGGTGGCTACTGCACCTTTCAGAAAAACTGATGCTCTTTTTGTGGTCCCTTCTGGTCCTAGGAAGGGTTTTGGCTCCTGCCAAGTCTATCAGCAAGTGGATTCGTCAGGCTGTGATTCAGGCCTACTCTGCTAAGGGGAAGAATCCTCCCTTCCGCCTTACTGCTCATTCTACTCGTGCTATTGGTGCCTCTTGGCCTTTTCAGCACCAGGCTTCTGTTGAACAAGTTTGCAAGGTCGCTACTTGGTCTTCTGTTCATACCTTTTCAAAGTTTTACAAGGTTGATGTTAGGGCCTCAGCTGACGCTGCTTTTGGCCGGAAGGTTCTGCAGGCGGCAGTGGTTTAAACTGTCTGCTGTTAATTTGGGGATCCCATCCTACCTTACGGACACTGCTATTGGATGTCCCAAGTGTAAGTATTCTTTCTGGAGCAGGACATACTGTATACTAAGAATAATACAATTCTGCGATTACTCACCTGTAGAATTGGTATTATGAGTATACAGTACGTCCTGCTCCACCCCACCCTTGGCTTTGCATTATCTTGGATCCCCTGTATGGTGATTATCATTGTTACTAGTTTGGGTTGTTTTAATTATCCCGGCTTCTCGTTAACTGCTTTTCAATGCTGGGGATTTGTGGGAGGTCCTGGGTATTTGAGGGGCCGGGAGGAGCCTATTTTCGATGTCTCTGCAGTCCAGCGCCATCTGGCGGAGTAATACCCAAGTGTAAGTATTCTTTCTGGAGCAGGATGTACTGTATACACATAATACCAATTCTACAGGTGAGTAATCACAGAATTGTATTATTGCACTTGGCCAGTACATGATCTTTTTATGGGTTTACAAAAATGATACATTTTAGTAGCTGTGAGGAAATGTGTATCTCATGATCATGCTAACATAGCATATAGAATCCCTAACCCTCGTTCGCTAACCAGCCCAAAGACCTAAAACTCGAGTTAAATATATATTTTAATATATAACAAACAGCATTTGATATGGTGGAAATATTACAAGTACCAGTCTGAGAGGTGGGATACAGTTTACAGGTAAAGTGGATTACAAAGAGATACAACATAAAGTCAGGTTATTGTGGTGCATATGTGTCACACTCGGACCTGAAAAGCCAGCAACAGGCCATCGCCACACAGGGGCACAGGTAAAGTAATTAGTGCGCATACAGGGCTATAGAGACAGCCACAAAAGGAGAGCCACACAATCTGGCCTGTTGTTGCCCCTTCTGGAGTGAGTTTGATACCCCTGCTGTGATGCATTCAGATGAGAGGTTGGCAGGACATCCCCTGAGGGTATAAGGCAGCCTGCTGGACCCTGGAACCACTTCTTCAATATACCAGTAACCCCCAAGAAAATGGAACATATTGCCCTAGAGTGGAGTCTGGACACTCTCAACACCCCTGGGACACATAGCCGCCCAATTATTGCCAGTTTTGCCAGACCTTGTGGCTGCAACTCAGGCTAGAAGTGTGAAAAGGCAACAAGCATTGTCTTTTGAAGCCCCCCCCCCCCCCCCCGGGTGCAAGGCTTTCCTGCATTCTGACAGGGCTTGCTGTGAGGATTCACACTTGGACTAGCAGATGGATATGGAAACACAGGTCTTTTAATGAAAAGGGCCAGGCATCAGGGATAAAATAAAATATATTTGCCCTATACTTGACAGTAGCCAGCTAAAAATGATTCGAACACAAGCCTTCTGATCTCTTTCTCAAGGATATTGCTGAATAAAGCTACCAATAACATCAAAAGACGTATAAGCCCAACAAGCTTCACTACCAAATAATGTAATATGAAATTACTCTAAATAAAGTGACACTGATACTACAGAACATATGGGGTACCTATTACCTCCAGCAGCACAAAATTTACCAAAATGTGTCCTCGAGCTGAGGTCTCAATCCTCATTGGAGGATTCAAATTGGCTTTGCTTCAGACTTTTTTCTTCCTTTCCATTAATTACACTTGCACTGGACAATTGTAAGAGCCTTTCCACTCGTGGGTACATAACCTGGTTTTGGGGAGCTGCAGTCTGTTGTAGCAGGTATTGTCACAAAAGAACCTAAGGAACCACTCAGAGCTTCAAGCAACAGGCATGAGACTATGTCCAACCACATCGTCCCCCCCACCAATTTTGATTTGAGGAAATTTGATTTTATGGCGAGTACATTAAATACGCTCCTACTTAATGATGCTAGCTAGGTCTGAAACTAGCTGAAAAAAATATGCAGGTGGGAACATACATCACCACAACAATCCTGCAAGAAAGTGCTTACTAAAGTGGAAGTGCAGTCAAATTAACCCCCCCCCCCCCCCCCACCGTCTTGCTTCCCTTTCCTGGGGGGGATTTCAAAAGACCTTACCTCACCCAGTATCCACAGCCATTTGTGTCATGGGCACTGCCATTTTTGATCCTGGCATACCCTGGTCTGTTTACGCCCCTGGCCGTCCATACACTTGTGCGCACCCACTACCCTGCCCTGCCTCAGTGCCAGGAGAGGGAGGGAGGGTTGAATCTGACTGGACATCCACTTTTAAGTAGACAAAGACTCATAGTGCAGCCTGTAATAACTTGTGGCCAATGCCAACATCTGTACAAGTCTAATTATGGTGGCTTGATAGAATACTGCTAATATGCATACCCTCTGGCTTGGACTGACAGCCTTCAAAAGGTCTCCCTTGTGTGTTAAAAGGGTCAAGAAAGCCTCTTGGGTGGATAAGCCAGGTTAATATCCAAAAGTTCCGAGTGGGAAGGCAAGGGTATTTTTACACTGCATTTTCACTAGATATCCTGTGTCCAGACAGGCTTCAAAATAAGGAGCAAGGGGAGACTGCTGACTGCAGACAATAATAGAAATTAACTTTCAGTACTTGTAATAAGCCCTAGCTAAGGGCACCATATGATTCCCTAATTAGATGTGTAGATGCTGTTTGGCTTGAACCCATGCAGATGTGAAATATGCGGATGCTGCACTCCTGGACAGCATGGGGGTGGGCATCTTGCAAAACACCTGTCAGCCCTGCTTACACATGAGCATGATAGGGGGCTGTGCCAGAAGCAACCCACAGCAGAGAGAGATATGCCTCAGAAACAAGGCCTCCTGCCATGCTTCACACACACACACACTCTCTCTCTGAATCAGAACAGCTGCTGGATGAAAGGAAGTGTGTGTGTGTGTGTGTGTGTGTAAGATTATGTATCTTAATGATGTCTGCAGTCACAGAGCATTTGAGGCATTAGAACTGATGGGCTTTTACTTCTGGATGAAGATAAGGGAAGATTGCTCAGAGCTTTAAGGCAAATTTGACTGTGGGGCAGGATTTTCACAAGCAGGGCTGTCAGGTGTATAGCCTGATGGCTGCTCCCATGCAGTTGCACAGCATCTGTCTGCTATTCCACAAAATCTGCATGGGACAAAGCCCTCTCAAAATGCTTACATCACTGATTGCTAAGATGGAAGCTCTGATTTTTTTGACCAGAGATACGCTTTCACCTTTTTGCCCTAAGAGTTCAAATCGGTGATTATAAATTGGGATGCAGCAGAAGCCTCTGCAACAGAAAATCTAGATGAGTACCTCCGCTGCACCTTGGTGCTTATGCGCTATCTCTTGAAATTGGGTATCTTGCCCTTGTCACTATTTTTTTTTTTTTTACTTTACTTTGGTTAACACAAATAAAAAAAACTATTTCAGTACAAGCTGAAAGAAATTCAACAAGAATCATAACAACATGTGCAAGTATGTGAAGGAGGGATTGTATCAAAATACAAGGGTTGAGTCTCACAATATATGCCATACATCGTGCAGATTTGTTGTACAGTATCTAGGGAGGGACAACCCTAAAAATAGCCCTGGTGCATAATTAAGTCCACTCATTACAAAAAGAAACTAAAAATAAGCAAAACGACCCATGTCACTGTTAACCTGAACTTGTAACCTTATAACATTTACAGGGTCCAATAACAATAGACAATAAATCGGGCTTCTGAAAATCCTTTATTCTGTTGAAATAGAATGTGACCATCTTCAAAGAACATTCGGCAGTGCAACACCTTTTTATTAGAATGGATAGGTTCTGGAACACTAGTTTATGTGGAAAGCAGACATCATAAGGTGGAAAGGTGAAAGGAGGCCCAATTATAAAAATAAATATGCTGGATGGCACTTATACACCTAAAATCAATAAATATTCTGCCAGGCTTGTTTCTTTTAATGGAAGGATAAGGAAATCGGGGGGGGGGGGGGGGGGGGGGGGGGGCACTCAAACCTGTCACCCCTGGATCTTAATTATACCAAGATGAGAAAATAAAATCAGGATCAGAATCGGTGACCGGAAAGGCTGCCTTTCAAAACAGAACTAATAGGGAATCCTTGTCTTACTAAGGGGCTGCTTTTATCACAGTATTAACAAGCATATTTGCTGCTAGTGGCCTCTGAGATAAGATTGATCGTGAGGATGAGAACTCAGGGGTTGAACCCCTGCATTTTGTAACACTTGAAAAAAAAAAAAAGATTTTCAGTAAATTTGGTAAATTTAGATAAAAGCTCTCAAAAACACCCAAATGTCTAGTGGAGAGAGACCCCTCTTTTCTGTGACTCTGCTCTCAAATCCAAAATTGTTCAGTCCACTTCCAGCCTTAATTTGTGAAAAGGGGTGGCCCGAGGATGCCAGATATGAAAGGAAAAAAAATACGCCAGAATGAATGAAGTATGGGGGGCGGCCCGAGGCTGGGCGCTCTGCCCACATGGAGGGAGAAGCGGAGGAGGGGCCCGCGGCGGTGAATGACGGCGGGATCAACCAGGTGACAGAGCAGGCCGCAGCACAGTGCGGCTGTGCTCCGGCTCCCCGCGTGCACAGAGCAGAGGCAGACAGCACGGGCGCGGGGGAAAGGGAGCCCCCCTGTGAAGTAAAGTGGTGCGATTCCCCCCCCCCCCAGAAAATCCAGCCTCA
Organism: Gastrophryne carolinensis; assembly: GCA_027917425.1. NCBI lineage: Eukaryota > Metazoa > Chordata > Amphibia > Anura > Microhylidae > Gastrophryne > Gastrophryne carolinensis. The sequence goes on from CM051234.1 coordinate 505,818,960, forward strand.
CTATGGGGAGGAAACACCTTGCTGTGAAGGGCAGAGGGGGGCATTCTAATAAAGTGCATGATGGTGGGCTAGTCCCGAGAGGCCCAGAGGACAGTGTATCCCCCCTGCACGTGTGGAAAGCCCCGAAAATGGGGAAGACTCCCTCTCATCAACAGCCCAGCCCGGTCGGGATGCCCCAGGGATGTCCCCTCCTACCCCGAACTCCAGGGTGCTGCTAATTTCATCATTAAGCCCGGACCGGGTTTGCCCCCGGAGGGTCCCGTCCTGCCCAGCGGTCCCCTCCCTGGCAACCCAGAGGCAGTTCACTGGGCTCCACGTGGCAAGATCGGCGAGAGGTGTCCTTGGAGGGGCCAGGCAGTTGGTCGCCCGGGCCTCGCGTCCTGCAACCGTTGGCCAGGCGGGAAGCGCCACAGGGCCTCCAACTCAGCAGGTCAAGGCCCTATAAAGTGGCTCCCTCTCTAGTGTGCAAATGTCAGCCACACTGCCTCTGGCATCAACAACGCGAGCCACTGTCGCCTCAGACAGCAAAGCGGCCCGCTGTAGCGGAGGAGCCGACGCGCCCGGGACATCCATACCTCGAGTCCCACGACCCGGTTTTGGCAGCTATAAGGGCAGAGCTGAGAGCTCTCCCCACCAAGGATGATTTGGAAATCTTTATCTCACGAGTGGAGAACACATTTAAGAAGGACATATCGGATTTGCAGAACTCTGTCGAGGGCTTAGACTCCAAAGTTTCAGGGCTGGAGCAATCACATCTCACGGCGGTACAAAGAATTGAGGCTCTGGAAAAAAGCATGGCCCTGCAGCGTTCCATTTCTCAAGTGGCAGTTCTGCATCTGGATGACCTTGAGAATAGGAGCTGTTGGAACATCGGGCATCTTCAACGAGATCTTAAACCGCCCTCCCGAATCTGAAATAACTATGGATCGCCTGCACAGGTCGCTAGGCCCTCGGCCCGCGGACCCTAATCACCCACGAGATGTCATATGCCGTTTACACTATTACTCAGTGAAGGAAGAGATCCTTCGAAAAGCGTGGGACAGTGGACAGATCTGTTTTGACGGGGCGATGCTGCAGGTCTTTCCGGATGTTTCAAGACGCTCACTGCAAATGAGACGGCTTTTGAAACCCTTGCTGGGAAAAATTCTAGAATGCAGAGTGACCTATCGATGGGGATACCCCATCCATCTTCTAGTGCGCAAAAATCAGAGGGTCTGCACCTTAAGGTTCCCTGCTGGCCTCCAGGAACTGTTCACCTTCTTGGACTTGGCACCATTTGTTCCAGATTGGCTCGACCCCACTGTGTCCCTCCCCCCAATGGGGACCCAGGGGGGGCAACCCTGGAGTGTTCGACGGGCAAGAGACAGTAGCCGCCCACGAAGGAGAAACCCCAGAAGAGCTCCGGGTCCCTCCCAGCCCAGGGACAACGAGACCTAATACGGGACTGGCTCCCATTTTGATATCCTTTGCTTAGCCGTATTCATTAACTGCAGTGCCATCGTTTGATTTCTTTAGTATATGGAGGAGAGAGAGTTTTTGATCTGCCCGCGGGCTCCTTCGGGTGCGATCCGGTCGGCCCGTTATGCTACCTTGAGTGGCTGCGGGCTTGCCGGGCGACAGCGCCTAGACGGGTTGTTTCACGTCTTATCTTTTATCCTGTTCTTCATACATTCATAATGTGGGTGGGTGTTGCCCTATAGTCACAGTGCCCCGCGTAGGTGGATTCGGCCGGCGTGGAACTAGATGTCTGCCTCGGCGGTCGACGGGAGGGATCTCTCGCACCCCTCTGGTCCGTCTTGCTTCCACAGTAGGCCTAGTCCCCCTCCGTCCCGACTTGCTTGGGTAGGGTGGGGCTCAAGTTTGGGAAACACAAAGTTTATTTCCCGCTTAGTTTTTTGTTTTTTACGTTTGCATCTTCTCAGGTGCGTTTTTGTGTCAGTGTCTTGTGTTTAAGCTCTATTGTCCTTTTACCTGTCCTTCCCTCCCCTCTTCTCTCTTTCCTTCCCCAGCTTCTCCTTCCCACCCAGTCCTTTGCAACCCCGCACCCTCTGGGGGTTGTCCCCACCCGCTTTGTGTGGAATAAAATGGTCTAAACGGAGATTGGGTCCTCTATCAGTGCTTCGTCATGTCTAAGGTAAAATGCACCTCCTTAAATGTTAAGGGCCTCAACTCTCCCATCAAGAGATCCTCTGTTCTGAGAGAATTGGAACGCCTGAGATCGCCTTCTTGCAGGAGACCCATCTTAAAGTTGGGAGAACCCACAACCTCACTTATCGATCCTTCAAAACCCAATACCTTTGCCCCTCGCCAGACTCTAAATCCAGGGAGGCGGCGATCATCCTGGCGGGATCCTTGCCATGGAGTCACAGCGAGACCCTCCAAGACCCAGAGGGTAGGTTTCTCTTTGTTGAGGGTATCCTCTTTTCGCTTAAGATTACGTTGGCGACATATTAGTGCCCAAACTCCAACCAGCATAAATTTCTACATTCCACCCTGGGCAAATTGAACACGTTCTCGGAGGGGGTTCTCCTGCTGGAAGGCGATTTCAATTTGGTTCCTCCAGAGCATCCTCACAGATCCTTTCTCTAGGTTGAAGAGACTTAAAGCTCTGCTTCACCAAAACCAGTTGATGGATGTCTGGCACACACTTAACCCAAGGGGGAGAGATTATACGTTCTTCTCTGCCCCGCATAACTCATACTTGTACATTGACTGGTTCCTGGTCCCACACAGATTTCTGCACTTAGTTGTCGGCACGGAAATTGGTCAGATAACCTTATCGGACCACGCCCCAGTTTCCATGACTATCTCCATCCCCGACACCCCGCTCCTCAGGGGACAGTGGAGGCTCAACAATTCCCTCCTCCAGTACCAGGAAGTCCGGGCTGACATAAAAAAAGCCATTGACGAATTCTTTGTTCTAAATTACGAGAAGGGTATCTCACGGATGTCTCTGTGGGAGGCCCACAAATGCGTGATAAGAGGCCTGTTAATTAAACACGGGGCCCGCCTTAAAAAGGAAAGAAGCAGCCAAATTGACAAGCAATCACAGGATGGGGCACTGGGGGCTAAGCTTGTAAGTTTAAGGGAATCTCTCAGAGATATTTGTTTCACCGAAGCAAAAAGTGCGGCAGTCAGATGCCGCAGATTCTTTTATGAATACAGAACAAATGTGGCAGGGCCCTTGCCAGGGCTCTGAAAACACAGCGTAATAGGAACTTCATTCCCTGTATTCAGGACCATAGGGGCAACAAGCACCATATAACAGCCAATATAGAAAATGCGTTCAGGGAGTATTATGAAAACCTGTATAACCTGCCTCAGGATAATTCCTCCACACATCTAAACAGCATAGCTGCTTACATCCGGGAATCAGGCCTCCCTCAGCTCAATCAAGAGGCGATAAATGCCCTTGATGCGGATATTGGGACAGACGAGTACCTAAGGGCCATTAAGAACACAACGCCAGGGAAGGTGCCGGGACCAGACGGCTTCAACCTGGAGTATTATAAGGAATTTGCCGAGTCCCTGGGCCCTCAATTCATAGCGTCTTTTAGTTCCCTAAAGGATGGCCGGCCCGCTGTGAGCGGCTATCACGGTCATCCCAAAGCCAAGCAAGGACCCAACACAGTGTGGTAGTTTCAGGCCCATTTCCCTATTGAATTGTGATCTAAAATTATTTAATAAAATTATTGCGGATAGAATCGCCCCTTATATACCCTCCTTTATTCATTGGGACCAAGTGGGCTTCGTTCCCTCCAGAGAGGGGAGGGACAACACCACTAGGGTCATTAACCTGATACACCAGGCTCATGCGGGGGTGGCTTCGATGCTTCTCTTGACGGACGCCAAGAAGGCCTTTGATAGGGTTAGCTGGGATTTTTTGCTCGCAACCCTCAAACATATTGGCCTGGGTGAAAATCTGATCCATTGGATTACGGCCTCCTACTCATGCCCCTCGGCATCCGTCGTGGTGAATGGGCTTTCCTCAAAATCATTTAACCTAGTTAAATCCTCCGCCCTCAACATCAACACCCCCCCAAAAAGGGTGAAGCTGGTCTCTGAGAATTTCCCATTTAAATGGGAACAGGAGGCGGTGACATATCTGGGAACAAGGATTCCAGCTCACCCCCAGAGAATTTACAGCCTGAACTTCCCCCCGTTGTTGAGGAGGGTGGAGGAGGAACTACTACAATGGAACAAGGGGGCTTTTTCATGGTTTGGCAGGGCGAACATTATTAAAATGAATATTTTGCCCAGAGTTCTGTACCTTTTTCAGGCCTTACCTGTGGAAGTCCCCCACACATTCTTTAAACGCCTTTCTGAGATTTGTGCGAGGTTTGTTTGGGCAGGGAGGTCGCATCGCATGGCGGCTTCTCTTATGGCGCTTCCGAAAAGATGGGGGGGCCTGGGCCTCTCTGAGTGGCGGTCATACCACGCAGCATCGCATTTAGTCCGGGTGATAGACTGGTGTCGACATTCCTCTCAGAAGCAGTGGACACATATTGAACGAGAGTGTTCCCAGGCTTACCTCCCGGGCCTACCCTGGGTCCCGCTAGACCGAGTCTCTTCATTTAATAAACATCCCACAATAGGCCCCACAAGGAGGGTGGTGAGCAGAGTTTTCCCGAAACTAGACATCTTCCCCTCCCTCTCCCCGATGTCCCCGGTGCTGGGCCATTCGGATTTTCCGGTGAGCCAGGCTGATGGAACTTTTTGTTCCTGGATAAAACAAAACTGTTTCAGGATCATGCATATGCAGAACGGGAGGGAGTGGCTCAGGGCCGAGGATCTGGCGGCTAGGCTAGCCCTGCGGCCCCTTAGTGTGTGGCAGGCGTATCAGTTGACGCACTACCAGAAGAGTATTGACCTCACAGTGGAGGCTTCTAGATCATTGACCCCCTTTGAGCGAGCCTGCACTGAGTCGGGACACTTTAGAGGAGCCCTGTCATACACGTACTCACTCCTGGTTGGACCTCCAGAATCTTTTGTACATCCCTGTGTGGTGGGCTGGGAGAGGGAGCTAAATAGGAAATTCTCGGAGGAACAGAGGAAAGCTATGTTTCAGCTGGCCCATACCTCCTCAATCTTGAGTAGATACCAGGAAACCGCATACAAAATCCTGACACGGTGGTACTATGTACCGGCTAAATTGTCTAGGATGTTTCCCGCTTACTCCCCTCTGTGCTGGAGGTGTGCACAAGCCAGGGGCACTATGATCCATATCTTTTGGGAGTGCGGGGCTCTCGGAGGGTTTTGGGATAGCGTGAGGAGGATAGTGTTGAGCCTAACGGAGATTGACTTGGGGGATGACCCGGCGGCATACCTTCTCAATCTGGCCCCTACCTCAATTTGGAGGAGGGGCAAATCCTTGCTGGCCCCGCTCCTAAATGCCACCAAGACGTGTATACCCGCGTGCTGGAAGTCAACTGCCCCCCCGACAACAGCAATGTGGTTATCAAGGGTCAGAGACATTTGCAGAATGGAGGAGTTAACGGCCTCGTTGAAGGGGAACTTCGAGAAGCACAGAGATACTTGGAGCACATGGGACTGGTTCACTTTTTCGGCAGAATACCTAGACTTCCTGAAAAAATATTTAGACATTGGCGAGCGGTTGGGTCACCCCCCTCCCCCCTGCTTCACTCCTCTTCCCCCTCTCCTCCCTACCCCTTTCCCCTTGTCCCCCTGTGTCTCTTTCCCCTCTAAAATGTGTTTCGTAGTTGTTGTTTTCTATGTTACTTTAAAAATAAAATGGGAGGAGGCAGGAAGTGCGGACGCAAATGTTTATTCATAATAGTGGTCACAACATCGATGGTGGGTTATAGGGTGGCGGCTTTACTGCTGCAACTCTCCACTGAAAAGGACAGAGGAGCGGTGAAAGACTTAAGCCATTCCGGGAACAAAGTTGAGTGTTCCCCTGCTTTCCGGGTTAGTTCTGAACTGGGGAACTTCCCCCCCCCCCGCCCCGTCATCAGCTGCCTCTGTTCTGTTTTATCTGTTTTATTTGATTTACTTCAACAAAACAAAACAAAGATGGTGCACCACTAATTATAACCAATAAAGGCGTGCTCACTTAACTCACCTAGCTATACAATCAAAAGAAATTTGGAGCCTGGGGTACTTGATTCCCCCAAGATGCACCAAAAGAGGAGCACAACCAATCAATTCACAAAAGATTATTTATTATTAGATCCATGTAAACATTAAAAACAACATCAACAATGACAACATATTAGAGACATATTAAAAAACCTCCCTTCTGCCCTAGATTCGTTCCTCTAAACAATAACCCATATAATATAGGGCTGTGGCTCAAAAATAACACCTCTCCAAATTCCTATCATCACATTAACAGTCCAGTGTTACACTGAATAATGCAATAATCAAAAACATATATATGAAAAATCCCCTATAACAATTTATTTTGTGCCGGCACAAAACCTATTGCCTAATACAAACCTTCATTAACTAATGTGCAAAATCATTGTGTGCAAATTAATACATAAAGTAACCATAATATAAATAAAATACAAATGTATATACAACAATTAATTAATTCAATCATATATTGTACAAAGTATTGTCAAAGAGACAAAGCAGAACCATTCACCAATTATTTGGATACTACTAATGATCCATATTTACTATATTATATTTTAAAGTGCATTGTGCCTGAAGATTATGATTTTTGTGCTAAACAATGGACAATAAAAGGACAAAATACAAAGATGTGAGCATCCACAGCAAAAATACTTAGCTAGAATCGAATAAGATCACATAGCAGCACATCAGCTGGGGAGGGAATCCAGGGCAGCGGGGAACAGGCACCTGCGCTTCGCGGTCAGCTAGACCGCTTCTTGCTTGGGTGAGAAAGTAAAACAAATACAAAAATTCACCTTTTATATCCACGTTCATGACGCCACGCCGCACGATGCCCCGCCATGGCCGGATGTGACGTGGCTCATGGCCGGAAGTGATGCGGCAGGCAACGCATCCGCAACCGTGGACGCAACCGCCCAATAACAACAGAGCTGTCAAAGACAGATCCGCCGCCACTTCCTCCGCGTTCACACCCCGGACAGGGGCAGACGGGCCGCCGCCATGAAATCCATGTGCGGTGGTCCAGCCCCCACCCCCCGGCAGCGCAGGACACAGAGGAAAAACCAGCCAGGAACACAGGACGTTGCCGAACAATCCCCAAAAGGGAATTGTGTGGTGTAGGGGAAACACACAAAAGGGAACAACAATGGCATAACAGAAATAATCATTAATAAAATTGTAATACATTTATTAATCTGACATCAGAATTTATATTTATCAATAAAATGAGGACTATTTAACCACAACAATTAATGGACATAAAGCAGAACTGTAAATAACTCCTCTCAGAGAATGCCATATTAAGGCATAATAGATATTGGGTCATATTGGAACATTATCCTACTTCTATTTCTAAGGCCACTGATTGTTCTAAAAACTATACACCTATGAGTTTAGAAGCCCCAAATATATCTTGACCAGATCATTTTATACAGCCATCACTGGCCAAGCCAAGATTATAAATATCAGCCTCATATGTCCTAAACTGTCATTTTATAAGGGCATCTGCAGTGAGAGTAAATTGGGGTTCTCCACTCAGCTACAGGACAAAAGGGCCTCTGATGCTGGAGACATAATGACATCCTAATACATCCAAAATTTAACACCAGATTGTCACTCCAAAATCCATTGGAGTCATATTTAGGCAAGAAATCCAGGGAAACCCTTCATATCATAATAAGCCACTGGTCCATTATACTCTTTCAATCAAAATCGGATGTAGAAAACTCTACATGTCACTTGTGAGAGATCATGAGGAGATCAACGCCTATCCAGTCCACATGCCCAGATGCTAGCAGGTAACCAATTTCCCATCAAAGAACTAAATAATATCAGGGGCAGTTGAGAATGGAATACAGAAAGCATACTAGAGGGGTGATTTAGAACCCCCCATTATATGTGACAAGGGGATCAATCGTCCCAATAGAGTAGAACTTTTAGAGGAACAGGTGCCAACCAAAACGCATTTATGTTCTGATAGTCGTCCTTCCCCTCCATAGATATATAATGTGAGGGCTTGCATGACAAAAATTCTACCGCCAGCATCTTCTTTTTGTCAGCCCCCCCGGTATACCTGGAGATAATCCTGTAAAAATATACAATAAAACATATTAGTGTCCAACCCATACCTAGATAAACCTCTATGTCATCATTCAATGTGATCTATACACAATGGTGAAAAAAAAAATATATATAGAGCCAGATATTTACCCGCTGGGATATCAACATCCCAAAAATGATAAGTTCCTGGCTCAAACCACCAATAAAACACAACTTCTCCAACCCTTAAAAAACCTACACCCAAAAGACGTGGAAATTGGCTATCAAACTAGTTGCCTATCGCCATGATTAAAAAATCATAGTGAAGAACATAATAAAAACGTGAAACACTAAACCCCATACCACTACTGTGAATTACTTTACATGTGCCACCCACACCATTTAACAAATCAGACAGTCCCCTAGGTCCCAGAAATGGGAGTTGTCCAAATATGGGCTAAGGTATAATCATTGTCCATGCACCAGCCTATTAGAGGAGGGGAGAGAACCACCTGGCCTGTTCTAGCCTAAGTATGGTAAAAAAGACCAGTCCTCATTCAGTCCCTGTGGGGATCTGCTGCTAAGTTGGAAAATCCATCTCCGTTCTCTCCTAAGCAACAATTTATTCAAGTCCCCTCCACGGGGACCTAGATTGACCCTTTCAATCCCCACTACCCGGAGAGATGAACAGTCGCCTTCATGAACTTCAAAAAAGTGCCTACCGGTGAGACAGTCTTACCTGCTAGAATATCCCGATGGGCCAGGCGGATATTTGACATATGGGCCTGAATCCAGATACGCAGTGCGTTCTTTGTTTCTCCTACATATACCTTTGGACATCCGCACCTCAGCTGGTATATGAGGGATCGCGTTCTGCAATTAATAAAATGTGCAATTTTAAAACATTGTCCCGTTTCCAAATTGGCCACTTGGTCGGTCTTGACCATAAACCGGCAAATAGAGCAGTTCCCACAGGGAGCACACCCATTCGTAGTCATTTCAGACAACCATGTCCTTGCAGGACTAAAGTGGCTCTTACACAACTTATCTCTGAGGTTAGGGGCCCGTCTCGGGATCATTCGTTCCCTCGGGCCCACCATTCTGGCCAGGGCAGGGTCCATACTTAAAATACCCCAGTGTGTAGAAATAATGTCCCTAACCTCATACCACTGTCTATGAAAGTCTTTTTGGGGTGGTGGGAGGAAAATGTGGTCTTATCTGATTTTGAGCGAAGCCGCCCATGTATTTTGGGGTGGCACCGCTATATAGACGATGTTCTCCTCCTTTGGCAGGGTCCTGAAGAGGATTGTCAGAAATTCCTTGATACATTGAATCGAAACGACATGAGGATCAAATTAACATATGAGATTTCCTAACGGGAGGTGACGTTTCTGGATTTGGTAATTACTCTTGAACAAAATGGCACATTAAACACAAAATTGTTTAGAAAATCAACTGCGGTGAACCGTTTCCTCAATTATGAAAGTGCGCACATACAGCATTTAAAGGATGGTATCCCCACAGGCCAATTTTTGCGGGCACGAAGAAAATGTACGAACACCAAGGACTTTGAGAAACAAGCTACGGATTTGGCGCAAAGGTTTCAGGCCCGTGGCTATCCGCGCAAGGTGATAGATCGAGCATATCAGAGAGCAAAGGAGACAGAGAGACATCGTACTCTATTACCTAGAAGCAAGAAGAAGGATAAGGTAAATACATCTAGGATGAATGATGATAAATCAGTGAGGTTAATAATGGACTTTCATAGACAGTGGTATGAGATTAGGGACATTATTTCTACACACTGGGGTATTTTAAGTACGGACTCTGCCCTGGCCAGAATGGTGGGCCCGAGGGCACGAATGATCGTGAGACGGGCCCCTAACCTCAGAGATAAGTTGTGTAAGAGCCACTTTAGTCCTGCAAGGACATGGTTGTCTGAAATGACTACGAATGGGTGTGCTCCCTGTGGGAACTGCTCTATTTGCCGGTTTATGGTCAAGACCGACCAAGTGGCCAATTTGGAAACGGGACAATGTTTTAAAATTGCACATTTTATTAATTGCAGAACGCGATCCCTCATATACCAGCTGAGGTGCGGATGCCCAAAGGTATATGTAGGAGAAACAAAGAACGCACTGCGTATCCGGATTCAGGCCCATATGTCAAATATCCACCTGGCCCATCGGGATATTCTAGCAGGTAAGACTGTCTCACCGGTAGCGCGGCACTTTTTTGAAGTTCATGAAGGCGACTGTTCATCTCTCCGGGTAGTGGGGATTGAAAGGGTCAATCTAGGTCCCCATGGAGGGGACTTGAAGAAACTGTTGCTTAGGAGAGAACGGAGATGGATTTTCCAACTTAGCAGCAGATCCCCACAGGGACTGAATGAGGACTGGTCTTTTTTACCATACTTAAGCTAGAATAGGCCAAGTGGTTCTCTCCCCTCCTCTAATAGGCTGGTGCATGGACAATGATTATACCTTAGCCCATATTTGGACAACTCCCATTTCTGGGACCTAGGGGACTGTCTGATTTGTTAAATGGTGTGGGTGGCACTTGTAAAGTAATTCACGGTAGTGGTATGGGGTTTAGTTTTTCACATGTTTTTATTATGTTCTTCACTATGATTTTTTAACCTAGTTTGATAGCCAATTTCCATGTCTTTTGGGTGTAGGTTTTTTAAGGGTTGGAGAAGTTGTGTTTTATTGGTGGTTTGAGCCAGGAACTTATCATTTTTGGGATGTTGATATCCCAGCGGGTAAATATCTGGCTCTATATATATTTTTTTTTTCACCATTGTGTATATATATATTACATTGAATGATGACACAGAGGTTTATCTAAGTATGGGTTGGACACTAATATGTTTTATTGTATGTTTTTACAGGATTATCTCCAGGTATACCGGGGGCTGACAAAAAAGAAGATGCTGGTGGTAGAATTTTCGTCATGCAAGCCCTCACATTATATATCTACGGAGGGGAAGGACGACTATCAGAACATAAATGCGTTTTGGTTGGCACCTGTTCCTCTAAAAGTTCTACTCTATTGGGACGTTTGATCCCCTTGTCACATATAATGGGGGGTTCTAAATCACCCCTCTAGTATGCTTTCTGTATTCCATTCTCAACTGCCCCTGATATTATTTAGTTCTTTGATGGGAAATTGGTTACCTGCTAGCATCTGGGCATGTGGACTGGATAGGCGTTGATCTCCTCATGGTCTCTCACAAGTGACATGTAGAGTTTTCTACATCCGATTTTGATTGAAAGAGTATAATGGACCATTGGCTTATTATGATATGAAGGGTTTCCCTGGATTTCTTGCCTAAATATGACTCCAATGGATTTTGGAGTGACAATCTGGTGTTAAATTTTGGATGTATTAGGATGTCATTATGTCTCCAGCATCAGAGGCCCTTTTGTCCTGTAGCTGAGTGGAGATAGTGCAGTTTTGAGAGGGGCAGTAACCCCAATTTACTCTCACTGCAGATGCCCTTATAAAATGACAGTTTAGGACATATGAGGCTGATATTTATAATCTTGGCTTGGCCAGTGATGGCTGTATAAAATGATCTGGTCAAGATATATTTGGGGCCTCTAAACCCATAGGTGTATAGTTTTTAGAACAATCAGTGGCCTTAGAAATAGAAGTAGGATAATGTTCCAATATGACCCAATATCTATTATGCCTTAATATGGCATTCTCTGAGAGGAGTTATTTACAGTTCTGTTTTATGTCCATTAATTGTTGTGGTTTAATAGTCCTCATTTTATTGATAAATATAAATTCTGATGTCAGATTAATAAATGTATTACAATGTTATTAATGATTATTTCTGTTATGCCATTATTGTTCCCTTTTGTGTGTTTCCCCTACACCGCACAATTCCCTTTTGGGGATTGTTCGGCAACGTCCTGTGTTCCTGGCTGGTTTTTCCTCCGTGTCCTGCGCTGCCGGGGGGTGGGGGCCCTGTCTGCCCCTGTCCGGGGTGTGAACGTGGAGGAAGTGGCGGCGGATCTGTCTTTGACAGCTCTGTTGTCTGTTGCTATGGGCGGTTGCGTCCATGGTTGCGGACGCGTTGCCCGCCGCATCACTTCCGGCCATACCCATGAGCCACGTCACATCCAGCCATGGTGGGGCACGGCGTCTGCACAAGCAAATTATCTTGCGTGCAGCGCAGCGTCATGAACGTGGGGTGGACATAAAAGGTGAATTTTTGAATTTGTTTTACTTTCTCACCCAAGCAAGAAGCGGTCTAGCTGACCGCGAAGCACAGGTGGCTGTTCCCCAATGCCCTGGGTTCCCTCCCCGGCTGATGTGCTGCTATGAAATCTTATTCGATTCTAGCTAAGTATTTTTGCTGTGGATGCTCACATCTTTGTATTTTGTCCTTTTATTGTCCATTGTTTAGCACAAAAATCATAATCTTCAGGCACAATGCACTTTAAAATATTATATAGTAAATATGAATCATTAGTAGTATCCAAATAATTGGTGAATGGTTCTGCTTTGTCTCTTTGACAATACTTTGTACAATATATGATTGAATTAATTAATTGTTGTATATACCGTACATTTGTATTTTATTTATATTATGGTCACTTTATGTATTAATTTGCACACAATGGTTTTGCACATTAGTTAATGAAGGTTTGTATTAGGCAATAGGTTTTGTGCCGGCACAAAATAAATTGTTACAGGGGATTTTTCATATATATGTTTTTGATTATTGCATTATTCAATGTAACACTGGACTGTTAATGTGATGGTAGGAATTTGGAGAGGTGTTATTTTTGAGCCACAGCCCTATATTATATGGGTTATTGTTTAGAGAAACGAATCCAGGGCAGAAGGGAGTTTTTTTAATATGTCTCTAATGTGTTGTTATTGTTGATGTTGTTTTTAATGTTTACATGGATCTAATAATAAATAATCTTTTGTGAATTGATTGGTTGTGCTCCTCTTTTGGTGCATCTTGGGGGAATCAAGTACCCCAGGCTCCAAATTTCTTTTGATTTACTTCATTACCTGTAAGATCGAGTATGCTGTACATTGTTGGATTTTGTCTGTACCACTTCAATAAAAACGTATAATTAAAAAAAAAAAAGAATGAATGAAGTATGACCAATGCATCTGTGCTTTAATCTAATCTTCCCAGCACAATGGGTCATCTCCAAAAGCAGAATGAGATTTACCTCTTCCCTGAGTGCTGTATTCCGGTGCTACCCTAAAATTGGATGTAGATGCCTGCTGTGGCATTGTCTGACTGAATCCTTCAGATCTCTAGACCAGTGATGTAGACACAGTAGCCTTTTCAGGCTTTCCATCAACACCATGGAGTTTTTTGTGGGGAACCTCCACTGAAATGGGGGCCATGGACCGCCTTGTGCACATCTAAAAGGTATAGTGGTTGAACTTTAGATGCTCCTGCACCCAATTCCTCATCCAAAGACAATGCCCGAGGGCACCAAAATTCTTTTTGCCTTTTGACTGCTGTGTGGCCTCCTAATTTGGTGGTTCTGCCATCATAGTAACCAATATCTATAACATGAAGAACTGATATAACAAAGTCATTCAGGTTTTGAACATGCATGTTATGCCTTCTACTTATCTGGAAGCATCCAAATGTACCTTCTTTATAGACATGGAAGGCTCTAATTAATGGGGAGACTACTTATGTATAAATTGACCTACCAGGGGGGTACTGCGAAAAATGTGATCAGGTTTGGGAGCCCTGACTGCAGGTTTCCAAATCGTCCAATGATGAGGAAGACCCACCTACAGTGAGCACAGAAGTTGCATGTTTGCAAATTGGGTGCTTAACAACTAATGAACAAAGGGGGGTGGGAGCAGCTCAATCACTATTTATACAAAATTATCAACATTATTATTCAGGGCCTGGGAACTAATTTACTGCCCAGTTTAACCCTCTCATCAACTAAATATCAAGCAACAAACATGTCTAGCTATGTGGAAAGACAGAGATTTGGTTGCACATATCTGCAGATACATGTGGAAGCCACACTGCCCCGGCAAGGCACTCTGTATTTAGTGTGGTCCCTACTCTTAATTCTGAGTCCCCAAAGTTGGGACATGCAATGCAGACAAATATCTGTGAGCTACTCACCTGGGAAGCCGCCAGCCTCCCTTTAGAACACTTCACAGGGAGAAATCCATATTGACTGAACCTCTCCCTGCTTGTGCTCATGGCAATTCAAATGAACAAAGGGGGGTGGGAGCAGCTCAATCACTATTTATACAAAATTATCAACATTATTATTCAGGGCCTGGGAACTAATTTACTGCCCAGTTTAACCCTCTCATCAACTAAATATCAAGCAACAAACATGTCTAGCTATGTGGAAAGACAGAGATTTGGTTGCACATATCTGCAGATACATGTGGAAGCCACACTGCCCCGGCAAGGCACTCTGTATTTAGTGTGGTCCCTACTCTTAATTCTGAGTCCCCAAAGTTGGGACATGCAATGCAGACAAATATCTGTGAGCTACTCACCTGGGAAGCCGCCAGCCTCCCTTTAGAACACTTCACAGGGAGAAATCCATATTGACTGAACCTCTCCCTGCTTGTGCTCATGGCAATTCAAATGAACAAAGGGGGGTGGGAGCAGCTCAATCACTATTTATACAAAATTATCAACATTATTATTCAGGGCCTGGGAACTAATTTACTGCCCAGTTTAACCCTCTCATCAACTAAATATCAAGCAACAAACATGTCTAGCTATGTGGAAAGACAGAGATTTGGTTGCACATATCTGCAGATACATGTGGAAGCCACACTGCCCCGGCAAGGCACTCTGTATTTAGTGTGGTCCCTACTCTTAATTCTGAGTCCCCAAAGTTGGAACATGCAATGCAGACAAATATCTGTGAGCTACTCACCTGGGAAGCCGCCAGCCTCCCTTTAGAACACTTCACAGGGAGAAATCCATATTGACTGAACCTCTCCCTGCTTGTGCTCATGGCAATTCAAATGAACAAAGGGGGGTGGGAGCAGCTCAATCACTATTTATACAAAATTATCAACATTATTATTCAGGACCTGGGAACTAATTTACTGCCCAGTTTAACCCTCTCATCAACTAAATATCAAGCAACAAACATGTCTAGCTATGTGGAAAGACAGAGATTTGGTTGCACATATCTGCAGATACATGTGGAAGCCACACTGCCCCGGCAAGGCACTCTGTATTTAGTGTGGTCCCTACTCTTAATTCTGAGTCCCCAAAGTTGGGACATGCAATGCAGACAAATATCTGTGAGCTACTCACCTGGGAAGCCGCCAGCCTCCCTTTAGAACACTTCACAGGGAGAAATCCATATTGACTGAACCTCTCCCTGCTTGTGCTCATGGCAATTCAAATGAACAAAGGGGGGTGGGAGCAGCTCAATCACTATTTATACAAAATTATCAACATTATTATTCAGGGCCTGGGAACTAATTTACTGCCCAGTTTAACCCTCTCATCAACTAAATATCAAGCAACAAACATGTCTAGCTATGTGGAAAGACAGAGATTTGGTTGCACATATCTGCAGATACATGTGGAAGCCACACTGCCCCGGCAAGGCACTCTGTATTTAGTGTGGTCCCTACTCTTAATTCTGAGTCCCCAAAGTTGGGACATGCAATGCAGACAAATATCTGTGAGCTACTCACCTGGGAAGCCACCAGCCTCCCTTTAGAACACTTCACAGGGAGAAATCCATATTGACTGAACCTCTCCCTGCTTGTGCTCATGGCAATTCAAATGAACAAAGGGGGGTGGGAGCAGCTCAATCACTATTTATACAAAATTATCAACATTATTATTCAGGGCCTGGGAACTAATTTACTGCCCAGTTTAACCCTCTCATCAACTAAATATCAAGCAACAAACATGTCTAGCTATGTGGAAAGACAGAGATTTGGTTGCACATATCTGCAGATACATGTGGAAGCCACACTGCCCCGGCAAGGCACTCTGTATTTAGTGTGGTCCCTACTCTTAATTCTGAGTCCCCAAAGTTGGGACATGCAATGCAGACAAATATCTGTGAGCTACTCACCTGGGAAGCCGCCAGCCTCCCTTTAGAACACTTCACAGGGAGAAATCCATATTGACTGAACCTCTCCCTGCTTGTGCTCATGGCAATTCAAATGAACAAAGGGGGGTGGGAGCAGCTCAATCACTATTTATACAAAATTATCAACATTATTATTCAGGGCCTGGGAACTAATTTACTGCCCAGTTTAACCCTCTCATCAACTAAATATCAAGCAACAAACATGTCTAGCTATGTGGAAAGACAGAGATTTGGTTGCACATATCTGCAGATACATGTGGAAGCCACACTGCCCCGGCAAGGCACTCTGTATTTAGTGTGGTCCCTACTCTTAATTCTGAGTCCCCAAAGTTGGGACATGCAATGCAGACAAATATCTGTGAGCTACTCACCTGGGAAGCCGCCAGCCTCCCTTTAGAACACTTCACAGGGAGAAATCCATATTGACTGAACCTCTCCCTGCTTGTGCTCATGGCAATTCAAATGAACAAAGGGGGGTGGGAGCAGCTCAATCACTATTTATACAAAATTATCAACATTATTATTCAGGGCCTGGGAACTAATTTACTGCCCAGTTTAACCCTCTCATCAACTAAATATCAAGCAACAAACATGTCTAGCTATGTGGAAAGACAGAGATTTGGTTGCACATATCTGCAGATACATGTGGAAGCCACACTGCCCCGGCAAGGCACTCTGTATTTAGTGTGGTCCCTACTCTTAATTCTGAGTCCCCAAAGTTGGGACATGCAATGCAGACAAATATCTGTGAGCTACTCACCTGGGAAGCCGCCAGCCTCCCTTTAGAACACTTCACAGGGAGAAATCCCAACTTTGGGGACTCAGAATTAAGAGTAGGGACCACACTAAACACAGAGTGCCTTGTCGGGGCAGTGTGGCTTCCACATGTATCTGCAGATATATGCAACCAAATCTCTGTCTTTCCACATAGCTAGACATGTTTGTTGCTTGATATTTAGTTGATGAGAGGGTTAAACTGGGCGGTAAATTAGTTCCCAGGCCCTGAATAATAATGTTGATAATTTTGTATAAATAGTGATTGAGCTGCTCCCACCCCCCTTTGTTCATTTGCTTAACAACTAAGCATGAGGATGGTTGAGTGGGTGCCATCTGTCTTATCTTTCATCTCAATGGTTTAAGGGTTATTTCTTATATGTAACCTAGAAAAAGCATAAGTAAAAACCCTTTAAAGTGAAGAAGTATAAGATAATATGTATGTTTTTTTTTAATCTAGCCAATTACTTGACATCCTTTTCCAGTGCCCCAGACAGGCAAACTTGCCCATCCATCGTGGGTCTCAGCCCAAATTACAAGGACCTGGTGGTGAATTAGGCAAGTATTACTAAGGGTATATAAGGAGGTGGATGTACATCTGTCACCAGGGGGGATAATTATGGAGTTCAGACATGCAATAGAGTAGATACCGGGGTTGACATTTTAATGGGTCGACTACAAACATTGCAGGGTAAGAGGGGTTGCTCCAGCAGTGTTTTAGTAGTCTGTTGTGTTTTAAATATATATATGTCTTAAATGTATATAAGTAAATTTATATGGCAATTTTTTTTTTTATTTTGTGCAACATTTCAGAATATGGGGCCCAATCTATAGGTCACTCCTTTCTGCTTTTATGTCCAGATTAACCTATATTTATTTATTGCGACCAAGCAGAACATATGTGACCATATCTGGGTGTTTGTCCGTGCCCAGGAAGAGGCAGCAGATGGAGGAGCGGCGGGCACTGTCTCTGGCCTCGCCGCTGCTATTGCTGCCTGAAAAGACAACGATCGCAGTGGCGGGGCCGGGGCAGAGCCCGCCGCTACTCTGGCCTCTGTCAGTGTGGCAGACAACGCGGAAGCGCCGGGAACAGGTGAGGTTTTTTTTTTTTACATAAGGCGCACGGACATTTTCCCCCCACTTTTGGGGAAAAATAAGTCCGTCTTATAGGACGAAAAATACGGGTATATGGATTTTTATAATTGGACCATTTTTTTCATGATAGTGCTCCTTTATGGAGTAGAAATTAGATCTAAATCCCCCCAGCAGCCCACACAAGATGCTACAAAGTAAAACACAATAGTGCTGTTCCTTTTATTGATCTTATGGTGGCTGCAGTCTCTTCGTATGTCACTTCAGTTCAAGCATTCAAGAACTGATCATGAGAAATTGAGGCAGCTGTGATTAAAATAAATTGAGACTAATTTGAAAAACCTATCAAGGTAATCATTATTAGCTCAGCTAATTAAGTGTAGGGTGGACCTGAATATATGAGGCCAAATCTGAAGCTAAAATATAGTCTGCATGTTACTATGCGTCATGTTGACCTAGCTTTACAAGGGTTCTTCAAGGCACCTACAGAGGTCACTTCTGCAATTGCTGGAGCATTTTAATGAAGACTAAATCAATGAAGGCTGAATTATGTGAGCTGTACATACTGCTCAGTTGTAAAATTTCAGAGCGAGAGTTAGTTTGTGTGTAGTTGTACTAGGAGACCTAAAGTGATCATTCCATATATTACCCTGTGTCTACCCAAGGGCTATTCATTGAACAGCACACAAACGCTTAATGTTTTCAGGGAATCCAATGCAATTACTATGATAAAGAATTTGTGACCCAAAATTAATTTTGACCCTATTCCATAAATTGCATGGTTGCCATGAACCCTCATTTTGGTCAACTAGGTCTTCCCAGCGCCTGCCTGCTCATCTCAGCTGGAACTAGAAGCTGGAAGTAGCCTTGAAGGGATACGCATCCTCCACAGAGTAAAGATGGCCTTTTATTCTATATCTACCGGTACTTCCATATTCCGTAATCATACTTACCACCCCAAAAATTAAGAAGATATCTAAAAAAAAAATAAGCAGGTACCGCTTTCTTCCCCTTTTCCCTCCGTGACCTAAGGGCCATGGTCCCATAAAAAAAAAGATAGTCCCAGTATAATAAGAAAGTCTTGAACCTGTGTGCCCACTCCATCTACACACACACAAGGCCAGGCATGAGCAGATGTGCCTGCACTGATTGCTCACTAACCCCCAAGGTAAGCCTGGAGAGCTCCAACAAAGCCATCCAGAAGACCTTTGGGATCTTGAAAATTAAAACACTGAGCTGGGGTGGAAGGGATCTGCATTGTGTGGGACACAAAAAGCTGTTATTGCCTTCATGGTCCCAAGAGCTTCTTAACTACATCTTTCATAGTTAATACGGTTACAAAAAAGACATATTTCCATCAAGTTCAACCAAAGGTCGAGGAAGTTATTTTTGTTATTTATAGATAACAGCTTTATAGTTCTTATGGTAAATAAGGATCAATTCCTCTGGAAATCCCTCCTTGTCCTTAGAGAGGATTTTACCTGAAATAGTGTTTCCCCATATTTTTTGTATTTATATATTTATACAAGTTAATCATGTACCCCCCTCAGTCGTCTCCTCTCAAGATTAAACAGATTTAATTCTCGTAATATTTCCTCATAACTAAGATCCTTCATTCCTCTTATTAGTTTGATGGTTCTCCTCTGCACCCTTTCCATAGTCAGAGCGTCCTTTCTATAAACTGGTGCCCAGAACTGGACGGCATATTCCAGGTGAGGGCGCACCACTGCCTTGTAAAGAGGCAAAATGGCATCCCTATCCCATGATTCCATGTCTCTTTTAATGCATGATAATATCTTGGTGACCTTGGAAGCAGCTGCCTGACATTGCATGCTGTTACAAATTCTCATTGTGTAAACCTTCTAACTGAAAAATGCAATCTAGGACCTTTCCAGGACAAAAAGTCCTGGACAGATATAGCAACATCCCTTCCCCCAATATCATTTTTTGACCAAACACACTGTGCTTTAAAGGTCATGGGCAAACATGTAAAATACTTACCTCTTCTCCCCCAAAGCTACTTCACCAAGGTCCACCTCACACAGAGGCAGTACACTGAGGCACTGCTGGGCATGCCCCCTTTGTCACAGTGAATAGAGTCATTGTGACAAAGGGGGTGCAGGGCCTCACCCACTGATTTTCCCATCCAAATCTGATATGTTTCGTTCGTTCAGATAACTTACGTTATTGCTATGGGCTTGCGTCTCATTCAGAGAGCTGATTGCCGATGGACCACCACCCTATAAACCAGTTTCATTTGCGATCCCCTTACGGGACCATTTTGACCTTGGAAACAGCAGATATGAACCAGTCTAGTGCCTTTGTGGAGCATGAGGAACTCCAGCTAATGGGCATTGAAATTGTCCGGAGGGCCGAGACCAGATTGCACCGGCGACGCATGCACATCGAGGGCATGCATGACGTTGAGCTGTTCGAGCTCATCAGACTTAATTGCGCTTCCCTCCATAAGTTGTATAGTGAGCTGCGGCCATGTTTAGCAGCCATGTTTAGCCTGCACCACAAGGAAGGGGCAAGCAATTTCAGGTATGACCAAGATGCTTGGCTGCCTGCAGTTTTTTGGCTAACGACTTGTTCCAGAGGCTGGGTGCCCTCTCCGTGGGGATCTCCCAGCCTATGCTGAGCCGCGCGCTATCCAAGTTTTTGGAAGGCATGGCTACCCTTAGTCAGAAATATATTTGTTTTCCTGACGACATGGTAGCCAGGAACGCGATTAAGCTGGCATTGACTGCACCCACGTTGCCCTGGTGCCTCCGGCAGCCGACGAGGACATCTACAGGCAAGTCCAATCTGTAATTTTTTAATATAGTTTACCTAAATGTTCTTTTACAATATTTCCAAATCCCTCCTTGTAAAATCCCTCCTTGTAAATAGTCCCTGTGTAACAATGGACCGTATTTATCTTCTCAAATGTTTTCCATGTTGGCCAAAGGGAAACATTTTAATGTGGACCTTAAATAGGCACTTTAAAGTTAATCTTTACTTGATCCAACATACATATCCTTCTTTTTTTTTTTTTGCAATATATCTTTATTGAGTTTTATAAAGACTTTACATAGAGACAACAAGAAACAGTGCAAGAAAAGCGCAAGGCCATAGCGCCTCAAATATACCATGAAGATACACAGCGTAGGCATAATAATAGCAGAACTGGTAAAAGCTTACAGTGATGATATAAACAGTACTTAGTCCGCTCAAAAACTTCACACTCTCACTATGCATCGATAAAATATTAATAACAGTAATGCCCATAAAAGAAAGCGCTAGGCAAGGAGAAAAGCATAAGAGAAATAAATGAAGAAAGAAGAAAACAAGACAAGAAAAAGAGGGGAAAAAAGGAGAATGTCTGCATCAACCAATTCCCTCCAGTAGATCTCGAATCTCCGGGGAACTCCTAGATACTTCCCATATTGTCCAGGTCTTATAGTGCTTCTTAGCCCCACCCTCGACACTGTCGAGTGCAAGTTCCTCCATCCTTTTGATATTCTCCAACTCCCCGTACCATTCAATCAAGGAGGGTACAGTATGGAACGCCAGTATCGGGGTATCACTGATCTAGCTGCCGTAAGCATGTGCCTCAGCAGGCCTTTCCCCCCCGCTGCCACTGAGCCCGGAGTCATCGACAGAAGGGTCACCTGAGGGGAGTTAGGAACACTGTCAAGCGTCGTAAGCTCATATACCCTCAACACCCCCTCCCAAAAAGTGTTAATAGCGGGGCACTCCCACCAGACATGAGTTAGAGTCCCGCGCACTCTGTTACACCTCCAACAGCTATCCGTCTCCGAGCCTCCGTATCTCACCAAGTCCGCAGGGCTCCTATACAATCTGGTCAGGATTTTATAGTTCTTTTCCTGGGCCCTGCAAGCCATCGAAAGTTTGTGCGTTAAGGCAAAAGCTTTTTCCCAGTCCTCCTTCTCAAACGTCTGACCCAGTTCTTCCTCCCATCTCCTACAAAATAGTGGGAGCCCTTCCTCCATACCCCCATCCTGGTAGATCCTATATAGATCGCCTCCAACGCAGTTAAAGGCTGAGATAGGGTAGTCCCGGGGGCGAAAGAACCAAGAAAGGCACTCAACTGGGCATATAAAAACCAGGACAGTTTCCTCCCCCTCCCCCGCTCTCCCAAATCAGATAGCGATGGCAAGCCAGACCCAGAGGTAATCTCGCCCAACCTTGTGTCCTGGGACGCATCCCATATGACAAATGTCAATGGTTATCAAAGACCGGGGTAAGAGGGCCAGGTCTATGCGATAAGCCCCTTTGCTTCAGAGACCTATCCCAGAGAGTCAACAGAGGGTTTACAAGGTAGGGAAGTTCCCGCCTCTTTGGGCGGAACTCGGGATCCACCCAAGGCAAGGCAGTCAGACTGATTGGAGAAGTGTCGTTTTCCAGACCCACCCATTGCTTACTCCCCTTATGGTGGAACCAGTCAACAAGCCTCACCAGGACCGCAGCCGCATGGTATGCCCTCATGTCAGGGACCCCCAGCCCCCCTGCGCGTTTAGGCCTACATAGCGTCCTCCTACTCACCCTGGGCTTCTTCCCGTCCCATACGAAGCTGAAGAAGGCAGCCTGTAGCTGTTTAAAGAACCCCCGTTCCGGCAACAGCGGCAAAGTCTGAAAAACATATAGGAACCGAGGTAGCACGTCCATTTTTAGGATATTGGTTCTCCCCAATCAGGAGTATTGTTTTTTAGCATATGTTTTCAGGCTTTCTAATGTGCTGTTGAGGAGTGGCACATAGTTCAATTTAAAAAGTTTCCCCAGGTCCGTGGACATCTGCACCCCAAGGTATTTTATTGACTCCCTCTGCCACTTAAACGGGAAATTTACCTGGATTAATTCCCGGGCCTGTTCCCCTAGGGAAATGTTCAAAATCTCTGTTTTAGCCATGTTGACTTTAAAGTTTCTTAGCTTACTGAATCTTTCAAACTCCCCAATGATAGAAGGCAGAGAGGTATGTGGAGAGGTTATGTGTAAGAGGAGGTCATCGGCAAAGAGGGAGAGCTTATATTCCTTCCCCCCACATGGCACCCCTTTGATGGAGGGGTTGGCTCTCAAGGCGTTCGCCAAGTGTTTCATTACCAGAACATAGAGCAAGGGGGACAGAAGAAATCCCTGCCGTGTACCATTCCTGTTGTTGAAAGATTCAGAGAGGGTGCCATTAATTTTAACTCTAGCAGTGGGGTCATGGTAAAGAGCCATGATTCTATCCATCATAACTGGTCCCACCCCCACCTGGGAAAGTGTGGCCCTCAGAAACCCCCAGTGCACCCTATCGAATGCCTTCTCTGCATTAACTGCCAGAAGGCATGAAGGGACTCCCCTTGATTGAGCGAGATAAATCAAGGAAGCCGTTTTGATCACATTGTCCCTGGCCTCCCTTCCCGAGACAAACCCAACCTGATCACCATGTATCGGCGAGGGCAACAGGAGTTGAATCCTGTTTGCCATAATTTTGGCGAATAGTTTGATGTCCACGCTGATCAATGAGATCGGCCTGTAGTTACCCGGATAAGTGTTATCCTTGTCAGGCTTCGGGATGACCGTAATGTGGGCCTCAAGGGTCTGTCTCGGGAACGGGCAGCGACCGGACACAGAGTTAAAAACCCTTGTCAAGAAAGGAGCAATCAGGGGTCCCAAAGTCTTATAAAACCTGGGGGTAAACCCATCCAGCCCCGGACTTTTCCCCGCGGGGGTCTCCCCTATGACCTTCACCACCTCCTCCTGTCTCACCAGATCTTCTAAAGCCTCACTTTCTTCCGGGGGGAGGACTGGTAGAGCTGTCTCTGCAATATAATTATCCAAGTCACCCGCTAATCTCCCCTGCGAGGCGTTGCCAATGTTATACAGGCCCGAGTAGTAGGACTGGAACTCATCCGCAATTTGGGGTGTCTTGTGTACCTCCCTGCCATCCGCTGTTTTCAGACTGGGGATAAATGTACAGCCCTGCCTTGGGTGGAGCGACCGAGCCAACAATCTGCCGCATTTATCCGAGTATTCATATAGGCGTGCCCTGCACCTATCTCTATGTTTATAGATAACATTGGTCATAGAGCCCCTTCAACCTCTGCCTGGCCTCGATCAGTTCTCGTAGTTCCCCAGGGGATGAGGAGGTCTTGTGCATCCTCTCCAACTCCTGAATGCGTCCCAGAGTCTCCACAATCTGTCCAGCTCTCTCTCTCTTAAGCCTCGCGGCATGTTTAATAAAGACCCCCCGAAGCACACACTTGAGTGCCTCCCACTGTAACGGCAATGAATTACTGTCATTGCTGTCATTGCAAGGTGGAAATTATTTACCATGGCTTTGATCTCGGTCATGCATAAAGTGTCCTCCAAAAGGTTATCATTCAGACGCCAAGTGAATTGCCTGGGGGTCGCGTCCAGCACCGGGAGGCTCAAGAAAACCGGGGCATGATCAGACCAAAGCATCTGACCAATTGAGGATTTAGGGTCGATTGCAAGGGCGCGGTGGCTCAGGAAGAAATAATCTAACCTGCTATATGTATTATGAGTATGGGAGAAATACGTATAGTCCCTCTCCCCTCCATGAAGGATCCTCCAGACATCTACCACCTGCAAGGACTGGAGGATCCTACGAAATCTGTTGAGTTTAGAATGAGAGATTGCAGACTTCCCCTGAGAGGAGTCAATCCTTGGGTCCAAAACTAAGTTTAAATCCCCACCTATGATTAGCGTTCCTTCCCCGAAGTCCTCCAGCGAGCGTAGTATCCCCAATCCCACCTCCACCTGTCCCTGGTTGGGTAGGTACAAATTAGCCAGGGTATATCTCGCCCCACCCAAAGTAAATTTGAGGAACAGGTACCTGCCCCCGGGGTCCTCCCTGACCTGTGTGTTTTCAATAGGAACATTTTTGTGTATGCCAATGGATACTCCTTTGGATTTACTCTCAGGGTTAGGACTGTGAAACCATTTGTCGTAGTACCTATTTTTAATTTCGGGGATTTTCCCATGACAGAAATGTGTCTCTTATAGAAGGGCTATGTCCACTCTCTCCTTGTGGAGCCCATATAAGATTTTTGCCCTTTTCTCAGGGATATTCAGCCCCTTAGCGTTGAACGTACAAAGTTTAAGACTCATCTATGGGGTTAGGCTACAGGGAGAGGACGCCTACCCGGCCAGATAGTGTCAGAGTTTCTTGGTCACGCTGTGCTATCCCAACCCCGGGAAGCAAGACCAGGGGCCCGTTTAAGGAGAAAGGCGTGCGGACGACCAAGGGAGGAGAGAAACGCAAAGAGCAAGAGAGAGATGGGAATACGGGACAGAAAAAGAGAGACAAAACTCACTAGAGTAACAGAACTAATTAGCCCTCCTTAAAGAGGGGGCAATAGAGAACTAAGAGGGCCGGGGCCCTCAACACCACGCAAATCCCTCTGGCACACAGCCAACGGGATGGCGCAGAAACCTAGTTGGAGAAGTGACCTCGCCACTCAGGAGCATGCTCCCGCCAACTCCCTCAGCATCACGAGCCCAGGCACCCAGCCTACCCTCCTTCTACATATCGCTTGATCACTGCCCCACCACTCCTTAAGACCCTTTTTCAAAACTTCAAAAATTGCTAAAAGGTTGAGCCCCGGGGAGCAACCCATGGACCATCAGGAACTGCGCGACCGGGCCGCTAAGGCCGCCCCCCCCGCAGGGGCGGGAGAAAAGAATCGCCACGCTAGGGGAGGGAGCGAGCCCCGCAACCAAGCCACTGTAGACCGCAGCCGGTCCCAACCATACAAGACCGTATGATCCAGTCGCCGGCTACCAGGCATCCACGGGGGGAAACACGAGATCCAGGGGGGGGCAACCCAGCCCCGCATCCCCAGCCCCCGACGAAATCGCCAGTAGACCAGGGAGGAGGTGGGAGGTGCCCAACCAAATCGGTTCCGGCCAAGTCATGTACCCCCCTCAACCTAGAAATCGCGGCAACTCACCCACCTGCATAGGCAATAGCATAGGTAAAACGGAGAGAACACAAAAACATTTACCGAATAACCACGGATCCATATAGGAATCTGAAGGCAATCTTACTGCTCTGGGTTCCTTCTGGGTCTCCCCCCTCCTCGCTCGCGGACCCATCTAGGGCGTCTAGGGGCCCTTTGCGGGAGCGGGGGGGCGGGCCAAAGTCCAGCCAATCTGGGACCGGGAAGGGATCCAGGCCCGAGAAAGCAAACATGTTCGGTAAGTCCGCCTTACTGCGTAGAGCAAAAGCAGCGTTGGCCTTAAGAATTATGAGATGGAACGGGTGCCCCCACTTGTAGGAGGCCCCCATTTCCCGGAGCCTGTCGAGCAACGGTCGGAGCATTCTTCTCATCAGCAGGGTGCGACGAGATACATCAGGTAGTATCGAGATCTGCGAGCCCCTCCATTCAATTCTACCTCGCTCCCAAGCACGCCGCAGGACGTCCTCCTTAACAGTGAAAAAATGCACCCTGCACAGGACGTCTCTGGGGGCTTGAGGGTCCCCGGCCGGACGGCTCACCACTCTGTGGATCCGATCGATTAGCAGCTCCGCGTCCAGAGGTCTCCCTAGCAGGGAGTTGAATAATTCCATACAGAAGAGCGCAGATTATCTGTTTGAACCGATTCAGGGACGCCACGAATATTCAGGTTATTACGCCTATTTCTGTTTTCTTGATAGTCGACTTGAAGCCTGAGGTCGGTCATCTGCTGCTGGTACAATTCCTGCATTCTCTCCAGATTTGTTAACCGCGTCTCGTGGTCTGCCCGGGAATCTTCAAGAGTGGCAACTTTAGTCTCCAGGGCTGAGGATTTCTGTTGGATATCTTCAATCTCCCTTCGCAGGGCCCTCTCGATTCTGATAGCCACCGCCTCCAGGTCAGCCTTAAGCTCAGCTTTCGTCTGTAGGTATTGCAATATTGCTTGCAGACTTGGGTCTAGAGCTGGGGTCGGGGAGGGTCGGCCGCCTGGGGGGTATCCCGCAGGGGACTCCGGGGGAGAACCGGCCAGACCTGCTGCAGCATATCGGTGGGTATCAGGGTGTGTGGGTCCCGAAGCACCCACAAGTTCTCGTCTGGGAGAAATGCTGCCGGGGGACCCAATGCTGGACCCCGAGGACCATTCCAAGTCGCTCGCCTTAACAGGGCTTTGGGCCAGACTTGAGGGAAGCTTCACTTGGTCGGCACATGTGCGGGCATCCACCGGAGCAGGATGTACCGCCACCTGCACCATCTGGTTGATCCCATCAGTGCTTCATTCTCATGGTTGGGTGAGGGGGAACCCCCTCCCACACTTGAGGAACCATGCTTGCCGCTCTGCGCCTCCTGGGATTCAGCCCAGCTTCCGCCCTCTAACTCAGGGATTGGGCCCACCGGGTGCTCTGCCACCTTCGCATCCCCTGGTGCCAGTCTGTCACTTCTTTGGCTCTCTCCCTCCCATGTCCCCTGGCTTGTGGGCATGGCGCTGTCCCCCCTGTGTCCGGGCCGCACAGCTGCCTCCAACCTTGCCCTGCTGCTCCTTCGGACTTCACCGCCCCAGCTGCTCACCTCCGGGTCGGCGCCGTCATCGCCAGGCGCGTCAGCTTCCCCCTCGCAGCCGTCCCGCAGAGATCGCGGCCTCCTCCTCTCGCCGCCGCTCCACCAGTGAGGCTTGAGCTCAGGCATTGGCTAGTGGGCTATCTCAGCACTCTAATGAGCAATATGGGCACAAATCCAAAGCATACAAGCAAAGCCATACCCTAAGGGGATATTTGTAGGGCTCACCAGACAGGTCAATACAGTGGGGATGTAGAGCAAAGATGTTGAGCAGATACAGGCCAAATAGGCCTTAAAATGGGGGATGCCCATAAAACCCTGGTGGTGAGCCTTGGAGGTGGCCCATCACCTGGGCATGTGTGGCATTCATAATCTGCAACTGTTCCAACATGTTTCTATTGGTAGTTCGAAATTCAGCCATCATGGCACTGAAATTGTTAGTTAAGGTGGCCATGTGGCTGTTGCTATTTCGAACTTCCTCAAGCATGGCACTGAAATTGTTAGATAAGGTGGCCATGTGGCTGTTGGTCGACCTAAATTCTGTCAGCAGGCTGTTTAAGGTATTATTTAATGTCTCTAATTGGGCATGATGCTGTTCGTTGTTTCTTTGATTTTGTATGCGAAATAAACGCCTCTCATGGTGCCATGCTGACTCCATGATCGGCACACGCCTCCCCTGGGAAACTGGGCGACGTAGCTGACTACGCCTCCCAATTCCCCGGGTTGTGGGGCGTGCAGATGATGTTCCTCAAGTTCAACCAACAGCCACAGATCTGCTTGGCAAATCCTCAGCAGCAGAGCTAACACTGGGGACTGTAGGCTCAGTCTCTGCATGCTGCCCACGATGGGCTGGCAGCATGCAGCCAGCTTCACTCTGCTGCTGAGGATTTGGTGGAGAAACATGTTGGGACCGTTGCAGATTATGTTCCAGGGGGGGCTGTAGTGAAGGTCCCATGAAGGTGCCATCCTCCTCCAGCTCCTGGATTTCCTCCATCAGTGTGTGGGTCTGTTGGGACATGTAAAAAAAAAATGGTTCAGTTTGTGCACTACATATGTAATTCCGCCAAAAAAAACATGGAAATTCACATGCATCAGCAAATTCAGAAAAAGACACTTACCGTATATATCGGATCCTGGCTCCTAGGCAGCATGGAAGTTGACGGCGTGGACAAACTGGCTGAGGCTTCCACAGTAGCTGAGGGATGATGCTGGCCTGCATTGTTTAAAAAAATGTAAACACACAACTATTCATTGTTGATGTGTATAAATACATATGCTTCACTACAACACGTGGGCAAGCAGGAATGGCAACTCCCTCAACGGTCCAAGTTGACCTTCACTATGAATGCCATTATCTGTTATATGTATTACTCAACAAGTACATACACATTGGTCACCTAAACCAAACCAAACATGCATGTACTGGCTGTTATGAGGCTTCACACATCCATAAAGGGCCATTAGGGGACCACACTCAGCTTGCAAATAGCATTTGGCTTAAAGTGGACCAACACCCAGGGGGGCATCGCGATGCCCCGTGGGGTGAAACCCCCCGGGATGCCCAGAAACCTTACCTTATCCCTGTTCCAACAGCGCATGTTGGAGCCCTGTTAGAAGGAAGCGCGAGATGCGGCCTCCAGCGTGCTCAGAGCCACTGTGGTTGTCCGTCGCTTGTACGTGCATACCACAGCGGCTCTGAGTGCTCTGATTGGATGAGCGCTCGCGTAGGAGCGGGGTGAGGTGAGTTGAGCTGGGCGTTCTGGGGGGTTTCACGCAGCCCCCCCTATCGGGGTGCCCCGCGGAAGTGGACCAGAACCCAGGATAGTGAAAATCCTGGGTGTTGGTCCATTTTAAGATTATGGTGGTTGCCATTCTTGGTTGGTTGCAAACCTTACAATCACCCCAGATAAAGTATTTATGACCAAAGCACAGCTCAAACCCAAGTGCCCTAAAGTTAAAGATGGAAGTGTTGGATCAGATTGCCTAGAAGAACATAACAGGCAGTCCTTTGCTAATCTAAATACTTTAATAGTTTCCATAAATACTCTCAAAGGTCATGAATGGCCAAGCAAATTAGAAAATTAACATTCCACAGACATGACAGACCCTGGTAAAATTGTTACCTCCACTACAAGGCACTCCCTAGGGGTATTTGTTAATATATGCCTTGGAGCCTCATTTTACACGTAGCAAACATATCACATACACACTAACATTACTAACCTGCAGGAATAGTCGGGATGTCCGTGTTCATCGCCCCGAGTGTCCCTCTAAGGCCACTTGATGTAGCAGGCCCAGCACCATCTCCTCAGCTCGGGTAAACTGAAGTTTAGTGGGGAAGCCTCCGCCAGTTTGTAAGCTGAAAAAGATAGTTTGGCAAATTGAGCAAAATGTTGACAATACAAGAAGCAGAGAAATCCACAAAGTAGATATGTACCTGTAATTACGCCGTTTATTTTCTTTCTTCCTTGCTGCATACTTCAGGTCCGATATTTTGCGTTGAATCTGCTCAACATCTTTTAGCTCTTCCCCCGCTGCATTGACCTGTCTGGTGAGCTCCTCTAAAATGTCGGCTTTGCGCTGTTTGCTGGTTGATTTTGATCTGCGCCCATATAGTTCATCATAAGGCAAGGTGAGCCCACTAGCCTCCCCAAACCTGCCACTCAAGTGGCCTCTGTGCAATGTGCGCCCTGTTGCTTGCGGTTCTGGCTCCTCGGTGTTTGCAGGCAAATTGGGGGACATTCTGGCCTGGCTGTGTTGGGGTGAAATGTATGACTGCTGGCTGGAGATTGAACAGGACTTGGATAGGGACTGGGTGTTGGTGGCTGGGTGGCCACTGAAGTAGCAGGCGTAGGTGTGCCGGTGGAGAATGTGGCCGAGGAGGAGAGGGTGTGCTTGATGAAGTAGGGCTTGCCCCTTGGAGGCTGTAGGACGTTCCTGTGGTGATGCCGAGCTTGGGCTTCTTTCCCGGTGCCTTGGCCTCTTGCCATGAGATTTTTCTGCACATGCGGGTGGTGATGCCGAGCTCGGGCTGCTGGGCCTTCTTGGGCTTCTTTCCCGGTGCCTTGGCCTCTTGCCATATTTATCCACATGTGCGGGTGGTGATGGCGAGCTCGGGCTGCTGGGGCTTCTTTCACAGTGGGTTCTCCTCTTAGTCTGGGATTTGCCCACACGTGGGTGGGGTGATGGTGACCTGGGGGGGCTGGGGCTTGGCACCCTCTTTGTAGCTTTTTTGGCAGCCATTGCTGATGGTTTGCTGGCTTTGGGCTTCCTCTTTGCCGCTACCTCCTTTGGTTTGCTGGTTGCTGGTGCCTTGGCCTGAGCACTGCGGATTGCCCGCAGCTTAGTTTTGGGCATCTGGGAGCGAGTTGTGGGGCCTGCAGAAGGCTCCTTACGCTTTGGTGCGTGTTTGCTGCTGCTGCCCTCCTTTGCTGCTTTAGCTAGCGCTTTTTTGGGTGCCATTATTAACCGACTCTCGAAGAGAATGAGCTGTGGGTCCAGGACCCTTTAAATAAGAATGCCGGGGTATGACGCTTACGTGCTCGCGTATGCGTGTGTACGGACGTTCGTCCGGCCGTGCGGAACCCTGAAACCGCTGGGACATATCTTATCTGCTGCAGACAAGAAGAAAGATGGTGCCCACAATCTTCACCCGCCAACAAGAAGAGATCATCATGCTTGTAAGTGTATTTTAATGCCTTTGATTTGCCATCTAAATGCATGCCTAGCCCTTAAGGAAGCGCAGGAAGAAACGGTTTGTTTTAAAAGTGTCTAAAACTCCGTGCTAAACCGGAGTTAGGGCCCACATGTGCGAACCAAGTCTATGCCAGCTACAAGGATAGTATTAGGCTAGAAATGTGTCTGTTAATGTCATTTAGTCAAATGATCGATTTGTGAGAGATATACGTATGCAGTTTGATCTAAATCCTATGTTTATTTTGTGTTTTGTAGACCATGCTGGGGCGCAGGTACGACTACCTGCCCAACTCATTTGAGAAGAGGACCGTCGCCGTGGAGATCGTTTCCAGGATCCAACAACAGACAGACACCACCTTCACCCACACGCAGATCATGCAGCATTGGTTGGACCTGAAACGGCTGCACATGCCCTGGGTGCGGCACTTTTTCAGACTCCATTTCCCTAGTAAGTACATAGCGATTGCATGCTAGATGTAAGTAATATAGAAGGTAGGCCTTTATTTATAAATGCTTTTCTTTTCTAGCGTTGGAAATGGAGTACCGAATCCGACGCACCCGGAGGCGCAAAGGCCGACCAGTGCTGCATAATTCTGCAGCACAAAGTGAAGGTGGTGGATCTTCAGGGCGACGTTCCTACCCCTCCTCTGTAGCGGCCTCAGACCAGCCCCTGGACCTTTCCACAAAGGAGGGGAGGCACGGCGTGGGCAGGGAGTCGTACCCAGCGAGGCAGCCAGTAGCCTCTGGTATGTGACTCTTCATGTAACCACACACACATATACATTCTATTTCCAACAAAGCTGATTCCCTTAATATCTTTTTCTAGATGCTTCTGGAGCGGGTGAAGATGTGGAGTCTGCAGCAGATCTCGCCCAGGAGGCACAGGGAGAAGGTGAGTGATGTGACACACACATTTGCTTACTGTTGATTAAGACATTATAAGTGACCCTATTTGCCATGTCTCTACAGCCTCTACTTCACAGCAGTGGCAGGGCCTAGGACAGAGGGTTGTCCCCAACGAGGCAGGCATCGGCCACCAACCAAGTAAGTTGTAATGTCATTCTTTTGAGTATGTGGTAATTGACATGATCACCCAGATACATCAAGCCATAGTCAATGGCATTAGCCGAATGACATATGCCCACTTCCTTAGATTAATGACTTAGCAGAATGACATATGCCCACTTCCTTAGATTAATGACATATGCCCACTTCCTTAGATTAATGACTTAGCAGAATGACATATGTCATCATGAGTTAGGTTGCCAACTAACAAACATTCCATCCACAGGTGAGAAACATGTATCTGTCTCAAAATATATATTTTTTAAATGTTATACAGGGACCACATGGGCAAGAGTGGAAGCCATGAATAGAAGGGTCCTTGAGTTGGTGGCCGAAATGCAGCAGCTGCGTGACTCATTGGGGACAACAGAAGAAGACTAGTGATCTGGGGCCTGCCACTGTGTTGTATATATTTTTAGTTGTACATAGTTTGAAAATGTTATATTTGTACAAATATTTAAATTTTTTAAACATAAAAATAAAAAGTTTGCCTTTTTTTCTTAATAAAATATAACAAACATAAATGGCCTTGTATAAAAAACCAAAACCCAAAAAAATGTTTCAGTGTCATTTTTTAGTAAAAAAACATTAACACCAAACGAAGGGTGAATAAAATATTTAGAGATGAAGATTCAGATGACCGGGAAGTGGTTTGGGTAAGTTTTAGGGGGCTAAAATTCAAGAAGAACCTAACCGGGAAGTGGTTTGGGTAAGTTTTAGGGGGCTAAAATGCAAGAAGAACATAACCGGGAAGTGGTTTGGGTAAGTTTTAGGGGGCTAAAATGCAAGAAGAACCTAACCGGGAAGTGGTTTAGGTAAGTTTTAGGGGGCTACAATGCAAGAAGAACATAACCTGGAAGTGGTTTGGGTAAGTTTTAGGGGGCTAAAATTCAAGAAGAACCTAACCGGGAAGTGGTTTGGGTAAGTTTTAGGGGGCTAAAATGCAAGAAGAACATAACCGGGAAGTGGTTTGGGTAAGTTGTAGGGGGCTAAAATGCAAGAAGAACATAACCGGGAAGTGGTTTGGGTAAGTTTTAGGGGTCTAAAATGCAAGAAGAACCTAACCGGGAAGTGGTTTAGGTAAGTTTTAGGGGGCTACAATGCAAGAAGAACATAACCTGGAAGTGGTTTGGGTAAGTTTTAGGGGTCTAAAATGCAAGAAGAACCTAACCGGGAAGTGGTTTGGGACAGTTTTAGGGGTGAAACATGGAAGATGTAGGAAAGCGCAAAGTGGTTTGGGTCAGTTTTAGGGGTGAAATATGGAAGATGTAGGAAAGCGCAAAGTGGTTTTGGTAAGTTTAAGGGGTCATACATGGAAGATGTAGGAAAGCGCAAAGTGGTTTTGGTAAGTTTAAGGGGTCATACATGGAAGATGTAGGAAAGCGCAAAGTGGTTTTGGTAAGTTTAAGGGGTCATACATGGAAGATGTAGGAAAGCGCAAAGTGGTTTTGGTAAGTTTAAGGGGTCATACATGGAAGATGTAGGAAAGTGCAAAGTGGTTTAGCTAAGCATTGTAGTAGAAGTGAGGGTGGCAAATATGTAGGCGAGCACTTTAATGAGTTAAGTTTGTAGTGCGCACGCGCAAGATCTTAAGTATTTCCATCTGGACGATTATTTTTTGTAAAAGGGAAACAGAATCTATCGGGAAACGTAAAGGATTCGTGGGAGGATATGATGGGAAAAGGGCAAAAACGAAAGCCTACGTTGTAACATGAGAAAATGAAACGGAAAAGTCACGATGGAAAATTACATCCTCGTACTTGTACTCTGCCGTACGAACGGACGAAAACTTTACAGAAGGATTGCAATGCATGCATAGAATCGCTCGTACACTCATACGAGAGCGGGAACATTAAAAAAAAAAACAGATCGGAAAAAAAACTAAAGTCTTTTTTTGTTTCTCTGAATCAAGTCTAATGGGCAAAAGGAATGTGGGACACAAAAACAAAACATAGATTAAAGTGTATCTACAGGCTAAGTGTAAAGTCAACGCATACTTGCCTTACTTCCACAGCAGATGTTCTTTGGGTGTATTTGTGAGTTCTAGCCCGATTCTATAGCCACATGCCCGGTGTTGCTTCTTTGACTAGAAAGAAAGCTGGGTGTGTAGATATAGCTGAGCAACAACATGCTTCTGAGCAGACCAGGGGGGATTAAAATCAAATCTTTGTAAATTGCTCCAGTAAAGCCCCTCTATGGCAATCAGTGACATAACTTGTGGAGGGATTAACACCATGCAGATGTTTGGAAATACAGGCAAATTCTGCACTCTTAAAGTGGACCAAAAACCACAGTGATTCCCTCCCCTGGGGCATCCAAAATCAGGATGTCCCGCTGTGTGAAATCTCCCAGATCACCCATATGCTTACCTTCTGTTCCAACGACGCATGTGAGAGCCGCGGCCACATCCCCGCTAACCCTCTAGCAGGATGAGTGCCCGCTCCAGGCATTTGTGAATGGTCGGCACAGGCACGTTCCCTTTTAGAGGATAGCTCGGAGCCAGTCGCCTTAGATGAAGGCTTAGACGGGCTCAGGTGAGCAAATCCGAGTGTGCTGACTGGACGCCTGCTGTTTTGGTGACCTCCAGGGGTTGCACCCTGCGGGCAAGAACCGTAACCCAGGATAGTCATAATCCTGGGTTTTGATCCACTTTAAATATGCATGACAACAGCCATCTTGCCCAATAGGAAGAAGCTGATTCTGAAAAACCAAGTCTCTCAGTCAAAATTGCCTCATAGCTCTGTGCAATCATCTCTTATATCTAGTCAGAATTAGTAAGCCTTCAGATGTAATGACTCATCTTTGAATAAGATACATTGTGTCCTCTGACTGCTTTTTGCTGCCGCCACAGCCAAAAAGATAGATTGTGACAACTCCCCTCAAACAGATGTATTTTGCTTCATTAGCTGTTTATTCAGTGTTTGTGAAAAGTGACAGGAAGCTTCTCTGGCATATATCTCTCTCAATTTGCTGGCACAGCACCCCCTAATTCTTATGTGTAAGCAGGACCATCAGGTGTGTGGCAAGATGGCTGCCCCCCATGTAATTCCAGGGTGAATAATCTTTATGCCATTCCACAACATCTGCATGGGGTTCAGCCCTCTCAAACTGCTTATGCCACTGATCACAAGAAGGGAAGCAATTTACCAAACTTTTCTTTTTTTTTTTTGACTGAGCTGTCTGACAGTTAAGGCAACTATGCTTTGGTTATACACTTGGACAAAAAAATTAAGAGTTAAACAAAAAAATGATAGAAATGCTAAAGGCACAAACCCCCTAGACCAGGCCGGTGACATCATTGGGACGCATCCATCTGGTCACAGCCCGCTGCCAACCATTGAGTAGTCTGCCAACTGCACCGGCGACTGTTGCATCAGATATCAGCTGACCGCTACAATTTACCGGAAGTGAACAATAGTAATAGAGCTGCTCTCTGAGGAGAAATGTTCTTTTGTGATGCTGTAATCATTGTTTCTATTGGGGCATTTTTCTCATGATGTTGACAATATACCATACTGAACCGTATAACTGCTTCTTAATATCTACATATTGCCATCTAGTGGTAACAGTGGGTAGATTCAAAAGTACACTTAAATCGGAACAAAACTCAGCAGCAGCCAGCCTAGAATCTAAAAGATTACAGGGCTGGCTGCTGGTTTTCCCATCCCAGGGCATCTCGCATTGGGATGCCCCACTGTGTAAAACCCCACACGGTGCTGATATTAACTCCCCTTTCCCCGGTTCAACGGTGCATGTGCGGACTTTCAGTAAACAACTCTGTTTACAACAGGGGGAGCGTGTGCTGCCACGTTCCCTGCATCCCCAGTGGTGTGTGCGTGGCCTGTCCCAGCCAGGGACTCAGCAGCGCACGTGCCCCATTGAAGGCAACCAGAACCCTTTGCTGAAGGATGTAAGCATGGCACAGGGCTCTGATTGGACAAGAGCCCACACACGCGCCATTGGACCAAGGAGAGGTGAGTTTTACTTAGCGAATTGGGGGGCGTCACACAGAGGGGCAGCCCAATTCGGGATGCGCCAGGTCCATGGAACAAAACCTGGGAAGTCAAATTCCTGGGTTTTGTTCTGCTTTAAATATGGTTTTAAGTAAAATAAAATAAATACTC
The DNA here is from genome assembly GCA_027917425.1 of Gastrophryne carolinensis. Classification (NCBI taxonomy): domain Eukaryota; kingdom Metazoa; phylum Chordata; class Amphibia; order Anura; family Microhylidae; genus Gastrophryne; species Gastrophryne carolinensis. Next base: position 505,855,467 of record CM051234.1, read on the forward strand.
ACCTTGTGTCCCACACAAGCCATCGCTGTATCCATGTCCTGAGCTGCCCCCCCGATTGCTCATGTCTCTCGCGGGGACGCCCAATTCCCCCCCCCCCCCCCCCCGTCATCAGTCACTGTGAACTGGTACGCCCCCTCCATTTACTGCAGTGGAAAGGGCCATGTGAAGACCTAACTGCTGCCCAGAGGAAGTGTTAAATTGACCATGAAACATGCACTGGACCTGCATGCTGGGTGATGTAGTCTCTTTTTCACATTGATAATATTGTTGTTTCTCCTTCTTGTAGAATTTTTGATGCAATTATTGCACTGCAGTAGCACTTTATTGCTTTCGCCTTATACCCCCCCTTTTCCCTTCTCACCCACCATGCTTGCTTTTTTTTTTTGTTGTAGGACTTTAATAGGAGGAGGTTTAGTTTGGCACAGAAGGTATTGTTATTTGTATGCTGGTCTCAATTTGTGCATCTCTGTATAGATTTTTATTGTCATGTCTATTTGTGGTTTTAAGCAATAAACCTAAAAATGTTTTTGAGAATAGAGATTTTAACGGATAATTTTGACGGTGCCTTCTGACATTTGTGTCAGTGGTTGGTGAGACCACAACTTGTTATACAATAGATTGCATTTAGCAACTATGTTATTAAATATTATTATTAATGTTTATATAGCGCAGCATCTTCTGTAGCACTTTACAAGGTATAATTACAGACCAGATAAAACATATAGTACAGGGAACAATACAAACTAGATGCTACCAGGTTTAAACCAAGTGTAGTGAGCACAGGGGACAATAGGAAGGAGAGCCCTGACCTTGCGAACTTACAGTCTAAAGGATGAGGGAGGAGACAACGGGGCGGGATCACAAGTGGTAGAGCTTGAGTTGGGCTGCATGTGCCATTTGAAGGTTATAGGAGTTGCTTAAAGGAGCAGTATCGCGAAATTTGCATTAAAAAAGATAAATAATTAAATAGCCACACAATAGCTTCTAACATGTGTATAAATAATCTGGCGATAGAAAAAGGAAAAAATATAAACCTTTCATTTAAATTGTATAATGACAATGGCTCGGTCCATTTGCTGAATAGAGGGATCTGCTGGGTTGTATTTAGTGAGCTGCTTCATTTAGCCCACTGGTCTCCTAGCAACACTTTACCTCAGAGGCTGACACTGTAATCAGTGGTAACGGCTGTGTGTGTGTGAGGTGCTGCTTTTGTTATGAGACCAGGTGACTCAAATGTGGAAAATGTATACAAAATAAACTAAACTGACTGAAAATGACTGAAATTCTTCTTTGAATAACTGTGCAGGATCTAAAGTTATTAAAGTGGAACAAAACCTTGAGTGGCCGACCCTGAAGTCTATAAGACCCGACCATTGACCTTCCCCCTTGGGCATTCTAAATCAGGATGCCCCACTGTGTGAAACAACCCCTGGATAACCAGAGATCCCCCCATTTTTCTGGCGCGCTCACGCAGATAGTCATTTAGACAGGCCGGGCGGCCAGGAAGGTTACTGCTCAGGCTCCCCATCTGCGTGCAAACAGAGCTGATTGGATGAGAGCCCGCGCATACACTGTGGGACAGGGAAAGGTACGTTTTCACAGGTGAACTTGGGGATTTCACATATCAGGGCATCCCAAGTCGGGATGCCCCTAGGGGCACAAAACAAAATTCCAGATAGTGAAAATCCTGGGTTGGGATTTGCTCAAAACACATATAGCTGAAAGAAAGATCATATGGAAAAACTGATTCTGCAGCAGAGCCAACATGAAGGGAAAACTGTCAAAATCAGCTAAATGACTTCTAGAGCTTTTCTCTCTGTTATAGATATATAAGTTCTGGCCAGGCAATGTTGCAATGTTGTTATCTTATGCTGGACAGCTGCCAGCACTGAACAGCTGATACTTTGATACATTGTTTCACCCCTCTCCTCAGCATGGAACAGGCCAGAGTGTTGGGCTCCGACACTCAGAAGACATAAACATGAGCTATTAGTCTCCAGCTGCTCAACACAGACATCATTTTTTTCTAAATTTGTAATTCTTACTCCAACACTTACCTACATTCAAAGTACCATTTAAATTCGCGATACTGCTCCTTTAAGCCAGGTTATATGTCTGAAGAAGTGAGTTTTTAGGGCACTTTTAAAGGCTTGGAGTGATGGAGAGTGACGGATTGAGCTCAGGAGTGGATTCCAGAAAAGTGGGGAGACATGGGAGATGTCTTGGCGGGAGTGCGTGGAGGTGACCAAGGAGGAAAACAGGAGAATGTCAGAGGCAGAGCGGAGGTTCAGCTTGGGTTGGTGACTCTGAATCAGAGATTAAATGTAGGGAGGGGCCTGGCTGGACAGAGCTTTGTAGGTTAGTGTTAGAAGTTTGAACTTGACTCTCTGAGACACAGGTAACCAGTGGGGGCATTGGCACAGAGGAGAGCAGTGCTGGAGAAGCGACTATGTAATTATAATTTCTGTGTATGGATGAACATGTTGGATTTGGATTGAATGGTTTGAGTTTTTAGAATGCTTTATCCCAAGGCCTGACAAAGCTTAAACTGTTTAGCCCAGAGAACTGGCTTTCTTCAGTTTCCGCCACAGCTCTGCAAGTCCAGCTACAAATGAAAATTCAAACATCTCATATTTTCCACATAGGATAATGGAGATTCCTTCTTCCTTATAAGAGAAACTCGTTCCATCTAAAACAGGATGTTTTCCTTTATGCATCTAATACATTGACTGCACTGTCGGGCTGACGTTAACCAGACTTTAGGTTTAGACACATTTACAAGACAAATGTATGAGTATTTTTCTGTTTCACAAACAGTCCTGCTCAGTGGCTTCACTTAAAGATCCCTTTCACTGCTGAAAGTTTAAACATACACTGTGTAACGATCGTGACAGAGCCTTCATGAGGTTCTACTGCCACTTATTTTACTCCCATATCAGTGGAGAGATACAATCCAGCAGTATTGAGAGTATTTATGGCTGTCATCATTAGCTTGGACTCATTTGGCCATAGAGGCTTATAAAGCCAAGACAGTAGGAGAGTAGAGTAATGGCAGCCAACATCGCAGCAGCTAAATGCATTTAGAGAGGATCCCTAGCCATTTTCAACCCCCACCGCTGCCCAAGCTGAGCATGAGGACAGAAAAAAAAACATAAGTTACCAGACATGTACACCAGCAACCACCGAGCTAGAACTTTGAGTGACTCATAAGTCACCCAATTACTAATGAGTCCCTTAAAGTGGACCAACACCCAGGATTTTGACTATCCTGGGTTTTGGTCCACTTCGGTGGGGCACCCGATAGGGGGTGCCCCGCTGTGTGAAACCCCCCCAGAAAGCCCCGACAACTCACCTCACCCCGCTCCCACGTGACCGCTGCAGCCAATCTCTGCCGCCGGACAAGCGAGAGGCAGCGCCGGACAAGCAGAGCGCGTCCGCCGCCTCCGCTTCCCGCGCACCCCTCTTACAGGGAGCGCACCCGCGCCGGCCATTCACAAACGCTAGAGGGACGCGCGGGAGGCGGCGGACGCGCATGCGCCGCTGGAACGTGGAAAAGGTAGGATTGTGGGCTTCCTGGGGGGTTTCACCCCGCGGGACATCCCGATTTAGGATGCCCCGCGGGGAGGGATCTGATCGGCCCGGGAATCTTATAGATTCCTGGGCCGATCCCCCCTGGGTGTTGGTCCCCTTTAAAGACCTCAATGGGCATTTTGCATGACTTTCAGGTGCTGCAGCTGAATTCTTTACCAGGGCAGGCCTCAAGGTCAGGCCTTGTGAGCAGTGACAGCCACTGTCCTCCTTTTGAGATATGTCCTGAGCCCATTAACAATAGCCCCCACTCCCCCCATCGTCCTGCTCTTACTTGTTAAATAGCCATTGCCCGGCTGCTTTGCCTCAAAGCATTCTCCAATGCCAACAGTGGCCAATCTGTGCTCAACTGTGCCACAAAAGGCAGTTACAGAGGCACTTTGCTTCACTAGCTCCAAGGGAGGGGGGTCTAAACCCCTGGACCACCCCCTTTGGTGCTATTCTGTAGGTTGTTCTGTTGCCATGAAACAGTGAGGATCATTGGTAAGCCAGTATGTTTATTCTAAGTATACAGCACGTCCTGCTCCAGATAGTAATTCCTTACGTTTGGGTTATACATCCACAAGATGGCGCTGGACTGCAGAGACAGCAAAAAAGTGGCTCCTCCCGGCCCCTTATATTCCAGGGACCTCCCACAAATTCCCCAGATCTTCTCTGCAGTCGGCGCTGCGATGACAAGAAGATGGCTCTCTACTCGCATGTGAGCGGGGCTATTAGCTTGCGGCCCTGTAGGACTATTCCCACCCGTTCCTCCTTTTCATGCCTCCCAGCTTTGGCTGCACTGGTTGGGTGACGGTAGGCAGCACTGTTGTCAGGTGCTTAAGGAGCGCTGCTCCGACCGCAATCCCCCACCAAAGGGTAGGCAGTATAGGCCCATAGTGAGCCTTATGGGATGCCCCTCCCCCCTGTCCATCTGTGGGCTCCTGTTAGGTTGGCCGCTGCCCTCCCTCGCCTTCCCTGGTATTCTCGGGAGGGGGGGTGGTGTGTGTGTTGTAGGTGTATTCTTCAATCTTATGGTTTACGCGATATGGCTTTGCTTGTGTTGCCGCGTGTTGGTTGCACTGGTTGCTTTTAAAAATACCGCCGCACGCTTGTACGCCGTTCCGCGGTCGGCGGCGACTTTACCTCAGGCACTGCTGCGCCATCATTGGCTGACATGGTCACGTGGGCGCCTTCGCGCTCTTCGGGGGGGGGTCCTTGCGGATGGCGCGTTCCGCTGCACTGTCTCCGCGGCTCGCCCCTCGAGGTATCTGCGGGCGCCATTTTGCCTTCTCGTGCTGCGTGGCTAGCTTCTACCTACCGCAATCCGTAAGTGCCCCTGCGGGCTGGCTTAATTTTTTATATATATTATGTATGCATACCGCTTACAGGACTTTCTGTTTATGTCTTGCAGGCGGGTCAAACTTCCCCTCTATTTAGTTGCTATTAGAGGCCTACTCTGCCTTTACCTCCCACTTCCCTAGCAGGTTATTGGGGCATCCCGGTTGACTTTATAGCGTAAATCCCTATTGGCCGATGGCCGCGATAATCACCATATGGAGGCTTCTCAGGATAATGTGCTTGGGGTTCCTTTGGGACAAGCTTATCTTAACACTGGAGCCTCTCCTTTGTAGTGTCAGGAATAACCAAAGCGTACAGGGCATTCACCTACCCTCTGGACACTGCAAGATAGCGGCGTACGCGGATGACTTGCTCTTCTTCGTGACTAACCCGGAGGTATCTTTTCCAAATCTAATCAAAGAACTGGAGACGTATAAAAGCCTCTCCAGCTACAAAATAAATATGCAAAAGTCGGAATTTCTCAATATAAACCTCTCAGCGGCTAGAGAAACTAATCTTAGCCAGTCTTTCCCGTTTAAATGGGCCCGAGACTACATTACATACCTGGGCACGAAGATAAGCAGGTCTCCAAGTAGGCTCTTTGATCTTAACTTCCCCCCACTCTTGCGAGCCTTTACCAAAGACATAGACACCTGGACACATAAAAAACTCTCCTGGTTCGGGAGATGTAACTCACTAAAGATGAATCTGCTGCCACGTCTCCTATACCTACTACAGGCTCTCCCAATCAAGATCCCTGGCTCATTCCTCCGGAGGATTGGCGGGGTTTTCTCGAACTTTATTTGGCTGGGCAGAAACCCAAGAATTAGCAGAAGCTTACTGACTAGGGTTAGGGAGGAGGGGGGCTTGGGGTACCAGATCCCGGTATGTACTATGCTGCTGCCCACCTTACAAGGGTGATCGATTGGAACAGGCATGCCGAGCACAAACAGTGGGTTCAGATCGAGCAAAGGAGCTCAGCACTCCCGTTAAGAGGCCTCCCGTGGGTTGCAAAGCAGGCTGTAAGACGAGAGCTGTCGCACCTAACCATAGGGGCTACACTTAAGGTGTGCCACAAGTTTTTCCAGCGTAATGAGCTATCTCCCCCTCTTTCCCCGCTATTCCCAGTACTTGGAAATCCAGAAATCACACCTGGGATGGGTGGTAGGATTGGAGATCAGTGGATAAAAAAGGGTATCTGCCGAGCCAAACACTTCTGTCACATAAACAATAGCATGACACTAGAGCAATTGGCGGACACATGGACTCCCGAGGTAGGACCCGTGGCAGTGGAGGCAGATTAACCACTTTCTGCAGTCCCTTGGACCTCAGCTGCACCAGCTTAGAGAACCCACTAGCTTTGAGCAGATGTGTGAAGATGAAGGCCCTGCTAGGCACACTCTTTCCCTCACTTACAAACTACTAATAAGCACGCAGAACCTAGGTGACCTCCCCTGCTTTGCTAGAAGGGAGGAAGACCTGGGAGTTACCTTCACGTCAAAACAACTTAAGAAAATCATGGAGCTGGCCCACAAGACTTCAACATGTACGAAATATAAGGAATGCAACTATAAAGTGCTAATGCGCTGGTACAGAGTACCGACGCAGCTCAATAAATGGTTCCCGTCTATCCCCCCGATATGTTGGAGGTGCAACTTCCCTTCGCGTTGGAAGAGCCAGTCACCCCCGACCATCACACAGTGGCTCAATAGGGTAGCTGACATTGAGAGATTCGAGGGGATGATAGCAGCACGGCGCGAGTCTGAGGAGGCACACAGGATTAAATGGGCTAATTGGGTCGAATTTACAATGTCACAGGCTTACAGGGACCTTCAAGGGGCAGAGATGTAGGAAGCTTGACCGTATACCACAAGCGCCGCTTTGCCTTCTTCTTCCTGCTCCTCCTCCGTTTTCTCTCCCTCCCCCTTCTCTTTCTCCCCCTGTCTCCCCTACTGCGCCCCTCCCCTCTTATTATTGACTTTAAAGTGGACCAACACCCAGGGGGGATCGGCCCGGGAATCTATAAGATTCCCGGACCGATCAGATCCCTCCCCGCGGGGCATCCGAAATCGGGATGTCCCGCGGGGAGGAACCCCCCAGGAGGCCCACAATCCTTACCTTACCGGCGATCCAACGGCGCATGCGCGAGACGCGTCCGCGTCTCTCGCTTCCCTCTAGCAGGGCGCGCTCCCGCGCCGGCCGTTTTGTGAATGGCCGGCGCAGGCGCGCTCCCTGTTAGAGGGAAGCGAGAGACGCAGCCAATGACAGCGCTCTGGTATGCGCGTCCAAGCAGCTTTGGACGCGCATACCAGAGCGGCTCTGAGCGCTGTCATTGGCCGGACAAGGTCACGTGGGAGCGGGGAGAGGTGAGTTTTTGCGGCGATCGGGGGGGTTTCACACAGCGGGGCACCCCCGATCGGGGTGCCCCACCTAAGTGGACCAACACCCAGGATAGTCAAAATCCTGGGTGTTGGTCCACTTTAATGTTCACAAACTGTTCCGTTTTTGTTCGTGTTCATGTTGGACTGGTGATACTGCAGCTGCCTTATAGCAGCGGAGACAGGCCTGTTTGAGATTGACCTCGGCCTGGGGGTTCGTGTTCATCGAAAACCGCACTGAAGTTTTAGAGTTTTGACTGAATCTGTTGGCCCGGCCGCCACCTGATTACTGAGGAGCCGCAACCTGTTGCGGAGTCTAAATGATTCATGAGCCGCCTTCGCTATTAGCCTCCCATGTGCTTTTTGCCAGACTACAGTTTGCTGGTAGTTGCCTGTATCATATCATATCATTCCGTGATTTTCCCTATTATTCTGTATTCCAAGAGTCATGTAAATGTTTTCTCTTTGTGTATTGAAAATTTAAAGTAAAGAATATATTAAAAAAAAAAAAAAAGAAGAAGATAGAGTTGGCAGCCTGGCCGCCCCCAAGATTCATCAGATCCCAGATGCCTCAAGATCCCCTGTCAGCTCAGGGCCTGTTGCTTGCTGTGCAGAATCTACTGGAGCTGGGGGTCATTTGCCAAGTGCTCTTAGGGGAAAGGGCTACTATTCCAACATTTTCACCGTTCCCAAAAGAGATGGGTCTGTCAGGCCCATCCTGGATTTAAAGCTTCTCAACAAGTTTGTCAGACCCACCCACGGGACTTCATGACCTCTGTGGACATCAAGGATGCTTACCTCCATGTTCCAGTTTTTTCGGGTCATCAGAGATTCCTCAGGTTTGCCCTGGAGGATCAGCATTACCAGTTTGTGGCATTGCCCTTCGGTCTTACTTCAGCTCCCAGGGTATTCACCAAGGTGCTGGCGGGCATTATGGCTCTGCTGAGAGCTCAGGGCATTCGCATTCTTCCCTATTTGGACGACATTCTTATGACTTCTCCATCCTTCCAACAGGCAGAGCTGGATACTCAGAGGGTGATGACCACTCGGGAGTCATTCGGCTGGGTCATAAACCACTCCAAATCTTCCCTGTCTCCCTCCTTGGTAAAGCCATTTCTGGGCATGAATCTAGATACAGCTCGGGCCAGGATCTTTCTTCCTCAGCAGAAGGTGGACAGTCTGCAGGCGCAAGCTCAGCTCCTTCTGTCATGCCCTCATCCTTCCATCAGGCAGGGAATGCAGCTGGTGGGCCTGATGGTGTCCTGCTTCGAGGCGGTTCCTTATGCTCAGTCCCACATGAGGCCTCTTCAACTCCACCTCTTGTCTGTATGGGACAGTGACCCTGTGTCCCTGGATCAGGTCTTGGTTTGTCCCCCCTAGCCAGGCAGTCTCTCTTGTGGTGGCTGGACTCAAGGAACCTGTTGGTGGGCAGATCTTTTCTGGCCCCTTGCTGGGAGACAGTCACCACGCATGCCAGTCTGACAGGTTGGGGGGCTTCTGGGCATCCCTGACCATCCAGGGGCAGTGGGGCCCTCAGGAGGCCCACACCCTTATCAACATTCTGGAACTGAGGGCGATCAGGTTGGTTCTAGCACCTTCGGGGTCGGGCTGTTCAGGTCCTCTCGGACAACCAGACGGCGGTTGCCTACATCAATCATCGGGGGGGGGGACCCGGAGCAAGGGGGCCCTCAAGGAAGTGTCTCTGATCCTGTCCTGGCCAGAGCACAATGTCCCCCGCATCTCAGTTGTGTACATTCCGGGGGTGGATAATTTGGAGGCAGACTCTCTGAGCAGGTGCAAATTTTCTAGTGCCTGTCGCACTCTTACTCATATGTATTCCATGTCGGGTGGGTGTGCGGTCCGCGGAGACACCGCCAAAGTCCAGGAATTTTGTAAAAGAACCAGCACTCCAATGCAAAAGTAAAGGTAAATGAGCTTATATTTGTGATTCAAACACCATAAATCGTGCAAAGCAAGGATTGGTTTCTGGTCGACGTTTCGGGGTGCACTGGGGCCCCCTTCCTCAGGACCAACCACATACAACCAGAACCGACAGTGAATAGCCATTATATACAAAACGGGGGCCTACTGGCCCATAACCATTCAAAAATTTGCGCCTGACGTCATCAATGACATCACCGGCGCTTGGAAATTAGCATATCAATAAGAATGTTAATTAATGTTGTAAATGACAATCGAGGGGCCCCTTGAGGTCCCGGCTAACCTCTGCTATGCGCCCCTGCCAATAGAATCCGCAGGGCACTGCCGCTATTGTCAGCAGGGGGTTGCCAAGCAACCCCATGCTGTCCCCCAATCAGGGAAGGTCAGGCGTGATGTCACAGGTCCTGGGAAATCTGCCCGGTAACCAATGACGCTGCCCAGGATATATAAGCTCATTTACCTTTACTTTTGCATTGGAGTGCTGGTTCTCCCTCAGCAACAGGGTGTTTCGCTCTCTGTGTCACCATTGGGGTCAGCCAGATGTGGATCTGTTTGCGTCCCGTCGCAATCACAAGCTTCCAGTCTTTGTGTCTCTGTCCCAGGACCCTCTGGCCTTTGCCGTGGATGCTCTGACAATGCCCTGGCAGGGCTTTCAGCTACTGTATGTCTTTCCCCCGTTTCCCCTGTTGGGCAGGGTTCTGCGAAAGATAGCTCAGGAAGGGGTGCCAGTAATCCTGGTGGCCCCCTGTTGGCCAAGAAGAGTGTGGTTCGCAGACATCGTGCAGCTGGCGGTAGATCAGTACGCCCTGCCCAGGGATCCAGACCTGCTCACTCAGGGGTGGCTACGCTACCCCAATTTACAAATGTTGGCTTTAACGGCCTGACTGCTGAAACCTCCATCTTAATGGAAAAGGGGCTGCCTGCCTCTGTTGTTGAAACCATGATCAGGGCTAGAAAAAAGTCCTCTTCTTCCATTTACTATAGGGTTTGGCGTACCTACATTGACTGGTGTGAGGCTAAATCTCTTCCCTGTCGTGTGTTTTCTATTCCTAGGATTCTAGAGTTTCTCCAACATGGTTTGGATCTGGGGCTTCAACTCAGCACTCTGAAGGGTCATGTGTCTGCCTTGGCTGTTTTCTTTCAGAGATCTTTTGCTCAGCATCATCTGGTCAGGACTTTTTTCCAGGGGGTTACTCATGTGCGCCCCCCACGTAAACCTATGTTACCAGTCTGGGACTTGAACTTGGTCCTATCTGCCTTGCAGGGGTATTCTTTTGAGCCTGTGCATGAGGCTGCTTTGTCCATTCTTATGCTTAAGGTAGTCTTCTTGGTGGCTATTACTTCTGTTAGGCGTGTTTCTGAGTTGGCGGTGCTCTCCATCAAGCCCCCTTACTTTGAGAGACACCAGGACAAGGTGGTGTATCGCTTTAAACCAGATTTTCTGCCTAAGTTGTGTCTGCTTTTCATCTCAATCAAGACATTGTTCTACCTTCTCTGTGTCCTAATCCTAGTAACCCTAAGGAGAGGGCTCTACATTCCTTGGATGTGGTCAGGAACCTGAAGTTCTATTTGGTGGCTACTGAGCCCTTCAGGAAGACTGATGCTCTTTTTGTGGTCCCTTCGGGTCCCAAGAAGGGTCTGGCTCCAGCTAAGTCTACTATCAACAAGTGGATCCGTCAGGCTGTTAGTCAGGCCTATTCTGCTAAAGGGAAGGATCCTCCCTTCCGCCTTACTGCTCATTCCACTCGTGCTATTGATGCCTCTTGGGCCTTTCAGCACCAGGCTTCTGTTGAACAAGTTTGCAAGGCCGCTACTTGGTCTTCTGTTCATACTTTTACAAGGTTGATGTTAGGGCCTCAGCTGATGCTGTTTTTGGCCGCAAAGTTCTGCAGGCGGCAGTGGTTTAATCTGCTTGTTGTTGCTTTTGGGGATCCCACCCTACCTTACGGACACTGCTATTGGATGTTCCAAACGTAAGGAATTACTATCTGGAGCAGGACGTGCTGTATACTTAGAATAATACAACCTGTGATTACTCACCTGTAGAATTGGTATTATGAGTATACAGCACGTCCTGCTCCACCCCGCCGTTTTTCATTGTTCTTAGTGCCTCTGTATGGTGATTGTTATCATGGTTAAAATTGTTTGATTATGGTTATTATTCTCCCGGCTTCTTGATAACTGCTTGTCAATACTGGGGAATTAGTGGGAGGTCCCAGGAATATAAGGGGCCGGGAGGAGCCACTTTTTTGCTGTCTCTGCAGTCCAGCGTCATCTTGTGGATGTATAACCCAAACGTAAGGAATTACTATCTGGAGCAGGACGTGCTGTATACTCATAATACCAATTCTACAGGTGAGTAATCACAGAATTGTATTTTTTTTTTTGTTAACTGAAATCCCCAAATAAAGCTTAGCTGGGGAAGAATTGCTTGTGGCTTTAGGTATCCTTTAAGAGTTGGGATGTTTAGGGTGTTTTCTCACCCAGGTCCGTATGGGGATAAAGAACAATACAGGTGTAGAACAAAGACTAGAGCTTGTCTGAGCTACAGAAAATGTAAATCAATCACTGTAGTCATGGAGGGTCAGGTACAATGTGAGGCAACAAAGCCTGACTGGACTGTAGGGTTAGGTGTTACCAACACCCCAGGCCAGAGCCTGCGTTCTCACCTACCTCCGGGTTCCATCGGTGCATTTTGCAAAGTGATCCACTTTGCAGCAGAAGCAGTGGCCTGCCTATTGAAGTCAATGGGACAGATGGAGAGCAGTTGCAGTTGCAAAGCAGACCCAGTCCACCAAGTTTTGAACAGCACAGTGTGGAACTGCAGTGCCAGTGAATATTGGAGAGCTATGCATCTCAAATCTTGAGGAGAACTCATGGATGGTTAACTGTGGTTTTAATTGACTTTCATATTTTCCAGTAGATTTCTATTATATTTTCAAAGCAGACCAAAACTCATTAGTAATGCAAAACCAAATAAGTAGAAAAAGAAATTGTGTTCTATTCCCGGGCTCCTACATTATCAGATTTCGAAGCTGAACGTTGAATCCTGGGAGGATATGCGTTTTCTAATCCTCCATTTCTTCCTCTCCTCAAATGGGATATTTGGACATTGGCTGGTGTAATTTGCCAGTCACTGGTTCTTCCACTTAAACCCCTGGCAATCTGGTGAGTGGGAATTCAGGGACATTGCTGGATCTATTGCTGGAAAAAGAAAGAAAGCAAGATGGCAAAACTATCCAGTAGGTGATGCCCGTGGGGTAAGGAATGCAGGGGCATGGGGGTTCAGTCAAAAAGATGTTTTTTTGTAAACTTTAACCATTATATTTCTGTAGGTGAAAAGAGGGTCTACATAACCACAGCGCTATGCCATACTGATAAAGCTCCAATAACTATGCAAAACGGTGATAGATTCAATAAATACAACCTGTGTCAGGAATCACTGCAGTTGTCCAACATTAGAAATTGTTTAGCACGTCAAACACGATGCTCTGGACCCAAAAACGCAGCAGGAAAAGATTAAAGCGAAAGGAAAACAAAGTGTTTTCATATACTTTCTATATTCATATACCATTCAAAGTACACAATAATACCAAAAAAATAACAGTTAGGCTTTAAAATTGAACTAAATATGGTTTGATTTTTCAAAAACCTAAGCCAACGCATTGCATTCCTCTCACTGCGTTCGTCTAGCACTTCTTGGCATAGGGAACGCATTGGAAGAAGCTGTAAAATGAGGAGCTGAAGGGGTTAACAAAATGGGAGGTTATATTCTGGACTACTTAATGTTGCCTAGATTGTTGCTTAAACATGTATGTGAGATGACTGACTATTAGTGTTTGAAATGATCTATTTTCATTAGCACAGCTGGATGTTATACTGTGGCCTGCCAAGAAAATCTCTCAGAAATGTGTGCGGTTACTTCCTCTTCCGATTGCCATTTTACAGCCAAAACCAACAAGAATTTCAAGAAAAGAAAGAAAAAGACTTCAGCCACGAGGACACGTTGTGTTGCGAGATGATTAAGAGCATAAATTGATTTCTAGAAACTTCTCAGCATCCAAACTCATGCCAAACGCTGCTCTTTTTTTTTAGGGATATTTGCTTGCAGTATTATTAGTCCATATATATATATATAGATATATATATAATGAATAGCTTTCTAATGTCCAGATACTGTACTCCCTCGGGGTGCTGTGGTGGGGGCTAGCATGCCTAATTGTAGATGTATTTAGAAGACCCTTTATCAATTGCATAATGTTTTAAAGATCAAGAAAAATCCATCCCAATGGCAATTACTAATCTGGGTCCCTGGATATTTCATGAAAAAGCTTAAGCAGTGAAACACGCTGGACAGACATAAGACCACAATTAACCACAAGGCAGAATTAAATGTGTGTGTAAAATATAAAAATCATACATAATCTCCCATAGTTTCTATGCTATGACAGCAATCCCTACTGTGCAGGCCTGGCGTTCTGCCACCATGAGACCCCAGGATGAGGAGAGTATAAAGAGAGACCGGGGTACTTCACACTGTGCGGCATCTCAGATTAAGAAAATTAACGTGAAGTAGTGGACCTGCCCGGGCAATGCAGAACGGGATGCTCTTTGCTGCAGCATGCTTCTGTAGGATCCCAAAAAGTGATGAATTTATGCAATCCAGGGAGGCTTTCACAAGCCCTTTAGGGGACAGGTTTTGGTTCCTATGTCTGTTCTCATCAACCGCCTGTAACAATAAAATTCAAGAAACCCTCCCCAGAATATATATTTTTCTAATCGCAGATTAGGAATCTAATGTGAAAAATACAATTCTGTGATTACTCACCTGTAGAATTGATTTTACTGTGTACAGCATGGCCTGTTTCATTTCAATCATTACTTCTGGGTATTCTACCACAAGGTGGCACAGTTGACTGCAGAAGACTTGTGGCTCCTCCCGGCCCTATAAAAAGTCAGGAATCACCCATAGACCCCCAGTGTTGAAAAGCAGTTATACAACAAGCCGGGAGATAAACCATGATAAAAGAATACACAGCCTCAAAAACTTTTAAACAAATCACCATAAAGAGGCAACCAAGGACAACGATAACAAGGTAGGGATGAAACAGGCCGTGCCGTACACAGTAAAATCAATTCTACAGGTGAGTAATCACAGAATTGTATTTTTCCAAGTGTACAGCACGTCCTGTTTCAATTCAATCATTACTTCTGGGACATCCAATATCAGTGTCCTTAAAGTAGGGTGGGATCCCCAATGAGTAACGGCAGGCAGTTCAGACCACTACCGCCTGAAGCACCTTGCGGCCAAAAACAGCATCAGCTGAGGCCCTAACATCAACCTTATAAATCTTAGAAAAAGGTATGAACAGAAGATCACGTAGCGGCCTTATAAACTTGTTCAACAGAAGCCGGGTGCTGAAAAGCCCAAGAGGCACCAATAGCCCTAGTAGAGAGAGCAGTAACACGAAAGGGAGGTTCCTTCCCTTTGGCAGAATAAGCTCGCACCACCGCCTGTCTAATCCACTTGCTGATGGAGTTGGATTTGGCTAGAGGCAAGCCCTTCCTAGGTCCAGAAGAAGAACAAAAAGAGAATCAGACTTCCTAAAGGGCTCAGTGGCGACCAAATAATACTTGAGTGCCCTGACCACATCCAGAGAATGAAGGTTCCGTTCCTTTGAATTAGCAGGGGCAGGACAATAGGAAGGTAAGACAATGTCCTCATTGAGATGAAAAGCAGATACAACCTCGGGCAAAAATTCCGGGTTAAGACGGAACACCACCTTATCCTGATGCAGCTCAAAATAAGGAGATTTAATGGAAAGCGCCGCCAGCGCAGAGACTCGACACACCGAAGTAATAGCGACCAACAAGGCCACCTTAAGAGTCATTATGGACAGCGAAGCATTGAACAAGGGCTCAAAAGGAGGACCCTGTAGCGCAGACAACACCAAGTTTAAGTCCCAAACTGGTAGCAGAGGCTTACGCGGCGGACGCACATGAGTAACTCCCTGGAAGAAGGTCTTAACAAACCTGTGATTGCCAAAGGATCTTTGGAAAAAAGTTGCCAGAGCCGAAACCTGTCCTATGAGAGTACTAAGTTGAAGCCCCGAATCCAGACCATGCTGTAAAAACTCCAGAATCCTGGGAATGGAAAATTCCCGGCAAAAAAGAGACCTGGACTCGCACCAAGCAATGTAAGCATGCCAGACCCTGTAGTAGATAAAAGACGAGGATTTCTTCCGAGCCTGAATCAAGGTATCGACAACAGAGGCCGGCAAACCCTTGCCCATCAAGATTTTGAGGGAAAGAGGTTTCAGCAGCCAAGCCGTTAAAGCCAGTAAATTGGGATGGTGCAGCTGTCCCTGCATGAGAAGCTCTGGATCGTTGGGCAGGACGAACTGATCTACTGCCATCTGTACGACGTCCGCGAACCACACCCTCCTCGGCCAGTGGGGGGCCACCAGAATGGCCGGTACCCCCTCCTGGGATATCTTGCGCAGCACCCGACCCAGCAGAGGAAAGGGAGAAAATACATAGAGGAGCCGAAACTCCATCCAAGGAATTGCTAGCGTGTCCGTGGCGAAGGCCAGAGGGTCCTTTGACAGGGAGACAAATCTTGGAAGCTTGTGATTGTGACGGGACGCAAACAGGTCCACGTCCGGCTGACCCCAGCGGCGACACAGGGCGTGAAAGATCTGGATGCTGAGGGACCATTCCCCCAGGTGAGATGTCCCCCTGCTCAGGGAGTCCGCCTCCTGATTCTCCACCCCTGGGATGTACACCACGAGATGCAGGGAACAGTCTCCTCCACCCAAGACAAGATCAGAGACACTTCCTTGAGGGCTCGCTTGCTCCGAGTCCCTCCCTGATGATTGATGTAGGCAACCGCATTCTGATTGTCCGAGTGGACCTGTACAGCACGACCCCGAAGGTGGGGGGTCAACTGGGAGAGAACCAACCTGATCGCCCACAGCTCTAGGATATTGATGAGCGCATGGGCCTCCTGGGGACCCCACTGACCCTGGAACTTCAGAGACTGGCATCCGTGGAGACAATCTCCCAGCGTAGAGGCAGAAAGGACCTGCCCACTAGAAGATTCCTTGAGTCCAGCCACCAGGAGAGGGACTGCCTGACTAGAGGGGACAGAGCAAACTCCTGATCCAGGGACTCCTGATTCCAGTCTCAAACTGACAAGAGATGTAACTGAAGAGGTCTCATGTGGAACTAAGCAACGGGAACCGCCTCGAAGCAAGACACCATGAGGTCCACCAACTGCATCCCCTGCCGAATGGAGGGATGAGGACATGACAGTAGAGCCCGCACCTGCGTCTGAATGCCCCCCACCTCCTGAGAAGTATTCAGCGTCATGCCCAGGAAGGACCTCGCCAAAGACGGAGATAGTGAAGACTTGGGATAGTTGATCACCCAGCCGAAGGACTCGAGAGTGGACGTCACCACCTGAGTATCCCTCTTGGCCTGATGAAGAGACCGAGCAGCAATCAGAATGTCGTCCAGGTAAGGAAGTATGCGATTGCCCTGGTTCCTCAGGAGAGCCATGACGCCAGCCAGCACCTTGGTGAAAACCAGAGGAGCCGAGGTGATACCGAACGGCAAGGCCAGAAACTGGTAGTGTTGATCCCCCAGAGCGGACCTCAGGAACCTCTGGTGACCCCAGGAAGATCGGCACGTGAAGGTAGGCATCCTTGATGTCCACTGTGGTCATGAAATCGCCTGGTCGAAGGGAACTTAGGGCCGATCGTAATGTCTCCATGCGAAAGTGCTTGAACCTGATGAACCTGTTGAGGCCCTTTAAGTCCAGGATGGGCCTCAGAGAGCCGTCCTTGGGCACAGTGAACAGGTTGGAATAGTACCCCCGACCCTGTTCCTGAAGAGATACTTAACAAATGACTCCGGACGCCAGAAGACGCTGAATGGCCACACGCAATCCCTGAGCCGACACAGGGTTTAAAGATATCCGGGATCGGAGGAATCTTGTGGGCGGCCAGCCTGCAAACTCTATCTTGTATCCGGAGGAAACCACCTCCTGAATCCACCGGTCTGGGACGCGAAGCCTCCAGACGTGAGCAAAAAGCCGAAGCCGTCCCCCCACCCGGTCGGGTGAGGGCGCCTCCTCATGCCTGAGGGGCCTTGGGCTTGGCTCCCCAGGAGAGACCGGGGCGGCCGCGAGATCTTCCTCGGCCCCAAGAGTCTCTGCGACTACCTGAGAAGGACGAAAGGAAGAGGATCCCCGAAAGGGCCAAGCCTGTCTTTTACGCTGGGGGAGCCTACCATCAGAGCATCAAGGTGCTCACCATAAAGACTGAGTCCTGTAAAAGGAAGCCCAGTGAGAGACTTCTTAGCGGCGGTGTCAGCTGCCCACTGACGCAGCCAAACTGACCGACGAATAGCAACCAACAGAGCTGAGGCCCTACCGCCGAGCCGGACGGCGTCGTCCATAGCAGCCAGCACAAAGGCGATGAAGTCAGAACAAAGCAAAAGGTCCTTATAATCCTCCCTGTTCTTACCAGAACGGCAGCCTCAGCCAGGCGCCTGACCTTTTTAATGCAATAGCCACAATAGCCGCGGCTCAGACCTGGCGCAAACCGGCCCCTACAAAGGTGAAGGCATGACTAGCCAGCTGATCCATACGCCGGTCTGTATTGTCCCACAGTGTGGTAGTGTTGGGGAACGGCATGCCAGAAGTGTTAGATAGCCCGGCCCAGGAAGCACCAATGGCTCTAGCAGAATGAGCTGTGATCCGAAAGGGGGTTCTTTCCACTTGGCAGAATAAGCTCTTACCACCGCCTGTCTAATCCACTTACTGAGAGTGGACTTGGCTGGTGGAAATCCCTGTCTAGAACCTTCCGCTAAGACAAAAAGCAAAGCCGATTTACGGAAAGATTCAGTAGCAGCCAGGTAATATCTTATGGCTCTAACCACATAAAAAGCATGGAGAGTCCTCTCCTTAGGATTAGCCGGTGCTGGACACAAGGAAGGTAAGACAACTTCCTCATTAAGATGAAAAGGAGAAACAACCTTAGGCAAAAAATCAGGCTTAAAACGAAAAAAACACCTTGTCTCTGTGCAATTCAAAATAAAGCATGGCACGGCCTGCTTCGGTATTCATAACAGTTGGGTTATTCCATCACAAGGTAGCGCAGTGGTACTGCAGAAAGCTGTGGCATCTCCCGGCCCCCTATAAAAATGGGATTAACCATAGAGTTCCCAGCGTAGACAAGCAGTGAGACAAGAAGCCGGGAGAGAATAAAGGTAAAAAATGTAAAAAAGGTAAAAAACCCCAATTAACTAGGAACAAATCACCATAAAGAGGCAACCAAGAATAACGATAACAAGGGTTGGTCGAAGCAGGCCGTGCCATGCAAGAACAAAAACAATTCTACAGGCGAGTACTCACAGAATTGCTTTTTTCTTAAATGCATGGCACGGCCTGCTTCGGTATTCATAACAGTTGGGACATCCAAAAGCAGTGTCCAAAAGTAGGGTGGGATCCCCAATGAGTAACAGCCGGCAGTTCAAGTCACTACCGCCTGAAGCACCTTGCGGCCAAAAGCAGCATCCGCTGAGGCCTTAACATCAACCTTGTAAAACTTGGAAAAAGTAAGAACAGAAGACCAAGTAGCGGCCTTGCAAACTTGTTCAACAGAAGCTTGGTGCTGAAAAGCCCAAGAAGCACCAATAGCACGAGTGGAATGAGCAGTAATTCTAAAGGGAGGTTACTTCCCCTTAGCAGAATAGGCTTGAACCACCGCCTGACGGATCCACTTCCTGATAGTGGATTTAGCCAGAGGCAAACCCTTTCTAGGTCCAGAAGTGAGAACAAAAAGAGCATCAGATTTCCTGAAAGGCTCAGTAGCGACCAAATAAAACTACCTGAGCCCTGACCACATCCAGAGAATGCAGTGTTCGCTCCTTGGAATAAGCAGGATTAGGACACAATGAAGGCAATACAATGTCCTGATTGAGATGAAAGGCAGAAATCCGGCTTAAGCCGAAACACCAGCTTATCCTGATGCCTCTCAAAATAAGGAGCTTTGATGGAAAGCGCCGCCAGCTCAGAAACTCACTTACAAAAGTGATAGCCTCCAAAAAGGCTACCTTAAGAGTCAGAATGGGCAAAGCAGCCCCATGGATAGGCTTAAAGGGAGGACCCTGCAGAGCAGACAACACCAGATTCAGGTCCCAGAACGGTAGCATAGGCTTACGAGGTGGACGCACATGAGTAACACCCTGGAAAAAAGTTTTAACCAACCGGTGGTTGGCAAAGGATCTTTGGAAAAAAATTGCCAGAGCTGAAACATGGCCTTTGAGGGTACTTAGTTGAAGGCCAGAATCCAAACCATGTTGCAAAAATTCCAAAATCCTGGGAATGGAAAAAACCCGACAGGGAAGAGACTTGGATTCACACCAGGCAATGAAAGCATGCCAGACCCTGTAATAGATAAAGGACGAGGGCTTCTTCCTAGCCCGAATCATGGTATCCACAACAGAGGCAGGCAACCCCTTCTCTGTCAAGATGTAGGTTTCAGCAGCCAAGCCGTTAAAACCAGCGCTTGTAAATTGAGATGGCATAGCTGTCCCTGAGTGAGAAGATCTGGATCCCTGGGCAAGACGTACTGGTCTACTGCCAATTGCATGACATCTGCGAACCACACCCTTCTTGGCCAACAGGGGGCCACCAGGATGGCTGACACCCCCTCCTGGGCAATCTTGCGCATGACCCTGCCCAGTAGAGGGAACGGAGGGTACACATAGGGAAGCCGAAACTCCGTCCAAGGCATTGCCAGTGCAACCGTGGCGAAGGCCAGAGGATCCTGTGACAGGGAGACAAACCTGGGAAGTTTGTGTTTGTGACGGGACGCAAACAGGTCCACATCCGGCTGACCCCAGCGGTGACACAGGGAGAGAAACACCTGGTATTTGAGGGACCATTCCCCCAGACGAGACGTGCCCCTGCTCAGGGAGTCTGCCACCTGGTTCTCCAGCCCCGGAATGTATAACGCTGAGATGCAGGAGACATTCTGTTCCGCCCAAGACAGTATCAGAGACACCTCCTTGAAGGCTCGCTTGCTCCGAGTCCCTCCCTGATGGTTGATGTAAGCAACCGCAGTCTGGTTGTCTGAGCAGATCTGAACAGCCCGACCCCGAAGGTGTGTGGTCAGGTGGGACAGAACCAACCTGATCGCCCTCAGTTCCAGGACATTGATGGGAGCATGGGCCTCCTGGGGGCCCCAACGAGCCTGGAGCTGTAGGGACTTTCAAAAGCCCCCCCAGCCCGTCAGACTGGCATCTGTGGTGACAGTTTCCCAGCACGGTGGCAGGAAGGTCCTGCCCACCAGAAGATTCCTTGAGTCCAGCCACCATGAAAGGGACTGCCTGGCCAGAGGAGACAGAGCAAATTCCTGATCCAGGGACACAGGGTCCCGATCCCAAACTGACAAGAGGTGCAACTGAAGAGGTCTCATGTGAAACTGAGAAAAGGGGACCGCCTCGAAGCAGGACACCATCAGGCCCACCAACTGCATCCCCAGACGGATGGAAGGAGGGATGAGGACACAAGAGCAGAGCCTGTGCCTACTTCTGAAGGCCCTCCACCTTCTGCTGAGGAAGGAACACCTTGCCCTGAGAGGTATCCAGTGTCATGCCCAGAAAGGACCTCACCAAGGACCGGGACAGTGAAGACTTGGGAAAATTGATCACCCAGCCGAAGGACTCCAGAGTGGAGATCACCACCTGGGTGTCCGGTTCGGCCTGATGAAAGGACTGAGCCACAATGAGGATGTCATCCAGGTAGGGAAGGAATGCCCCGGGTTCGCAGCAGAGCCATCACTCCCGCCAGCACCTTGGTGAACACCCGAGGCGCCATACCGAATGGTAAGGCCACAAACTGGTAATGCTGATCCTCCAGCACGAACCTCAGAAATCTCTGATGACCTGGGAAGGCACATGAAGATATGCATCCTTTATGTCCACGGTGGTCATAAGTCGCCCGGGCGAAGGGTACCGACAGCAGAGCGTAGCGTCTCCATGCAAAACTTGTTGAGGCCCTTCAGGTCCAGAATGGGCCTCAGAGAGCCGTCCTTTTTGGGGACCGTGAAGAGATTGGAATAGTACCCCTGACCCTGTTGTTGATGGGGCACCGGACAATTGACCCCTGACTCTAGCGGCCATTGAACCGCCGAAAGTAACCCTTGAGCTGACAGAGGGTTTAAAGACATCCGGGATCTGATGAATCTTGGGGGTGGCCAGGCTGCAAACTCTATCTTGTAACCGGAGGACACCACCTCCTGAATCCACCGGTCTGAAACGTGGAGCCTCCAGACGTGAGCAAAGAGCCGAAGCTGTCCCCCCACCCGGATGGGTGAGGGCGCCCCCTCATGCCTGGGGAGCCTTGGGAGGAGGTTTGGGCTGGGAACCCCAGGAGAGACCAGGACGTCCACAGCCTCTCTGCGGCTACCTGAGAAGAGGGAGCCATGACCTCCTCTGGAAGAACGAAGGAAGGGGAGGGAGACTGAGGTCCCCCGAAAAGGCCGGAGCTGCCTCCTACGCTGAGGCAGCCTGCCATCCTTGGCCAAAACATCAAGATGCTCACCAAAGAGCCGCAGCCCCGCAAAGGGGAGCCCAGTGAGAGCCTTCTTAGAAGTAGCATCAGCTGCCCACTGACGTAACCAAACGGAGCGGTGCATAGCCACCAGAAGTGCAGAGGCCCTACCTCCCAGCCTCACAGCATTATCCATGGCAGTAAGGATAAATACAACAAAATCAGAGCAAAGCAAGAGGGCCCTATAATTCTCCCGCCTCCTACTAGCCATAGCGCCATGGCAGAGACGCTTGAGCAGATTCTTAAGGGCAACAGCAGTAATGGCAGCACACCACACAAGTAAAAGCATGGCAGGCCAGCTGATCCATGCGCCGGTCCTCGCTGTCCTTCAGAGTGGTAGTGTCAGGGGAAGGCATGACTGAAGTACTAGACAGGCCTAGTACGGGAGCGTCCACCTCAGGGGGACAGGATCAACACTTTACTAGATCAGCAGGAAAGGGATACCTCTTATCCAATGCTTTGGGCACAGCGGGCAGCCTGTTAGGGCGTTCCCACTCCCTAAGCACCATAGAAGTGAAATGGCCCTGCTCAGGGAACTCCAGACGCTGTTTACCAGGACGAAAAAGCTCACCCTGCTTTCTTTTAGCCACCTCAGGGGGAGCAATGTGCAAGATTTCAAACATTTGTGACAGCAGATTGTCAGTGTCCTCAGGGTACCATGATTTCTCCCCGGACGCAGACCCAGGGTCACTAATGCAACCCTCCTGCTGGTCCCCAGAGGAGTTAGCGTCCTGGAACAGTTCCCCTTCCTCTAGGGAATAAAGTCCACCAGTGGCATCAAATTCCTCGTACTCCTAAGTGGAGCGGGAGGGTGTGGAAGTCAGGTGCCGCTTCTTGCCAGAAGCCTTCCTAGGAATAGGCCCGGCAAGCTGCTTCTCAATGTTGGCCACACGAATTGCCAGATCAGACTGTGACCCCCTGCTAGCATCCCCCTCACTGGGAGCTAATTGCAGCAGTGGGGGGGGGGGGGGTAGGTGATGCTGAAAGGGGCGCAGAGCTGGGAAGCGATGCAGCAAACCAAGCTGGAGCGCAAGGACACTTTAAGCGCATGGCATGCACACCCTGACACTGTCACTCACAGGGGATACCCCACACATGGCACACAGCCGGGATTGCCCCGAAGGACCCCCAAGCACGCTATCCCCAGAAGCCTCCATATGGTGATTAACACAGGCGCAATAGGCCAGCGCTGGGTAAAGGCTAATACAAGCCACCCGGGATGCCCTCCCACGGGATGCCCCCAGATCAGCAAAGGGTGGGGGGATGAGGAGGAGGAAGGAGTAGAGCCGGGAGAAACCACAACCCACTGGTATCAAGCCTGAAAGACATAAGTAAAAATGACACATGAGCATCCCGCTGCCCATGCCCCACAGACAAATAAAAAACCCAACAAAGGGGACTCACGGACCAAGTACACCGCTGGGTCACCAAGGCACAGACCGCAGGCTGAAGCGACACACCGGAGGAAACAGCGCTGCAGCCCGGAAGGGAGAAACCCAGACGCGCAGCTAATCCAAAATGGCGCCGGCAGAGGTACCTCGAGGGGCGGGCTGCAGGGGGACGACGCGATACGCATCATCCCCTGCCCCCCCCCAAAGAGCGCAAAAACGGCGCCCACGTGACCCCGCTGGCACCATGACAAAGCAAAAACGCCACAGGTTATAGTGCCCACAGCCGCGGATCGCAGTACAAAGTGGCGCGGCGGCCAATAAACTTCAAAAAACACACTGTAAATGGCCAAAACACCACAACTAATACCACTTGCCGCCGTGCCATGCAATAAAGAAAAAGGTGGTTTCTACATAACGCGGCCAATTTCGATACTCGACGCACAGAGGTGAACGCTACCAAAAAAATCACTTTGAGCGTCAGCATAGTCAATGTAGCATCATACAAGGCTCGAAGGGAGCACCCTGGGGAGCAGATAACACCAGATATAGGTCCCACACCGGTAAAACTGGTTTTCGCGGTGGGCGAACATGAGTGACCCCCTGAAAAAAGGTTCTGATTAAATCTATGATTGGCAAGAGACTTCTGGAAAAAAATGGATAGGGCCAAGACCTGACCCTTGGAGGCCCAAGTCTAGACCATATTGCAGAAACTCTAGAATTCTAGAAACAGAATATCTTTGGCAAGGAAACTTCCTGGCCTCACACCAAGCAATATAGGCCCGCCAAACTCGGTAGTATATCATGGAAGAAGTCTTCTTCCGTGCCTGAATCATTGTGTGAATAACTGTGGACGATAAACCCTTCTCAATCAGGATGGAGGTTTCAGCAGCCCGGCCGTCAAAGCCAGCCTCTGTAAATTTGGGTGCCGAAGCGACCCCTGTGTGAGAAGCTCCGGATCGTCGGACATGAGGCAGTGATCCGTTGACATCCTTACTATGTCCGCAAACCAACTCCTCCTTGGTCAACCAGGATGGTTGGTAACCCCTCCTGGACTATCTTGCGTAATACTCAGTCCAGAAGCGGAAACGGAGGAAACGCATACAGAAGATTGAACCCTGTGCAGGGAATCGCCAGGGCGTCTGTTGTCGCAAGGACCTCCTGCTCAGGGAGTCTGCCTCCTGGTTCTCTACCCCCGGGATGTAAACCGCCGAGATGCAGGGAACATTCTCCTCTGTCCAACTCAGAATCCGGCTTACCTCCCTGAGGGATCTCCTGCTCAGAGTACCCCCCTGGTGATTTATGTAGGCTACTGCCGTCCGATTGTCCGCGTGGACCTGAACTGCATGGCCCCTTAAATTGGGGGTCAGATGTAGGAAAAAAAACCAAATTGCCCTCAGTTCCAAGAGATTTATGGGCAACCGGTTCTCTCTCGTACCCCACTGACCATGGATCTTCTGTGGCTGCCAAATGCCTCCCCAGCCTGTAAAACTGGCATCCGTGGTAACCATCTCCCAATGGGGAGTCCGAAAGGACCTGCCTACCAGCAGATGTCGAGGATCCAACCACCACAAGAGGGATTGCCTTGCCGGAGGGGGGGACAGCACAAATCCTTGGTCCAGGGACTCCGGGGACCGATCCCAGCTGGATAGCAGGTTCAGCTGAAGAGGCCTCATGTGGAATTGGGCAAAGGGCACTGCTTCAAAGCAAGCCACCATTAGGCCCGCCAATCTCATCCCTAGGCGCAACAATGGCTGTTGACAAGCCAGCAAGGCCTGCACCTGCGTCTGGCAACACAAGACCTTCTGCTGTGGCAGAAAGACCTTGACTTGAATGGTGTCTAGGGTCATCCCCAGGAAGGATCTCACTGTTGACGGAGTGATATGCGACTTGCGGTAGCTGATCACCCAACCGAAGCTTTCAGAATTGACAGCACGGTGCGGGTGTCGCTCTCGGCCTCCTGAAGGGACGGGGCCGAGATAGAAGGTCGTCCAGATAGGGTAATACACGAATACCCTGACCCCTCAGGATAGCCATGATGCCCGCCAGCACCTTGGTGAACACCCTGGGAGCTGAGGATATGCTGAAGGGGAGTGCCACAAACTGGAAATGCTGACCCTCCAATGCAAACCTCAAAAACTTCTGATGCCCCGGGAAAATGGGGATGTGTAGATACGCGTCCCTGATGTCCACCGGAGCCATAAAGTCGCCGGGCCGAAGCGACCTCACTGCCAACCGCAACGTTTCCATGCGGAATGCCTGACCCTTATTGAGGCCCCTTAGGTCCAACATTGGCCGCAACGACCCGTCCTTCTTGGGAACCTTGAATAGGTTGGAGTAAAAACCCTGACCCTGCTCCTGCCGGGGCACATGACAAATTACCCCTATCCGCAGGAGGTGCCGAACAGCGGCTTTATAGCCTCCGCTTTTAGCAGGTTTCGGGATGCCCTTGACCATAGAAATCTTGCGGGTGGTCTGGCTGCCAGCTCGATTTTGTAACCTGACGACACCAGCTCCTGAATCCAAAGATCCGAGATGTGATGCCTCCAGATTGGAGCAAACAGCAGTAGCCATGCCCCCACCCGTACGGGTGAGGGCGCCCCCTAATGCCTGTGTAGGTTTGGCTGGAGGTTTGGGCTTAGCTCCCCAGGCGGGATTGGGCCGACTGCGGGACCTACCTCTGCCCAAGAATCTCTGGGGGCACTGGGAAAGGGAGAACCTCTTCCGCCCCGAAAGGAGCGGTAAGAAGAGGAGTGCCGAAAAGGCCGAGTAGGTTTCCTTCTCTGAGGGGGCTCACCATCCTTGACCAAAAGGTCCAGCCGCTCCCCAAACAGCCGACCCCCCCACAAAGGGTAAATTGTGAGGGACTTTTTGGCGGCTGCATCGGCCGACCACTGCTTCAACCACGGCGAACAGCGTAATGCTACAAGCAAAGCCGAAGTCTTGGCACCTAGCCTGACTACATCATCCATGGCAGTAACAACAAAACCGCTGAAATCCAAAAAGGCTCAAAGTTCCTTGGAATCCTGCGCCCGTTTGCGAGACTTAGCCTTAGCCACAAGCTGCTTAACCTTTTTCCTCGTGGCTAGGGAAAAAATTGCCCTGGCACATGCAGGGCGTAAAAGGGAACCCACCAGGGCAAAAGCATGGCAAGCTAACTGATCCATGCGTTTGTCCGCAGGGTCGGACAAACATCAGGTGACGGCATAATAGTGGTGTTGGACCTGAAACGGGAGGGTCCACCTCGGGAGGATGCGACCATAATTTCAGTAACTCAGCGGGGAAACTCTCCAGGCCCTTAGGAACCGACAGCAGCTTGTTAGGCCTTTCCCACTCCTTAAACACCATCTTAGAAAAATGCGTCTGTTCAGGAAAAACCCGCCGCTGACTCTCAGGCCGGAACAAATCATCCTTCCTTCTCTTGGCCACTTTTGGAGGAACAATGTGTAAAGTGTCAAAAACGGAGGAAAGCAAGCTTTCTGTATCGTCTGGGAGTAAAGAATCCTCACCCGAGGAATAACCAGAGTTGTTGTCTTCTCCACCGGAGAGCAACTCACCTTCCGAGAGTGGCTCAACTGCCGACTCCCCGTCTGCCGCGGAACCAAAAGCGGCATACAAATCTTCATCTGAGTAAACTCGCTCCAAGTGCCGCTTCTTACTCAAGGATTTTTTTAGGGGCTGCCAATGAGAGCTGTTTCTCGAGGCTAGCCGGCCTCTGCTCCAAATCTGAGTGCGTTCCCCTGCCGTCTCCCCCTTCTCTAGGGGCTAACTGCAGCAGCGGGGGAGCCGGAGAGGCTGGAGCTGACGCATGACTAGGGGCGGAAGCAACAGCCCTCTCATGGTCCGAACAATGCCTCTGGTGCAAGCGTAACAAATTGTGCTGAACCCGCCCAGGGGATTCCGTCTGCACAAGGGGCAGAGCCTGTCTTGCCCAAGTGGGGTGCCCGGCTCACTATCCCCTGATGCCTCCGTCATGGTGATTTTTGAAATATTCAATATTTGTGAAAGGCAAAATAGACTGTAATGTCCTAAGCCTATAGCCGATCCCCTACAACGGGGACCGGGAGAAACCACAACCCTCAACCTTCTTCCCACAATGTAAAATCAAAAATAGAGAGACAGTAATCAAAAAATGGCCTACACTGCCAAAATATATACAGATAAATATATATACAGCTATATTAATTATTAAAAAATAAATATTCTCAAAAACAACATGAAAGCCATTAAGAAGGTAGTCACTCACTGTTACCCCGCAAGAGCCGCCCATGTCGTTGTGTGCGGCAACCGGCTGGGTCCCGGCGCAGCACGCGTCCATTCTGGAAGTTTCTGGCCGGGGGAGCGTGCAAGAACGAGCAGCAAGGCCGCATGCGCTGTCGCGTCGGCTCTTCCCTCCCCCGACCAGCGCACGCGTTCCCCGGGCGAGGTAGGCCCCAAGCCTCCGCTCGCGTAGTCCCACCCGCCCGTTCACCCGTGAGGAGCGCCGGTCCCATGCGCCCCGCGCCCCCGAGCACGGAGCCTCACCAGCGGCGAGGGAACGAGGGTGGTAAGTAAATGGGAGGAGAGGCCGCAGACCGCTCCTCGCTGTAGGCAGCTATGACGATGGAGCGCTCTCTGGCACTCCCCACGTAGTTTGTAAGCACAAGCACAACACATAACAGAATATTAAAAATAAAAAATACATGTGCGAAGAAGGGAGGGAGACATAAAAATATATCAGGTTTCCCAGCAGGTTCACCAGAAAAGACCTGCGGTTGTGTTGCTTGTTTTAGAGAAGCCTACAGCCCAGAGCAGGAATGCCCTGACAAAATGCCCCAGACCCCCACGTTTCACCCTACCGTCACGGATCCCAGGAAAACAGCCAAAGCTGGGGAGGCATCAGATGGGTCAGAGAAATCCGTGGAAATAGGGTCATGCAGCAAGCCGACAGGTTAGAGGCCCCGCTTTGCTGCTGAAATCTTTGAGAGAGAGCTAGCGATCTTCGCAGTTCCACTGCAAGAAGTAGACTGGGCTTGGTTAAGAGGCAGCTACTTTTATAGGGGGCTGGGAGGAACTACATCTTTGATCTTGCAGTCCACGCCCCTTCGGGACGGAGAAGTCCCGGATGTAAAGAAGTAGGGACGGCCTGGAATGGATTGGAAGGAAAACAGTTTAGGACAGAACCAAATGTAGCCCGACACAATGGTGCAACAATTACCTTTGCCTGAAGTATGTCTTTAAGGAGGAGGCTCAGCAATTGGGCCAGTATGTAGTAAATGAGGTTGGAGAGTGAGGGTGTGAAAACCAGGCCCGACTGCTGACTAAAGAAGATTGAGTGCAAGTACAGAGCTGCTATTAGCGTAAAAGGGGGTTAAATGTTAGAATATACTTCTATAATAATGGGACATATTCCAGTTATTGTTTACTGCTAAATGGAGAACCAAGATACTAGGGCCAGACCATAAACATTCATCTCTATCCTCAATACTTTTGAGAATGTGCGGGCCTCCAATAACATCCCTGTTTTGTGCCCCTACCAGGGCCATGCAGAGTGGAGGGAGCAGAGGTGCCGCAGCTAAGAGTGCACTAAATACAGAGTGAGGATTTTGTGGGAGGGCCGCCCATGTGCTTTGAGATCAAAGAGAGGAACTGGCAAATCCCAGGTGTTTCTCCTATGGGGAGGGGGATTTCAAGAGGACAAGTAATGAAATGGTCTGTCCAAACATTGACTGGCACTTCTCTTTTAATCATGGGAAGCCCATGCTCACTTCAATGCACAAGAGTTACAGCTAGAGAACTGTATTATTTAGACCATGGATGCACAAACAGAGGTCCGTGGCTGCATGTGGCCCCCACAGACTTCAGCTGCAAACCCCACTAGCAATCAGGAGTTGGAGCGCAGCGCTTGCCTTACCTGCAGTGCAAATATCTGCCTACTAGAGTGGCAGTGTGCCTCTTAATTCCTGAAGCAGTGAGGCACCGATTAATCTCTCTGTAGAAGTGGATGTGACAAACGTGCTACTAGTGAGTTCATTGTGCTGGGTTTGTCTGGAGATGCTTATGTAGACTCTTTCCAGCTTAGCTCTTTTGACCTCATCCCCACCTTACCTTTGCCTATGTGTTTACTCTCCTCTTGCCATCTCACCTCTGTCCATCACTTCTCTTCCCACCATACTGTACCACTACCTACCTCCCAGCCTAATCTCTTCCCATTCATTCCCACCTTAGCACTCACTTCTACCCAATGCCTCCCCATCTCACTTTTTCCTGGTGATTGACTTGACTATCCAAGGTGCAGAAGTGGAGTGTACTGCTAATCTGGGTACAGTGATCTCACAGGATCTGAAATGGAGCAAACAAGCTCCTCCATCATCTGAAGAAATACGGAATGCTATGGAAAAATTATCAACAAGTCTTAAAATCTAGGTTGTCACTTCTTCACCCTACTCCCATCAGGCTGTTTTTACCCACTGCTATTCGGCAGATAACTAGAGTATATAACTACAACTGAGAAACACTAAAAACCTCAGATGTGTACTGTATATTAACTGCATACAATAAATAACTATATTAGACTGCTCCGTTACAAATGTTATTAAGCTTATGCTTAGTATTTAGATGTTTTCTCACCACTGCAAGGTTGTGCCCCCCCCCCCCCCTTCCTTAAGACTATTTAATGCTCCTTTGCTTCTCAACCTCTCTTCTGACCAGAGAGAAGCACAAGTAGTACAACTGGCTGGGTAACACTGGTCTAAATGGCTGCAACAGCAGATCCTGTTCAAATCCATTGGAACTGTAGTGTGTTATAGGAGGTCATTCTGAGGGCATAAATACTGCAGCTGGTATTGTGTAAGTCAAGTTCTGCATTTGTGTTCCAGATTTTTTAAAGCAGATGTGTGATACATTACCGTACTTGTCTTAGGCAAAAGAGCTGTACCTGCTTTAGCTACAGTATATTTCACACCAGCAGTCAAAATACTTATATTGGTGTAGCTATTATTTTTACCAGTCTGCTCTCATCAATTGGGAGCTTCCAACTGCAGGACTATGGATCGCTGTATAATAGGCAGCAAAAAAAAAAACCCTTGACACCTTGAACCATATCACAGTCAATTGTGAAGAACTGTTGGCATACTTCATCATTTGCTGCACTGCAATGTAATTGGTTGATTGTATAACTGTATGAATTAAGACGTTTCCAAAAATACCATTCTGTGAATACTCACCTTGTAGAATGGGTAAGTATGCAGCACGCCCTGCTCCAGTAATGATTCATTATGTCTGGGATATAGTCCACAAGAGGGCGCTTTACTGCAGAGATGGCAAAAAAGAGGCCCCTCCCAGTCCTTATATACCCGGGACCTCCCACTACATTCCCCAGTATAAAAAAGCAGTAAGGGAACCAGGAGAAGCCAATAACAAGATTAACAACATTAACCAGGAAACATTCACCATATAGAAGATCCAAGAATAAAAACTCAGGGTGGAATGGAGCAGGGCGCGCTGCATACTTATAATACCCATTCTACAAGGTGAGTATTCACAGAATGGTATTATTCCAAGTATGCAGCCCTGCTCTGGGACATCCAATAGCAGTGTCCAACGACGGGTGGGGATCCCAAAAGGCAACAATGCTCAGTTCAACTACTGCCGCCTGCAGAACTTTGCGGGCAAAAACAGCATCCGCTGAGGCCCGAACATCAACCTTGTAAAACTTGGATAAAGTATGAACAGAAGACCAAGTAGCAGCCTTACAAACTTGTTCAACAGAAGCCTGGTTCTGAAAGGCCCAGGAGGCCCCAACAGCACGGATAAAATGAGCAGTGACTCGGAAAGGAGGATCCCTCCCTTTAGCAGAATAGGCCCTAAAAATGGCCTGACGAAT
This sequence comes from Gastrophryne carolinensis, assembly GCA_027917425.1. Classification (NCBI taxonomy): domain Eukaryota; kingdom Metazoa; phylum Chordata; class Amphibia; order Anura; family Microhylidae; genus Gastrophryne; species Gastrophryne carolinensis. Next base: position 505,886,568 of record CM051234.1, read on the forward strand.
CCATTTACTAATAGTAGAATTGACCGGTGCCAAACCCTTCCTAGGACCAGAGGTTACCACAAACAAGGCATCCGTCTTCCTGAAAGGCCACCAGGTAGTATTTCAAGTTCCTGACAACGTCCATTACCAGGATTAGGGCACAAGGAAGGAAGCACAATGTCCTGATTGAGGTGAAAGGCAGAGACAAATTTAGGCAAGAAGTCTGGTTTAACCCTTTCAGTGCCAAGCACGTAACACCTACGTGCTCGCATGTCTGTGCCTTAAGTGCCAAGCCCGTAGGTGTTATGTGCTTGACTTTCCCCCCCTGCTAGTTAAAAAATAAAAATACTCACCTGACCCCTCGTTGGATCCGGCCGGGTCTCCTCTTTAATTTGGTGCCATCCGATCCCCAGGAGAGCCCCCGGAATAGCCCCCCCCCCCCGCTTTGGCAGCAGCAGCTGCTAACTGTAAAGAAAAAAAAAATAAAAATGACATTTGCTTAGCTGAGGCCGCGCTGTCTCCCAACGGGTGTCCTCTTCACTGGGGGGGGGGCCTCCGATCACCCCCCCCCCAGCCTCTTCCGTGGCGAGGAGAGGGCAGAAATCGCCCTCTCCCCCCACTTCCTGGATTGCGACTGCTAGCCCCGCCCCCTGGGTCACCAGCAGCCTGCTTTTTAAGTCCAGCACCCGAGACTAAGACTCCCCCGGCGATCTCGGATGACAGCTGACAGTCTGCTCGGGTGTTTGGAGGAGAGAGCCTGGGTGGGGGGGCCATCACAGCCCTCTTCCCTTCCCCACCTCTTTCCTCCAACCACCCGAGCAGACTGTCAGCTGTCATCCGAGATCGCCGGGGAACACAGGATCGGAGGTGAGTAAAGTAAAAAAAAATAAATAAATGACATTTTTTTTTCTTACGTCTCTGTGTGTTTATTTTTACATTTAACCCCTTGTGAACTGGTAAGGGGTCCATGAGACCCCTTATACCAGTTCACAAGGCTGGGGGCTGGCAAGTCACCTGCGGTAGCTGCAGGTGACTTGCCATTAACCCCCGACACCCCAATTACCTGCCTCCCCAAAGCCCGGGGGGGGCAGAAGAGTCCGGGCCCACATAGGCTATGTGGGCTTGTAGGCTGCAGGGTGGGGGGGCGACAAAAGCTGGCCCCCCCACTCTGTTCCTACAAGCCCCCATAGCTGGTCCCGGGCTGGTAATGCTGGGTAAGGGGGACCCCATTTCATTTTTGGGGGGGATTTTTAAAGGCTTTAACCCTTAAAATTCCCCCCCAAAAATGGGGGGGACCCTATGTCATTTTTTTTTTAAATTAAGCCTTTATGTTCTGTCGCCCAGCAGCTAAAAAAGGCTTCCAGCTGCAGCAGGAGAGCAGAAGCCAGATTGGTCAGCGTGGGACACAGGGATGGATGGGAGGTATTAAAAAATAATTTTTTTTCTGCTTGTTTGTGTTTTTTTTTACATTTACTCCTTGTGAACTGGTAAGGGATCCATGAGATCCTATACCAGTTCACAAGGCTGGGGGCCTGGCAAGTCACCTGCGGCTAGCGGGTGACTGGCCATTAACCCCTGACACCCCAATTACCTGCCTCCCCAAAGCCCAGGGGGGGGGGCAGAAGTGCTCAGGCCATGGCTATGTGGGCTTGTAGCCTGCAGGGTGGGGGGCCACCTAAGGTGGCCCCCTTGCACCCTGTTCTACAAGCCCCCATAGCTGGTCCAGGGCTGGTTATGATGGGTAAGGGGGACCCCATATCATTTTTGGGGGAGTTTTAAGGGTTTTTAAGGAGGGGGGACCCTATGTAATTTAAAAAAAAAATGGACTGGACTGCAGAGACATCGAAAATAGGCTTCTCCCGGCCCCTCAAATACCCAGGGACCTCCCACAAATCCCCAGCATTGAAAAGTCAGTGAGAAGCCGGGAGAATTTAAACAATCCAAACTATCAACTATAAAAATGGTAACAATCACCATACAGGGGATCCAAGAAAATGCAACCAAGGGTGGGTTGGAGCAGGATGCACTGTATACTCATAATACCAATTCTACAGGTGAGTAATCACAGAATTGTATTATTCTTAGTATACAGTACGTCCTGCTCCAAATCTAATACTTACAGTTGGGACATCAAATAGCAGTGTCCATAAAGTAGGGTGGGATCCCCAAGAAAAATCAGCAGCAGGCAGTTTAAACCACTGCCGCCTGCAGAACCTTTCGGCCAAAAACAGCGTCAGCTGAGGCCCTAACATCAACCTTGTAAAACTTTGAAAAGGTATGAACAGAAGACCAAGTAGCAGCCTTGCAAACTTGTTCAACAGAAGCCTGGTGCTGAAAAGCCCAAGAGGCACGAATAGCACGAGTGGAGTGAGCAGTAAAGCGTTAGGGAGGATTCATCCCCTTAGCAGAGTAGGCCTGAATCACAGCCTGGCGAATCCACTTGCTGATAGTAGACTTGGCAGGAGCAAAACCCTTCCTAGAACCAGAAGGGACCACAAAAAGAGCATCAGTTTTCGCAGTTTTTGCAGTAGCCACCAGATAGTAATTCAGACACCTAACCACATCCAAAGAGTGCAAAACTCTCTCCTTAGCATTGCTAGGATTAGGGCACAAAGAAGGAAGAACAATATGCTGATTCAAATGAAAGGCAGACACTACCTTAGGCAGAAAATCAGGTTTGAAACGAAACACCACCTTGTCCTGGTGCCTCTCATAGTAGGGGGGCTGAATGGACAGCGCCGCCAACTCAGACACACGCCTGACAGAAGTGATAGCCACCAGAAACACAACCTTTAGCGTAAGAATGGCCAAGGCAGCATCCTGCACAGGTTCAAAGTCCTGATCAGAGGGTGCTGAGCAAAGGACTTCTGGAAAAAAATAGCCAGGGCAGAAACCTGACCCTTCAGAGTACTGAGTTGGAGCCCCATCTCCAACCCATGCTGCAGGAACTCCAGAATCCTGGGAATAGAGAACACATGACAGGGAAGAGACCTAGACTCACACCAGTCAATGTAGGCACACCAAACCCTGTAATAAATGGAAGAGGAAGACTTCTTCCTAGCTTTAATAAAAGTATCCACAACAGAGGAAGACAGCCCCTTCTCCATCAAGATGGAGGTTTCAGCAGCCAAGCCGGCAAAGCCAGAGTTTGTAAATTGGGATGGCATAGTGAGCCCTGAGTGATCAGATCTGGCACCAAGGGCAGAGCGTACTGATCTACTGCTAGCTGTACCATGTCTGCGAACCACACTCTTCTTGGCCACCTGGGGGCCACCAGAATTGCTGGCACCCCTTCCAGAGCAATCTTGCGCAGAACCCTGCACAGCAGGGGAATTGGGGGGAAGACATACAGGAACTGAAAGTCCTTCCATGACATTGCTAGCGCATCCGAGGTCAGGGCCAGAGGATCCTGGGACAGAGAGACAAAAGCTGGAAGTTTGCGATTGTGGCAGGATGCAAACAGATCCACATCTGGTTGGCCCCAACGGTGACACAGAGATTGAAACACCCTGCTGCATAGGGACCATATTCCCCGGCGAGAGGTCCCCCTGCTCAGAGAGTCCGCCAGGTGATTTTCCACCCCCGGGATGTACACAGGTGAAATGCAGGGGACATTGGCCTCCGCCCAAGTCAGGATCAGAGACGCTTCCTGGAGGGCCCCCTTGCTCCGGGTCCCTCCCTGATGATTGAGGTAGGCAACTGCCGTCTGGTTGTCCGAGTGCACCTGAACAGGCAGGCCCTGAAGATGAGTAGTCAAGCGAGCCAGAACTAACCTGATCGCTCGCAGCTCCAATACATTGATAGGTGTGTGGGCCTCCTGAGGGCCCCACCTCCCCTGGAACCGCAGGGACTTCCAGAAACCCCCCCAACCTGACAGACTGGCATCCGTGGTGACCGTCTCCCAGGAAGGGGCAAGAAAGGATCTGCCCCCCAACAGGTTCCTTGAGTCCATCCACCACAAGAGGGACCTCCTGACCAGGGGGGAGAGCACACAGACCCTGTCCAGGGACGCTGGGTCCTTGTCCCATACAGACAATAGGTGAAGTTGCAGAGGCCTCAAGTGGAACTGAGCACAATGGACCGCTTCGAAGCACGCCACCATCAGGCCCACCAGCTGCATCCCCTGCCTGATGGAGGGATGGGGACAAGCTAGGAGGGACTGAGCCTGTGCAATCAGGTTGTCCACCTTCTGCTGAGGAAGGAAGATCCTTGTCTGAACTGTATCCAGATTCATTCCTAGGAATGGAGTTACCAAGGAAGGAGACAGTGAGGACTTGGGGTGGTTGATCACCCATCCAAATGACTCCAGAGTGGACACCACCAGCTGAGTATCCAACTCTGCCTGATGTAGAGACTGGGAAGTGATGAGAATGTCGTCCAGATAGGGAAGCACGCGGACGCCCTGACATCTGAGCAGAGACATCACCTTGGTGAACACCCTGGGAGCTGAAGTGAGGCCGAAGGGCAAGGCCACAAATTGGTAGTGTTGATCCATCAGAGCGAACCTGAGGAACCTTTGATGACCTGGGAACACAGGAATATGAAGGTAAGCATCCTTGATGTCCACAGAAGACATGAAATCCCCTTGGAGCAGGGAACTGATGGCAGAGCGCAGAGTCTCCATGCGAAAGTGCCTGCTCCTGACAGAACCATCCTTTTTGGGTACTGTGAATAGGTTGGAATAGAAGCCCTTGCCCTTTTCTCTTAAAGGGACCTTGCAGATGACCCCCAGCTCCAGGAGGCTTTGCACTGCCTGCACTAGCTCCTGAGCCGACACAGGGTCCTGAGGAATCCGGGATCTGATGAATCTTGGAGGGGGATCGGCAGCAAACTCCAACTTGTAACCGGAGGACACTACCTCCTGAATCCACCAGTCTGAGACATGAAGCCTCCAGACGTGAGCGAAGTGCTGCAGCCGTTCCACCACCCGGATGGGTGAGGGCGCCCCATCATGCCTGAGGGGGCTTGGGAGAGGATTTAGCTTTGGGACCCCAGGAGGATCCAGGACGTCCACGTCCTCTGCCTCTACCCCAGAAATCTCCCCGGGCCCCAGGGAAAGAAACCCCCCTTCCCTGTCTTGCACCACGGTAAGGGGAGGAGAAGGAACCCTGACCCCGAAAGGGCCGAGGTTGCCGCCTGTGCTGGGGAAACCTGCCTCCCTTAGCAAAAAGGTCCAGGCGGTCTCCAAACTGACGCGGTCCTTTAAAGGGAAACCCAGTGAGGGCCTTCTTGGCAGCGTTGTCAGCAGCCCACTGGCGCAGCCAAACTGAGCGGCGTATAGCCTCCACGAGGGCAGAAGTTCTGGCACACATTCTTATGGTGTCATCCAATGCTGCTAGGACAAAATTTACAAAAACATCACAACTGGAGAGTGCATTAAACACTTCACAAGGCAAATCATCAGGGGCACTATCAAGCATATTTCTGATAAGGGTTCTAGTGGCCACAGCAGTAATGGCAGAGGCACAGACCGGGCGCGGCGCCGTCCCCGCACATGCAAAGGCGTGGGATGCCAGCTGATCAATACGCCGGTCTTCGGCATCCCGCAGGGTAGTAGAATCAAAGGAATGCATGACAGAGGTGTTAGATATCCCTAGGATCGGGGCATCCACCTCGGGGGGGGGGGGGGGGATGACCAACATTTAACCACCTCAGCAGGAAAGGGATACTTCCTATCCCAACTCTTTGGAACCCCGGGAAGTTCACCGGGGGCGCTCCCATTCCTTGAGCACAAGGTTATGGAAATGTGCCTGCTCTGGAAATTCCAAACATGATCTTGCTGTATGGAAAAGCTCCCCTCTTTGCCTGGGAGCCTCAACAGGGAGAGAGATAGACAGAACCTCAAAAATCTGGGTCAATAATCTGTCAGTGTCATCCGGGGCCCAGGGGTCAGAGCCAGAATCGTCATGACCCCTTGGCCTCTCATCAGATGAGCCTGAATCAGAAAAGAGCTCCCCTTCATCAGACGGGGTATAGCCACACAGATTCCAAAACTCCTCAGTTCCCATAGGGAAAACAGGGACATTAGGCGTCAAGTGCCGCTTCTTAGCAGGGGCCTTACAAGCTAAAGACTTCGCAATAATCTGTTCAACAGTAGCCAGTCTAGAAGACACATCAGGCTGAGAATCCCCACTAGTATGCAACTCAGCAGGAGTGAGATTTAAGCTTGGGGGAGTAGGTGAAGTGAAATGAGGTGCAGCCATTGGCAGGCCAGATTGCAATGCAAGCACCTGCTGAGCACAGGGTACACAGACCCGCGCCTTGTCAGCGTCAGCATGAGGCTGCCCACACGCTACACACAGCCGGTCTTGTCCCCGGGGGACCCCGGTAACATTATCCTGGGATGCCTCCATATGGTGATTATAGCGGCGCTATACGCCGATAGGAAATAACGCTATGTAGCAACCCTGGATGCCCCAATAACCCGCTAGGGACGTGGGAGTATAATTTTTACAAGGCTTACAAGTAATATACTAAAAACAGGGCCGGGAGAAGCCAAGAAGGGTTCGTCCCGCCTGAAAGACATAAGCAGACAAGACCTTAAGTACATCGTAACAAAAGTGAAGCAGATAAAGCTGCCCGCGAGGGCACTTACGGACTGCGGTAGGTAGGAGTCGCATAGGCCAACCAAGTCAGAAAAGATGGCGTCGGTATACCTCGAGGGGCGGGCCAGTAATAGCGATGATGCAAAACGCGCCAAAGACGAGCCCCCCCCCCCCCGAAGAGCGCGAAACCAGGAAGGCCAACCGCACCAGCGCCTGAGGTATTGCCGCCGCCAAGCGCGAAACCAAGTCAGCGTGCGGTGGCGGTAAATTTAAAAGCAATAAAGACAGCGATAAAGAAGCGCGGCGGCTGACACAAGAATAAAGACATGTGAAAAGTGAAAGCACAGACTGCATAACATACATATCTATACACATACATATCCCCCCCCCCTCTTTTCCCCCCGAAGACTACAAGGAGGATGAGGGAGGACGGTGGGCACTTAAATAGGGCCCACCGATAGGCAGGGGCAATAGTGCGGGAGGGGCATCCCATAGAGACTCACCATAAGCCTGAACCGCCTACCCTTTGGTGGGGGATTGCGGTGGAGCAGCGCTCCTAAGCACCAACGGCGGTGCTGCCTACCTTCACCCGACCAGCGCAGCCAAGGCTGGGAGGCATATTACTAGTGTAACGGGTGGGAATAGTCCTACAGGGCCACAGGTTAATAACCCCACTCACCTGCGAGTAGATTTCTCGTCCTTCGCAGCCAGACTGCAGAGAAATTCTGGGGATTTGTGGGAGGTCCCTGGGTATTTGAGGGGCCGGGAGGAGCCTATTTTCGTCTATTGTCTCTGCAGTCCAGCGCCATCTGGCGGAGAATATCCCAACTGTAAGTATTAGATTTGGAGCAGGACGTACTGTATACTAAGAATAATGACCTGTCAACAGAGGGTGACAAAACTTCAAGTAGGCTGGCAATTAAAAGAGTTAATAGTACCTATGCATGTTGAGTGTTCTGCTCGGAGGACCTTGCTCTTTCAGATTTAGCTTGTTTTTTCTTGTTTGCATATTTATATTTTAGGAAAACATGTTATTTATTCAGTTTTTTTTATTCATTTTTTAGGGAAACCCTGTGCCACCTAAGAATTCTTCGAGGGATTTATTCCATAAAGGTGAGCCTACTACAACAAGTTGGGTACTCTTAGAAAGCTTAACGTGTACTTTCAGGGAATATATGGTTTATCGGGGATATTCCAAATGTAAAGGGTTGTTTTGGTTGAAAAATTGCAAGGTGCGCACTTTGTCTGCAGAGCTGAAATTTTCAAGTAAAATTACTTGTGGTCGTTGCCTGACATTTCACCGATGGGGGGTGTGTTTCGCCCTTCGTCCCTTTCCGTATTTGTCCGGACGCGCTTGCGCAGAGAGATCTGCGCGTGCGTCCGATGTGTCATAGTTACTTTCCGCCCTTTCCCGGACGCGCATGCGCAGAGAGATCGGCGCGTGCGTCGGGTGGATTCTGTAGTGGTCACTCCCGGACGCGCTTGCGCAGTTGGTTATGCGCGCGCGCCGGGAGACATGCAGTGTTGTGTTTACTTCCGGCTGTCGCAGCTGCGCCGAGGGCGGTTGGGGGTAAGTCCCTTCCTCTTTTTCCCTTATATATTGGATCCGATTCCCCTCACCTGTGCCTTTGATAAAGTTGCTTGACAACGAAACGCGTTAGGCGGCGGGTAACGGGGAAAAAATTTCACAGTCTGTGCACATAGTTTTTTATGTATCAGAGGAGTCCAGCCTTATCCTCCCAGCGGCCGCGGTGAGGAAGCGTGGGAACAGCCTACTGATTTCTTTTAAGTGCTGATATCAAGATGTCTGCTTTGTGAGTAGTTTTTAAGTGTTATTAAAATTTGCCTGAGTTTAAAAGCTGGGTTGCACTAGATTCTGTTTCCGTTTTTTCCTATGGGATCTGGTCCACATGAGCATATTAGATATCTATCTACCTGAAGAGTTTATGTTCACAACCGTGGATTGGATGTTCTGAGATCCTAAAGTGAGAAATTGGATATCGATTGGTTTTCTAAGTGTGGAGGATACCATGATAAATTGAGAAGCGTGATTTGCCAGTTTTACATTGGTAAGAGTATATATAAGAGGTGGTGGGCACGTGTGGAAGTGTGCATGCCTACTTGGACTGCTCTGCACATCCTCGATTGATGAATATTTGTTAAAGAAGACCTTCCTGCTCTGTGCTTATTTGATTATTATTTGTTTGAACTTTTTTTGGAATAAGAAGTTTTGCACGTTGTAGCAGTTCTATTTTTTGTTAAATTACGCCTGTGGGCAGCGCGGTGTTTCAAATTATAATTTATTCACTGTTACGCGCACGCTTTACTTTGTGGTGTTTGCCAACTCTTCCCTTGACAGTACCTATGCATGTTGGGTATCGTTCTGTTCGGGGCATGTTGCTTTTTGAGGAAAATGTGGCTTGACTCTTCCGTTTTATTCTTTTTTAGGGAAACTTTGTGCAACCAAAGAATACATTGAGGGATTACTTCCAGAAAACTAAGCCCACATAAGCAAGCTTGGTACGCCTAGAAGGCTTTAGGCGTGTACTTCCAGAGAATATATAGTTTGTGGGGGGTATTTCAAATGTAAAGGGTTGTTTTTCTGGAAAAACGGCAAGGCACTGTATTTTATCTGAAAATCTCCTAAAGCTCGGTTTCAGTTTGGGGGAGTCTCCTGGGCAGGAAAGGGTGTCTACCAATACATATGTGGTACTGCTGTGACCGGGAGAAATTGGGGTTTCGTACGCAATACAATTTTATTGACAAACTTACATTTCTTATTACAAAAAAACACTACAAATTGCAAAAAAGTTTTTTTTTTTTTGCACATTTTTCGCCAAAAAGTATTGAGAATACACTAAAAAAAGGCCAAACAAGACATTTCATGTTGAAGCCCAGACTCTGTTGAAAAAAACTATATATAATTTTCCTGGGAAATCCCTGGAAATCCTTTCAAAAAATCACAGTTGAACATGTGTAGCGCAAAATAGTGAAACATGGTCTGGCAACAGAGGGTGACAAAAGCTGCAGGTAGGCTGGCAGCGAAAGGGTTAAAAAGGAAAACCACCTTGTCCTGGGGTCTCTCAAAGTAGGGGGCCTGAATGGACAGAGCCACCAACTCAGAAACACGCCAGACAGAAGTGATAGCCACCAAGAAGGCAACTTTCAAGGTAGTTTCATAGACAGTGCAGCCTCATGCACAGGCTCAAATGGAGGACCCTGAAGGGCAGACAATACCAAATTCAAATCCCAAACCGATAACACGGGTTTGCGGGGAGGACGCACATGAGTGACCCCCTGGAAGAAAGTCTTGACCAAAGGATGAAGAGCGAAAGACCTCTGGAAGAAAACAGCCAAGGCGGAAGCATGCCCCTTCAGAGTGCTGAGCTGAAAACCCATATCCAGACCATGTTGAAGGAACTCCAGTATCCTAGGAATGGAGAACTCCCAACAGGGAAAGGCCCTAGCCTCACACCAGTCAATGAAGGTCCACCAGGTCCTGTAGTAGATGGTAGAAAAAGGATTTCTTCCTAGCCCTGACCAGAGTCTGAACAACCACATCAGACAGACACTTTTCCTTTAGGATGGAGGTTTCAGCAGCCATGCCGCCAAAGCCAGCATTTGTAAATTGGGGTAACAGAGCCGTCCTTGAGTGAGAAGATCCGGAACCAGGGGCAGAGGGTACTGATCGACCGCCAGCTGCACAACGTCTGCGAACCACACCTGTCTTGGCCACCTGGGGGCCACCAGAACAGCTGGCACTCCTTCTTGAATCAGCTTGCGTAGAACCCTGCCCAGAAGGGGAAGCGGAGGGAAGAGGTACAGGAGACCGAACCCCTGCCAGGACAGAGACATGGCATCCATCGCCAGAGCCAGAGGATCCTGGGACAGTGAGACAAATGCTGGAAGCTTGTGATTGTGGCGAGAAGCAAACAGATCCACATCCGGCATCCCCCACCTATGACAGAGGGATAGGAAAACCTCGCTGTTGATGGACCATTCTCCTCGGCGAGAGGCCCCCCTGCTCAGGGAATCCGCTTCCAGATTCTCAGCTCCCGGAATGTAAACCGCAGAGATGCACGGGACATTGTCCTGGGCCCAAGACAGAATCAACGACACCTCCCTGAGGGCACTCTTGCTCCGAGTCCCTCCCTGATGATGTAAGCGACCGCAGTCCGGTTGTCGGAGTGAACCTGAACCGGCAGGCCCTGTAGGCGAGGCGTCAGCTGCGCCAGCACCAACCGAACCGCCCGTAGCTCCAGAACATTGATGGGGGCGCGAGCCTCCTAAGGACCCCACAGCCCCTGGAATTGGTGGGCTCTCCAGTAGCCCCCCCAACCTGACAGACTGGCATCCGTAGTGACCATCTCCCAGCACGGTGTCAGAAATGATCTGCCCCCCAGAAGATTCCTCGAGTCCAGCCACCACAGGAGGGACCGCCGGACCAGAGGAGACAGAACAAAGGCCTGATCCAGAGACAGGGGACACTTGTCCCAGGCTGACAGAAGATGGAGCTGAAGAGGCCTCCTGTGAAATTGAGCATAGGGAACTGCCTCGAAACAGGCCACCATCTGTCCCACCAGTTGCATCCCTTGCCGAATGGATGGGCGAGGGCTGGACAGCAAGAATTGAATCAGAGCTCAAAGAGAGTCCACCTTCTGCTGAGGGAGGAAAATCCTGGCCTGAATAGTATCCAGAGTCATTCCCAGGAAGGCGGTCACTCGGGATGGGGAGAGTGAGGATTTGGGGTAATTAATCACCCACCCGAACCTTTCCAGGGTTGCAACCACCGTCCGGGTGTCCAATTCTGCCTGTTGGAGTGAAGGGGATGTAATGAGGAGGTCGTCCAGATAGGGAAGAATACGAATACCCCGGGCTCTGATAAAGGCCATCACGCCTGCCAACACCTTGGTAAACACTCTGGGGGCAGAGGTGAGACCGAAGGGAAGTGCCACAAATTGGTAGTGTTGTTCCTCCACCGCAAACCTGAGGAACCGCTGGTGCCCTGGGAAGACCGGCACATGAAGGTAAGCATCCTTGATGTCTATTGAAGTCATAAAGTCCCCCAGGCGCAGGGAGCTGATAGCGGAGCACAGAGTTTCCATGCGAAAACGTCTGGTCCTGATGAACTTGTTGAGAAGTTTTAGGTCCAGGATGGGTCTGATGGAACCATCCTTTTTGGGCACTGTAAAGAGATTGGAATAGTAACACTGACCTCTCTCTCCCGGGGGGACCTGACAAACGACCCCCATGGCCAGAAGGTTTTGTACCGCCAGAAACAGACCCTGAGCTGCCCAAGGGTCCGTAGGAACCCATGACCTGAGGAATCTGATAGGAGGCCAGTCCGCGAACTCCAGCTTGTATCCGGAGGAGACCACCCCCAGAATCCATTTGTCTGAGACTCATTGAGCCCAGACTTGAGCGAAGAGCCGCAGCCATCCCCCCCCCACCTGCAAGGGTGAGGGCGCCCCCTCATTGCTGAGCAGGCTTGGCAGTGGATTTGGGTTTGGCACCCCAAGAGGATCCGGGTCGGGCACGGCCTCTGCCCTTGCCCCAGAAATCTCCCCTTTGTCCCGCAAAGGATACCCCCTGCCTGACTTAGGCCCACGAAAGGAGGGAGTGAAGGACCCAGAGCCTCGAAAGGGTCGCGGCTGCTTTTTGCATTGGGGTAACTTACCTCCCTTAGCAAAAAGCTCCAAACGATCTCCAAACAGGCGCAACCCTTTAAAGGGAAGCCCCGTGAGAGCCTTCTTAGCAGCATTGTCAGCTGCCCACTGGCGTAACCAGACCGAGCGGCGGATAGAGACAACCAAGGCAGAGTTCCTGCTACACATCCGAATGGTGTCATCTAAGGCAGAGAGAACATAGGAGATGAACAGCTTACATTGTGACAAGGCTCTAAATTCACCACTAGAAGGATCCTCATGGGAGCCTTCCAGAAGGCCCCTGACCAAGGTCCTAATAGCCACGGCCGTAATAGCAGAAGCACAAACTGGGCACAAGGCCGAACCTACACAAGCAAAGGCGTGGGAGGCCAGTTGGTCAATACGCCGGTCCTCACTATCCTTCAAGGTAGTGGAATCCGGGGAATGCACAACAGAAGTATTAGACAGCCCCAAGACGGGGGCATCCACCTCGGGGGGAGTTGACCAACATTTGACCACATCCGAGGGGAAGGGATACCTCCTATCCCACCCCTTAGGGATACCGGGAAGCCGGCTAGGCCGTTCCCATTCCCTGAGAATCAGATTATTAAAATGCGTCTGTTCTGGGAATTCCAAAAGTGGTTTTGCGGTACCAAACAATTCCCCCTGCTGCTTAGGCGCTGCTGCAGGATGGGAAATGGAAAGTACCTCAAAAATTTGAGTCAGAAGTCTATGAGTGTCGTCAGCATCCCAATGCTCTGAGCCGGCATCAGCGCCAAGGCAATGCTGATCGTCAGAAAGATCTGAATCTGAAAATAATTCCCCTTCCTCGAGAGGGGTATGGTCAGACAAATCAAGGAAATCATCTTGTTCCATAGTAAAGGCCGGAGCATCGGGCACCACATGCCGTCTTTTAGCTGGAGCCTTACGGGCTGCACAGCTAGCAATCATTCTCTCAATATTGGCCAGTCTGGCGGAAACATCAGATTGCGATTGCGCTAGTGTTAATGTCACTGGGGGTCATTATCAGGCTGGGGGATGAGACCGAGGGTGCCGTCCCAGGCACATGGGGCCAAGATTGCCGCGCAAGCGCTTGCCGGGCGCAGGGTACACAAACCCGCACATCATCGCCCCCAAGGGATGCCCTACACACCACACACAGCCGGGCTTGCCCCGAGGGGACCCCGAGCACAATATCCTGAGAAGCCTCCATGTGGTGAATTTTTTTAGTCGCAATGACCAATGGGAATTACGCTGTGCAGCTACCCAGGATGCCCCTTAAATGTCCGCTAGTGGGAGGATTTACAATTAAACCCCCAATTTAGGAAGGGTATAACCCAGGGCCCAGGACCGGGAGAAACCTCTAAATAGGTTGTCCCAGCCTGAAAGACATAAGCATCGAACACACATTCCGTATGTCATGTACAGTACATTAGATGACAATTGTACAAAAGGATAAGCATAACAGTAATAATAAAAAAGCCCGCAGGGGGCACTCACAAAACCGCAGAGCTCACACTTAGACAAGCAGCCCAGCAAGATGGCGCAGATCATCTCCGGAGGGGACGGGCCGGCTGCGGAGCGCGCCAGGCCCCGCCCCCCCAGGAACGCGGGGACTGAGCAGAGAGGCCAGGACACAGGGCCTGTGCAGCCCAGCTTACCTGCGAAGAGAGAAGCCATTATCTTGACCTTCGCAGCCCACTGCAGAGACTAAACTGGGGAATGTAGTGGGAGGTCCCGGGTATATAAGGACCGGGAGGGGCCTCTTTTTTGTCATCTCTGCAGTAAAGCGCCCTCTTGTGGACTATATCCCAGACGTAATGAATCATTACTGGAGCAGGGCGTGCTGCATACTTGGAATAAATGGATATTGTTTGTCTACTGCTGGAGCTGGGGGGGGGGGGGGGGGGGAGATAAAGGACATGAGTCTCTTGCAAAGTGGCACCCATATTTGTCGGTCAGAGTAATACTTTAGCCAACATGTTGGAAGGGTTTAGGGTGCAACCCTTCCAACGTGTTGACTAAAGTATCATCATAGTCATCCTCACTGTATTTGAGTGGTCTACAGTTTAAAAGCCAAATATTAGATGTGTAGATAGAAGTCATACACCAATAAATTGTAAATCCAGTGTTTGATCAAACAGACCAATATAAGCATCTGTCGCAAAGCTCCATTGTGGAAACATGCTCAGGACAACATTGCAATCTTTTATTTTTAATAACCTGCAATAACATTCCTGCCCGAGTCCTGTGTGTCCATAGATACTCATGTACTGTTGGTAGGAAATTAAATACTAGACGTTTTAGGCAGTGTGGTATTTGAACTTTATATGCAGAATTTTTCATATAATACATCTATAATAAATTACACATTCAATATCTGTGATATTCCTTACAATGAGCAGGCTTTACAATAATTGCTAGGCTTTCAGCATTCATTCCTTTCAGTCACATAAACCGACAGAAGAAAAAAGCATTTTTGAAGAACTGTAAAAATGTGGTGCTGCATTTAAAACAATGCAGAGAAATGTGGTATTCATGTCCAAGTAACCAACACTGTCTTCCCCATCTAATACTCTGTTTACACCATGTTAATCCGCGGGGGCAGGTGGTATATATGTGTTGCAGCTTCTAGCACCCACCTCAGGCCATATAACCAAAGCAATGGTGATCAGGGACAAGGTCTGTTTAGTAAATGGTGTTGCTGCTCTAGCACATTACCTACATTATGGAAATACTGTTTTTCCACGTGGTAAGCCAGGAATGCAGATCACTGACCAGGTGAATGACCAGGGTAATGAGTAGCTTTATGCAGCCATAGAGATGAACGACCTAAAGGTTGCATGCCCATAGTACATTCAGCATGTTGGTTGTGGTGCTATTGCCGAGTCCTAATCTAGCATTTAAGGCCAACAACTTTCTAAATAGGCAAGCAGCATTGTGCTGTACCGTGTTAGCCATTCAAAGCAGTAGAAAGTGGAGAAATAAAGGCGATACCTTTCAGGGAAGAAGCCAATAAAAAAAACCTAAAACGATATACTCACCTTTAATCTCCCGTTGCTAGTCCAGTGCTGAAACACTTACCAAACAACTGATACAGTCTCACGCCACCGCATTCAAACAGCTTTTGCCCATGCAATACCTGATGGACCCCCCTGCACCATTGTCACAGAAACTACAGCATGCCCCCATCTGCTCAGGGCAATGGAGGGGAGCATGCCATAGTACTGAATGGGCAGGGGGGGATACATCAGGCATTGCATGGACACGAGAAGCTGGTTGATGGAGGAGGCTGCGCAGTCGATGTGGTACTCGGAGCAGGCGATCCGGTAAGTGTCTGACTGCTGGACTATCAGTGATCGCCTGCGAGGAATTAAAGGCGAGTATACTGAAGCTTTTTTTTTTACTGCCTGAAGAACATCTTTAATGTAAGCTTTTGAGAAAACTCGGTTCTTTTTATCGGGCATATGCAGAACAACAGAAAAGTCACTGGCTTTTGTATGCACAGAACAATGAACATCAAAAACAAGCCAGTAGCAGAGAGATACATATTTGTGAGCTATTTACTTTATTTAAGCTGAACCATAAACCAAACCATATAGTATAGTAGAGATACACATTTGTGAGTTATTTACTTTATTTAAGCTGAACCATAAATTGCACATTTATCAATTCCCCATCTGAGTCACAATTTACGACAGTTCAAACTTTGCAGCGTTTGAAAGGTTTGCATATTTATATTCCCAAATTTTTCTCTCTCTCTTGTGTTGTGAAACCACCTACCTCCTGTAACTTTCTAATTGTCTATTGTGTGGTCTTCTCCAGAAAAATGTGCTGCAACCGGGAGCGTGCTCCTGTGAATGTTGAACCAATGTGAGTTCATGCGTTGCTGAAGTCTCTGAGCCCTCTTCTTCCCAAACAGAGGCCTTTGATGGGACATTTTGCTCATGTTATCAGGTATATCACATTAGAAGACCTGCAGGAGAATGTGCTTTTGATTCTGTACATCTGCTAAGAATGTGGTATAGACACCCTGTCAGGGGTATGAATGTGCACCTTGCAAGAATGATGTACCATTTTCTGCTGGGGTCTTCAGTGCACCACGGACCATATGTTGCTTACGTGGTTGTGGAAACGAGATGGGGGTTAGGATAGTCCACTATCCTTGTGTAGGACAGGTTGGATTTCCCTCTGTAATTTGCATAGGACCTGCAGCTGTGGGTTATGCGACTACTAGGGGCACACATTTCTCATGTTCTACACAAGGATAGTCAACTAAAGGAAATTCTCCTGCAGGTCTTCTAATGCTGTGTACCTGATTGTGTGAGCACTATGTGGCACCAAATGAATCTATGGGAAAAACAGGGCAGAAACTTCAACAATGCATGAACTCACAACATTCCCGGTTGCTGCACACTTTTCTGGAGCAGACCACACAACAGATAATTTGAAAGTTGTGTTTTGAAGCCACCCTATTCAAAACTGTGGAGAGAAACACGAGAAAAATGTATGCAAACATTGAACTGTGCTGGAGTGTAAGTGCGAACAGTGGTAAATTGTGACTTGGATGGGGTACTAATAAGACAACTAGATGGCACCTTGACATGCTTGATAAATGTGCAGTTTATGGATTAGCTTACAATGAATAACTCACAAATCTGCAACTGGCCTGCTTTCTTACATTTTTTAAAGATTTTTTTTGCCCATTGTTCTCTGTGTACAAAAGCTAACCTTAAAGGGTAATTTTTGAAAGTGTATATTTTTGTGTGTCAAAATTTTGTCTTAAAGGTGCTGATGTGATCTGATCTAGCATCTTTAATGTTTTCTAATGTTAGCAAATGTGCATTTTTTGGAAGCATTTTTCATCTGTTGCTATTGACAATGTACACACAAGTGCAGATTTGCATGGTGTATGTTGCCAATAGCAACAGTTTACAGATAGTTGAATGCAACACTGCTGCTGGGCATGTGTAAGTGTGAGTGAGCTCCCTCACCTCAGTAGTGACGATAGCAGCAGTGTTCTGTGTGTACAAGACTCATTGCTGTCTTCTTGGTATACATAGCCAATAGCACACATTTGCTAACATAGGGAAACAAATAAAAAATACTTTCAAAAATTCCATCGAAAATGGACTTATCCTTTAAATATAATCCATTAGTTTGAAAGTGAGCGCCTTTATTTCTTCACCTTCTAAATGGGCAAAACAGAAAAAGGAAGCAGTTGACTTAAAAGATAACTTTCGTAATGCAGCACGAATGAGACATGGGAGATGTCTCATTGCACTTTAACACACCCAATAGAGGCCAGATGAATTCACAACATCTTATGCCAATATATTATTTTAAAGTGGCACAAAAGCCCTTTTACTCTCCCATGTCCCTCGGGTGATGCAGCCGGCTCGATAGTGGCCAGATTTGAAAAAAAAAAATGTATTACTGAGGCAACCCCACACACAGCATCCCCAATCTCCCTGAGGACTGGGGAGCGCTTCCACTCCCCAGACTATCTGAATTGCTGGGTGCAGGAGTGCACCACAGCTACAGGGCTGTGGCTTTCACCCAGCGGGCATCCAGATGTCAGATGCCCCAGGGGGCAGGCTAGCGGCTGGGCCTGGAGTTTTTTTAGACTCTGCTTTTGAGCCACTTTAAGTAACAGTTTCTCGGGTGTCTTAGTAAATGAGAGACAACATTAAGGAGAATGCCCATGTCCACAAGTCCATGATCTAGGGATCCTGAAGACACCAGGGAGGGTTTGTATACTTGAGGTTTTAACTCAGCAGAGTCTGCACAGAGCTGCAGCCACATGTTTCAGGCAGGAGCCTTGCTGTATGTGTATTCCGAGGTCCCATCATAGCTCACATACACTGCTGAAGCATACACCTTATTTTCCTTGTTCGAAGCTTGAGCAGTGAATTAAAAATTCACTTTCTTCATAACCCTTATGTAACAAGAGCATACTGGCAAGCAAGGCTGGAATGTACTTTACTAGGGGCCTCTATCTCTGCCCCCTTGAAGCCACACCATTGCATACATGTTCCACAATTACCATAGGTGTAACTTTAGGCTGTGTGCATCCAATAACACTTTGTGCAGTCTACTAGATAGGTTAAGAATGATCAGCAAAGACACATTTGTTACCGAATGTTAAAATGTAAAAATATATTGTCTGGAGTGAGGGGGCAGCTGACCCAGGATACATCTCGCCAGCAGTTAGAGTTCCAAAGTTGCTAAACATTCCTAAAGACTTGGGTGTACAAATAAAACCATGAGACTGACAGTGGCAAAAGTGATTTGTGATAGATTACATATAATGGGGCACTAGTCCATGGAGGTTGTGTAAAGGGGCCAATGGGGCACATTAAAGGGACACTCAAATTAAACATGAAGATCCCTGAACTAGAGAGCAGATGAGCCCAACTTTCACTACTTACCTACTTTCACAATACCTCTTTCTTTTTACTGTCAAATCATGACTCCATGGGGTTTATACAGCACCATATTTTTAATCACTTTATTTTCTTGTTAGAAAAAAGCTTTTTTTCTCATTATATTTTTCCCCTCGGTGCAATTCAGCACCATATTTAGCTGTCTGTAATTTTTTAATTGCACAGCTAACTATGGTGCGGTATTGTAACAAGAAAGAAAAACAAGTAAAAAATATGGTGCAGAATCAACCCTCACGTGACAGCCAGTGATCTGTGCATTTCCAGGTGGGTGAATGCACAGCACTGTCACAAACCTGTGAACTTCATTGGCTCCTGGCAGGCACATGGGTCCGTGATGCTTCACGGGAACATGGAAGCAGAGATCGGGCTTTCCTGCTGCTATACATCCTCCGTATACTTCCACTTGCCAGTTCAAGGACAATCCAATCTTATTTGACTAAGGGGATCCTTTAATTCCACTGGGGCCCAGACTACTGTAAGTCACATTTATAAATCATACTGCATATAGCAACCATAAGTGCCATTTCATCATCATCATTTTTGGCTGTTTGTGGCTGCTCTGAAAACTTCCTCTTATGTGAATACCTGGCCACCGAAAGAAAACCCAGTCCCATGCTTTGATTTTGTTTCAGGAGCAATTTTAGGCTGACCATAATATACTGGGATATAATATCCCAGTATTAAAGAACATTTATTTTTCTTGAAACAAATCTACCAAGAAAATAAAAGACATTTGCTTATAGTATATGAAAGTTGAAGATAGATACCTCCCAAGACTGATGATCTCAGTACAGTAATGACTATGCACACATTTTGTTTCAAAAAATACAATGACTAGACTGATTTAACTGGGACTAAGTTATCACCAAATCCGAAAATCAGGACCAAAACTGACATCAAATTTTATATTATAAAAAAAAAAAAAAAATATATATATATATATATATATATATATATATATATATATATATTCTGGTAGGCTGTGAACCAATCTTCTTACAGATATCAGTTGTCATGTAATTTATACTATAAGCACAATTATTAGGCAAGTGTGTATTTTGACCAAATAATAATTTTTATGCATATCTTCCAATATGTTTAAATGTGCAACCTTATTGGACTGAAGCTTGTCATTTGATGTGCATTTGATAATGGAGGGAGTGGCCTAAGGAGGCTGTGCATAATCATTAGGCAGCTTGTTATGCTCAGGCAAAATGGTCCAACAAATTCTGAATATGTCAAACATTTCTGAGGGATGCAGCATTATGGAAACAGCTAACATATTGGGGCCTGTTCATCGTGTATTTTGTTGCAAATCATAAGCATGGTCTGAAGAAACATGTTGAAAAAGGAAAAATACAATTCTGTGATTACTGACCTGTAGAATTGGTATTATGAGTATACAGTACGTCCTGCTCCAAATATAATACTTACAGTTGGGATATACTCCCAGCCCCTCAAATACCCGGGGACCTCCCACAAATCCCCAGCATTGAAAAGCTGTTAGTGAGAAGCCGGGAGAATTTAAACAATCCAAACTATCAACTATAAAAATGGTACCAATCACCATACAGGGGATCCAAGAAAATGCAACCAAGGGTGGGTTGGAGCAGGACGTACTGTATACTCATAATACCAATTCTACAGGTGAGTAATCACAGAACTGTATTATTCTTAGTATACAGTACGTCCTGCTCCAAATCTAATACTTACAGTTGGTACATCCAATAGCAGTGTCCATAAAGTAGGGTGGGATCCCCAAGAAAAATCAGCAGCAGACAGTTTAAACCACTGCCGCCTGCAGAACCTTGCGGCCAAAAGCAGCATCAGCTGAGGTCCTAACATCAACCTTGTAAAACTTTGACAAGGTAAGAACAGAAGACCAAGTAGCGGCCTTGGGAACTCGTTCAACAGAAGCCTGGTGCTGAAAAGCCCAAGAGGCACCAATAGCACGAGTGGAGTGAGCAGTAAGGCGGAAGGGAGGATTCTTCCCCTTAGCAGAGTAGGCCTGAATCACAGCCTGACGAATCCACTTGCTCATAGTAGACTTGGCAGGAGCAAAACCCTTCCTAGAACCAGAAGGGACCACAAAAAGAGCATCAGTTTTCCTGAAAGGTGCAGTAGCCACCAGATAGTACATCAGATACCTAACCACATCCAAAGAGTGCAAAACCGTCTCCTTAGCATTGCTAGGATTAGGGCACATAGAAGGAAGAACAATATCCTGATTCAAATGAAAGGCAGACACTACCTTAGGCAGAAAGTCAGGTTTGAAAGGAAAACACCACCTTGTCCTGGTGTCTCTCATAGTAGGGGGGTGAATGGAAAATGCTGCCAACTCAGAACACACGCCTGACAGAAGTGATAGCCACCAGAATTACAACCTTGAGCGTAAGAATGACCAAGGCAGCACCCTGCACAGGTTCAAAGGGAGCACCCTGCAAGGCTGACAGAACCAAGTTCAGATCCCAAACAGGCACCATAGGCTTACGTGGGGGGCGCACATGAGTGACCCCCTGGAAAAAAGTCCTGATCAGAGAGTGCTGAGCAAGGACTTCTGTAAGAAAATAGCCAGGGCAGAAACCTGACCCTTCAGAGTACTGAGTTGGAGCCCCATCTCCAACCCATGCTGCAGGAACTCCAGAATCCTGGGAATAGAGAACACACGACAGGGAAGAGCCTTAGACTCACACCAGTCAATGTAGGCACGCCAAACCCTGTAATAAATGGAAGAGGAAGACTTCTTCCTAGCTTTAATAAAAGTATCCACAACAGAGGAAGACAGCCCCTTCTCCATCAAGATGGAGGTTTCAGCAGCCAAGCCGTCAAAGCCAGAGTTTGTAAATTGGGATGGCGTAGTGAGCCCTGAGTGAGCAGATTTGGCACCAAGGGCAGTGCGTACTGATCTACTGCCAGCTGTACCATGTCAGCAAACCACACTCTTCTTGGCCACCTGGGGGCCACCAGAATTGCTGGCACCCTTTCCAGAGCAATCTTGCGCAGAACCCTGCCCAGCAGGGGGATTGGAGGGAAGACATACAGGAACTGAAAATCCTGCCATGACATTGCTCGGGCATCCGAGGTCAAGGCCAGAGGATCCTGGGACAGAGAGACAAAAGCTGGGAACTTGTGATTGTGGCGGGATGCAAACAGATCCACATCTGGTTGGCCCCAACGGTGACACAGAGATTGAAACACCCTGCTGCATAGGGACCATTCTCCCTGGAGAGAGGTCCCCCTGCTCAGAGAGTCCGCCAGGCGATTTTCCACCCCCGGGATGTACACAGCTGATATGCAGGGGACATTGGCCTCCGCCCAAGTCAGGATCAGAGACACTTCCTGGAGGGTCCCCTTGCACCGGATCCCTACCTGATGATTGATGAAGGCAACTGCCGTCTGGTTGTCCGAGCGCACCTGAACAGGCAGGCCCCGAAGGTGAGTAGTCATCGCCCGCAGTTCCAAGACATTGATAGGTGTGTGGGCCTCCTGAGGGCCCCACCTCCCCTGGAACCGCACGGACTTCCAGAAACCCCCCCAACCTGACAGACTGGCATCCGTGGTGACCGTCTCCCAGGAAGGAGCAAGAAAGGATCTGCCCCCCCCAACAGGTTCCTTGAGTCCATCCACCACGAGACAGATCTCCTGACCGGGGGGGGGGGGCACACAGACCCTTCCTTGTCCCATACTGCCAATATGTGAAGTTGCAGGGGCCTCAAGTGGAACGGAGCATAAGGGACCGCTTTGAAGCATGCCACCATCAGGCCCACCAGCTGCATCCCCTGCCTGATGGAGGGATGGGGACAAGCTAGGAGGGACTGAGTCTGTGCAATCATACTGTCCACCTTCTGTTGAGGAAGGAAGATCCTTGCCTGAACTGTATCCAGAATAATTCCTAGGAATGGAGTTACCAAGGAGGGGGACAGTGAGGACTTGGGGTGGTTGATCACCCATCCAAATGACTCCAGCGTGGACACCACCAGCTGAGTATCCAACTCTGCCTGATGTAGAGACTGGGAAGTGATGAGAATGTCGTCCAGATAGGGAACCACGCGGACGCCCTGACATCTGAGCAGAGACATCACGCCAGCCACCACCTTGGTGAACACCCTGGGAGCTGAAGTGAGGCTGAAGGGCAAGGCCACAAACTGGTAGTGTTGATCCATCAGAGCGAACCTGAGGAACCTTTGATGACCTGGGAACACAGGAACATGAAAATAAGCATCTTTGATGTCCACAGAAGTCATGAAATCCCCTTGGCACAGGGAACTGATGGCAGAGCGCAGAGTCCCCATGTGAAAGCGCCTGCCCCTGACAAACTTGTTGAGGATCTTCAAGTCCAGGATGGCCCTGACTGAACCATCTTTTTTGGGTACTGTGAATAGGTTGGAATAAAAGCCCTTGCCTTTTTCTCTTAAGGGGACCTGGCAGATGACCCCCAGCTCCAAGAGGCCTTGCACTGCTTGCACTAGCTCCTGAGCTGACACAGGGTCCTGAGGAATCCGGGATCTGATGAATTTTGGAGGAGGATCGGCGGCAAACTCCAACTTGTAACCGGAGGACACTACCTCCTGAATCCACCGGTCTGAGACATGAAGCTTTCAGACGTGAGGGAAGTGCTGCAGCCGTCCCCCCCACCCGGATGGGTGAGGGCGCCCCATCACGCCTGAGGGGGCTTGGGAGAGGATTTTGCTTTGGGACCCCAGGAGGAGCCAGGACGTCCATGTCCTCTGCCTCTACCCCAGAAATCTCCCCGGGCCCCAGGAAAGGAAATCCCCCTTCCCTGTCTTGCACCACGGTAAGGGGAGGAGAAGGAACCCTGACCCCGAAAGGGCAGAGATTGCCGCCTGCGCTGGGGTAACCTGCCTCCCTTAGCAAAAAGGTCCAGGCGATCCCCAAACAGGCGCAGTCCTTTAAAGGGAAACCCAGTGAGGGCCTTCTTGGCAGCGTTGCCAGCAGCCCACTGGCGCAGCCAAACCGAGCGGCGTATAGCCACCACAAGGGCAGAAGTTCTGGCACACATTCTGATGGTGTCATCCAATGCTGAGAGGACAAGTTTACAAAAACATCACAATTGGAGAGTGCATTAAACACCTCACAAGGCAAATCATCAGGGGCACTATCAAGCATATTTCTGATAAGGGTTCTAGTGGCCACAGCAGTAATGGCAGAGGCACAGACTGGGCGCAGCGCTGTCCCTGCACCAGCAAAGGCGTGGGATGCCAGCTGGTCAATGCGCCGGTCCTCAGCATCCCGCAGGGTAGTAGAGTCAGGGGAATGCATGACAGAGGTGTTAGATAGCCCTAGGATGGGGGCATCCACCTCGGGGGGGGGGGGGGGGGGAGGGTGAATGACCAACATTTAACCACCTCAGCAGGAAAGGGATACTTCCTATCCCAACTTTTTGGAACCCCGGGAAGTTTACTGGGGCGCTCCCATTCCTTGAGCACAAGGTTATGGAAATGTGCCTGCTCGGGAAATTCCAAACGTGATTTTGCTGTATGGGAAAGCTCCCCTCTTTGCCCTGGGGGCCGCAACAGGGAGAGAGATGGACAGAACATCAAAGATCTGGGTCAATAATCTGTCAGTGTCATCTGGGGCCCAGGGGTCAGAGCCAGAATCGTCATGACCCCTTGGTCTCTCATCAAATGATCCTGAATCAGAAAAGAGCTCCCCTTCATCGGACGGGGTATAGCCACACAGATTCCAAAACTCCTCAGTTCCCATAGGGAAAACAGTGACATTAGGCGTCAAGTGCCGCTTCTTAGCAGGGGCCTTACGCGCTAAAGATTTCACAATAATCTGTTCAACAGTAGCCAGTCTAGAAGACACATCAGGCTGAGAATCCCCACTTGTATGCAACTCAGCAGGAGTGGGATTTAAACTTGGGGGAGTAGGCAAAGTGAAACGAGGTGCAGCCACTGGCAGGCCAGATTGCAACGCAAGGACCTGCTTAGCACAGGGTACACAGACCCGCGCCTTGTCAGCATCAGCATGAGGCTGCCCACACGCTACACAGCCGGTCTTGTCCCGAAGGGACCCCGGTCACAATATCCTGGGATGCCTCCATATGGTGATTATAGCGGCGTTATACGCCGATAGGGAATAACGCTATATAGCAACCCCGGATGCCCCAATAACCCGCTAGGGAAGTGGGAGTATTATTTTTACAAAGCCTACAAGTTATATACTAATACAGGGCCGGGAGAAGCCAAAAGGGTTCGCCCCGCCTGAAAGACATAAGCAGACAAGACCTGTAAGCACACAGTAACAAAAGGTGAAAGATATAAAGCCGCCCACGAGGGCACTTACGGACCACGGTAGGTAGGGGTCCGTCGCGCATGGGCCAAAGGCAGGACAAAGATGGCGTCGGTATACCTCGAGCGGCGCCATAGACGGGCCCCGCCCCCCCGAAGAGCGCGAAGCCAGAACTGCAAGCAGCCAATGATGGCGCACCAGCGCCTGAGGTAATGCCGCCGCCAAGCGCGGAACCAAGTCAGCGCGCGGTGGCGGCAATTTTAAAAAAGACAGTAAAGACAAGTCAGCGCGGCGGCTGACACAAGACTAAACAGAATGGAAAAAAGGTGTAAAACACAGAATGCATAGCATACAAATTTACACCCGCCCCCTCTTTTCCCCTGAAGACTACAAGGAGGATAGCGGCCACTTAAACAGGGCCCACCGATGGGCAGGGGCAAGGGGGTACTAGTGCGGGAGAGGCATCCATAGAGGCTCACCATAAGCCTGAACAGCCTACCCTTTGGTGGGGGATTGCGGTGGAGCAGCGCTCCTAAGCACCTAAAAGCGGTGCTGCCTACCTTCACCCGACCAGCGCAGCCAAGGCTGAGAGGCATATTACTAGTGGAATGGGTGGGAATAGTCCTACAGGGCCGCGGGCTAATAGCCCCGCTCACCTGCGATTAGAGAGACATTTCTCGTCCTTCGCAGCCAGACTGTAGAGAAATTCTGGGGATTTGTGGGAGGTCCCCGGTTATTTGAGGGGCCGGGAGGAGCCTATTTTCGATGTCTCTGCAGTCCAGCGCCATCTGGCGGAGTATATCCCAACTGTAAGTATTAGATTTGGAGCAGGACGTACTGTATACTAAGAATAAAATAAATTAAAATGTGAAGCGTCCAGTTACCCATTATCCTCCATTGCAGTCGCAGTCCAGAACTGCAACCTCCTTGGAGTGGATAAAAGTACCAGGTGTTCAGTACTCAGAGACATGGCTAATGTAGGGACGCCTGAAACCCGACCACCACTGAACATGACACATTAGCTGAAACATCAAGGGCCAAGTATCTGAAGACACTTTTTTCATGACTCTTGGTGGACCAGATGGATGGACCCGCAGGTGGAACAGGTACAGTAATGGGTACAGAGCTCCACTTCGACTCCGACGCCAAAATGGTGGAGGTGGGGTACTACTATGGTTTGGTATGGAGCTAGATAGACCATTTTGTGTTCAAGATGGACTAAAAAAACAATTCCCAAAACTACTGCCAGTTTTAGGAAGATGAGAAGTGGTGCAACGAAGTCTGCAATAGTTCCTCTAAATCTCATCAGTCCATGAAACCTTTGAAAAATCTTTCTTCAGATATTTCTAGGCCCAGTATTGATATGGCAACTTACGTGTCTTGTTCGTGGTCAGGCTGCAGGCTTCCTTACCTTGGCCATGTCTCTGAACACCTCGAACTTTTGGACACGCCAAGAAGGTTGAAGATCTGGACAGCACTAGAGGAATAATGGGTTCCTGGTCACTATGTTTGATCCTTCTCAAATTTTAAGCAGTAAATTTGTCTTTTTCTCAGATTTTTGCAACAAAATGTTTTATGATCTCCTTGGGAAACGCCTTTTCTCATTACAGAATACACAGCACCTGATATGATTCAATCAAATAAGCTTTTAAGTGCATAAAAATGATTATATGGTCAAAATACTTGCCAAATAATGGTGCACTATTGGGGTACTATTCAAATAGGAGCAATGAAAGCCCCGGAGTAAAAAAAAAAAATTCCAGGAAGACCAATGTACTCATCCCTGGGGCAACCCGATTTGCCAGGCAGTGTGAAACCCCCAGGTACCGCCTGGTATAATTATGTAGCGATCCTATGGCATCCTCCTCTCAGATATCCCTCGTAGAGTTGCAGGGGTGTGGCAATCGCTGATTGGTCAGCAAACTTGTGCATGTGCTGTTGGACCACACCAAGGGTGAGCTTTCTAGGGCAAGTGCAGGTGTTTCACACAGGACATACCATATTGGGATAGGCCTCCAGAGACTCGAGAGAGTGAAAATCATGAGTATTTTATTTTTTAAGTCACTTCTGTAGCCATTTGACTAAAAAAAAAAAAAAAAAAAAAACTTTTTGGCCAGCCATTTTACAGCCCCTCCAACATACAAACGAAAATAGGAGACTGGATTGAATTGCAGCTTATAGATAGGGATATAAGGTGCTGTCTTTGCTATCCCATGTTTTCGTGTGTCAAACAGCTCAATTATCCACGAGATACTGCGGTGCTCAGAACAAGCACTGCCTTAAATCTAGCTACTGTCAGTGGCTTGGCTTTGGTGATGCGACTGGTCGTGTTTAAATAGCTTTTGTGTGATGAGGCAAAAAATAACTAATCCAGTATCTCTCATAGAATTGACTAAACTTTGTAAACAGTAACAGGAAGAGAAGCTGACAACTTAACCCTTCAACGCCTTCAAGGCCACCTGAGGCCTAACACGCAGGAGAAAGTGGGCCCTTTAACAGGCCTAATACAAAAACACCCATAGATGTACAATTTCATTCAACCCTGCAACATAAGAACAACACATATAAAACATATTAAATTCTTGGCTTTTTCGCATGTGTTAAGGCTTTTGTGATTGTAGAAAAGTAAACGTGTCAGTTCAGCATATACAGCACACTACCGCATTGTCATAGAGGTGTGTAAGGATTGTCTATTGCTCGAAGATGGCTCCTTGAAGAAGAATCCATTTCATAGTCCGATTCCCTCCGACTGCTTGTTTGGGCTCTGCCAGACTCGCTCAATAAAAAGTTCCTGGCCAGCTCCTCAGGAGGAGGGACCCAATGAAAGATCTGTTCCGAGTAGGAACTGGGCCGAAAGTCATCTGCAATGGGGCGTCGCAGCAGGTTAGCTTGAGGGGAATGAGAGACGATTCGCTCCGAATTCGACCTCTGGATTGGCAAGGGAAACAGTAACGTGCTGACTGTGGGATTCTGGTCTATGAAAAAGAAAAGGGAGAAGGATTTATTCCCAAGCAAATCACTATGAATATTACATAAACTGGACCCTTGTGGTAATTTTAGATGCCACTCAAATGAAATCTGTCAGAAACAAAATGACCTCCTGGACATGCAGCACTGAACAGTTATGAAAAAGCCAAATTTGTTGATGTCCAGATTAATGTAATATCAAACTCACTGTGGGCACAGCCATGTTGAATGATTAATTTTGCAGCGTCCAGGCAGAAAGCCGTGTTGAGACATCCATCCCCATGCAGCTTTCCTGCAGCAGCTTTCTGCAAAGGTGTTGGATATTCAAATAAAAGGAGACGAGTTTTTACTCCTGGGTACTGGGCAATGGCAGCATGAATTTAAAAACAAAGAGTGATTTCTTCATATGACAGGTTCAGAAAATTCTGCCTTTTCGCCAAACAATACAGCATAGTACTGTACAGGCCTATTCTAGAAAAACAAGATGTCAAAGTGTGGTAGCCCCTAGCAGCCAATCTGACTACTGTTTACATGTGTTAAGAGGCGCCACTTCTACTTACAGTTAAAAAATATGCCCTTTACTTTCCAGATATAAGCACTTCAAAGGCACATGTGTGAACGAGTGAAGATTCATATGTCTATAAGGTATTAGTAAAAAAAACACCCAGTTCCCGACCAGGAATGACGCACTGTAAGCTCTACTTCTGGAGGACTGCAAGCAACTGCTGCAGACCTCATAATTCTTTCCAACAGTTGCCACCCCAAGCCAGGCTCCAAGCATCCCCTTGTAAAAGACTCCAGGGCCAGGTCCTCCATGGGGCATCCAGATTAGGGATGCTCTGCTGTGTGAAACCTCAGGGATCACAGGTTAGCTTACCTAGTTCCCCAATCCACTGCATGTGCCTGCACAGGTCATATCTGAACAGCCAGAGGGAGTGAGCAGCAGGAAGTGCAAGTCAGACTACCATACACATTCTATACCATTACTTTTTTTTTTGTTTTTTTTTGCATAGACTGCTTATTGGAGGAGGCCAGTGCATGCAATGTAGGATTGCTGGATTGAGGAAAAATGATGGCCAATCATGGTGTTTTACACTGCGGAGCTTCCAAAATCAGAATTCCCTGGGGACAAACACAAACCCAGGATACCTAAAATGCTGGGTTTTGGTCAGCTTTAAATTCACAGGATTAGCTGTTGTTCAATGCTGTTCATCAGCTGTCTGTCCGCTGCATGGGTTTGTGTGGGCAAAATAAAAATGCACATAATTACCTGTGCCTCCACTCTCCTCCCCCTTCGTTCCCTGGCAGCCACAGAAATTCACTCCATTTTTTTGCTGTTCGCTCCAGTGCAGGGAGCACGCTCCTCGGCCAGCTTTTGTGCATGCCTGCTCTTGAAGTCTGTAGAGGTCCAGCTGACGGGCAGCAGGGAGCGCATCACAAAATCACCCACTGCTGGTATAAGTATAAGCAGCAGGCAAGTAAATATATACTTTTAGTGCCATAAAGATGGAAAAGAAAGGGGGAGCATGGAGCTGTGTGGCTACAAGAGCAGAGCAGTCAGGTTAGTACAGGTGTCTTTTTTGCCCCTTAAACAAATATAGGAAAATATAAAAGAGAATTCTGCTTCGTTGTAAGTGCTGGATACATACTAACCTTGTAGATAGAAAGCCTGCACTTCCCTTCCTGTATTTTGTAATTGGCTTGCTGCCTTTTCCAGCTCCTTTCATATCGAGGTGATGAGAAATGTTGAGGCATATATATATGAATATACGCTCCCTTTAAACTGCACACCACAAGGAGTAGAGACGCACTCAATTAGCGGCCCACCTTTCCTTGATATGCCAAAGCCTCCCAGTCTAGAAAGTAGTATGTAAGGGAAGAAACACCACTCTCTGTTATGCCACAACAAACCCAGGAACGCATTGATAAATGCCCTGCCATGCAATATGAGCTAAGCTTTAGTCAAATGTTGTAAACTTTTGGTTCATTAAATGAATATATTTAAACATGAAATACATATTAATTTATAAGGCATCATTAATGATAGCAGCTTCTAAATAACATAGAATAGCGCTCAGGACTCCCTCCACCACTCTGACGTATATAGTCATCCATGCAGCCAGAAGAAGAAGGCATGTCTGGTGGAGGCATGTGGGAACAATGTGACTATTATACTAACTGCAGAATATAAGCAGTCATGTGAAGCGTATGTGTGGTACAGAACATGTTGTGTAAACATCTAGTTCTAACAACACAGTTGCACTTTTCACCTTGTGAATGAGGAGATGCCACCACAAAACTAGACAATGTCACGTCTCCAGCGGCTCCACACTCAAGCGGGATGGGGTGCAAGCGGAAGTAGTGAAGCATTTCGATGACCGACAGGAAGCGCAGGTGCTGGACCCGGCACTGACCTCTTTCAGTCAGCATGAGGCGCAAGTGCTGTAATGGAGAAGAAGGCATAATTATTTTCTATTGGCTTATCACATGCAACATATACATCAGCCGTTAGCATGGTCGGTTGAGACTTGCTGATGGTTTCTTTCAGATTGTAAAATTTGCCCCCTACAATCTGATTCTTTATATCAGTTGCCTATTTGTATAAAGACAGATCCATATATCCAGACATACTGAAACTCGCTTTATTATGCCACACTTCCTACACAGATATTTGCTTTCCTTTTACAGCTTAAACGCAGACCTAGGGCCTAATAATGATTCAGGTACATTTAGACACCCTACTCAAACTCAGATTTGGGACGGCCTAATCTTAAAATGTAAATGGGCTAAAATGCCTAGA
Organism: Gastrophryne carolinensis; assembly: GCA_027917425.1. Taxonomy (NCBI): domain Eukaryota; kingdom Metazoa; phylum Chordata; class Amphibia; order Anura; family Microhylidae; genus Gastrophryne; species Gastrophryne carolinensis. Next base: position 505,917,205 of record CM051234.1, read on the forward strand.
GCTTTTAAGATCCAGAGATGTAGCTGAGAACAGCGCCACAGAGAAAATCATTAAGTGTTTCCCCCTCTCTACGTGCAACTGAAGATAGGCTTCCATTCAGGCATGACTGTTTAAAGGCGTGTCCAGACAAAATAAAAATCAATACATACATACATGATTCAAAGGCAGGTAAGAACACTCAGCCCTTTTTAGGAGAGAAAACTGCAATTCACTTTCATTATCTTCCTTGGTGCAGATTCAAAAACCAGATGTACATATTCACCTGGTGTTGAATCAGCCCCAAGGTAGACAATGAAAGGGAATGGCAGTTTTCTAAAAACGGAGTGAGTTTTATCACCTGGCTCTGAATCGACCCCATTGTCAGCTGATCAGGCCTATTCCGGGATTTGAAACTAGACTGATCTAGACTGGTGCCAAGCATGGCGACTGTCCACACTTGCACGCTTCATTTCATTAGAAGGGGTATGTTCAAGGATGGCGTGCCCCCTCTATTGTATTGAAATGAGTAGGTCTGGCCAGTCACCAAGAATGACGCAATGGGTTGGATGCTTGTGTTCCCTAAGAAGGGAACATTGCCAGAGTCTTTATTTCACAAAGTCAGTATGTTTTTGTCCGCTGCATATTAGGTTTTGGGGGGCTGAGAAGAATCATATAGGTAATAGAAAAGAATAAAACTTGCAATACAAAGAAAAGAAACCCCAGTCCCAGAACTCTGTGGCATTACCTTTGCCCTGCCTTGGAAGTTAAAGGTGAGGACATACTCTCCTCTTCGCGTTTCACTTTGTCTTACAAGGAAGACCCCGTGACCCTCATATCCTTGCGACTGAACAAGCTGAGCTGCTTTGACCCGAGAGATAGGCCCATGAAACCACGGATAGGAAGCCAGAAAATGGTCAGTTTTGTGACAACACTGTTCAGAAGGCACAAAGACTGCACCACCTGTGGATCAGATAAACCAGAAGATAGTTACACAAGGCACATTCTATATCATCATTTGGATTTTAGAATATGAATAAAATAAAATATGAACAGCTTTCTTTTTAGTTAATAAATTCACAAGAACATCCTAATCAAAATCAAATTAATATATGGTGACTACCCTTTGCTTTCATCGGTTCTTCTAGTTCAACTTGTACACAGTCAGGGATTTCTGTCTTAATCATTTTTTTGAGAAGTATGCATCATATAAAAATATTATATGTGCATTTGTACAATTGGAAAAAGAAATGAATGTACATTAAATGGAGAGAGCGTGGCATCCCAATTACAGGCAGTGTGCGTGGCATCCCAAATAAAGGCAGTGTGCGTGGCATCCCAAATAAAGGCAGTGTGCAGCTTGCGCCCCCCCCTCAAAAAAAAAAACCCTTACATTCCCCAGCTCGCACGCCGCAGTAGTGGCCTCCTGCCGACAAACACAGACACACACACTACAGGTGTACGCTGTCGCCACTTCTCGCCGCCATTTTAAGTTCCTAGGAAGCAGATTCCGGCTTCCGGGTGGGTGTGGTCTGCGACTCGTGTCAGTGGACGTTGGCACAAACCATGCCCCACTTAGTTGTGGGAATCGGGTCCCTAGGAACTTGAGGCGGTGGCTACAGCAGCAGCAATGGCAGCGGACGCCGGTAATGTATATGTGTGTTTGTGTGTCTCTATGTTTTTATGTCGTGGGGAAGGTAGGTTTATGTCGAGATGGGGAAGGTAGGTTTTTTTTTTCACACATTCGCCTGATAAGACGCACTGACAATCCCACTGACAAAGAGTATATCTTATAGGGTGAAAAATACGGTAACTCCTATTACTTTGCTGTTACAAACATTAAAGACTCTTAGATCTTATGAAAGAAGCAAGGATGTAACACTAAAAGGGATGAAGAAAATACCATTTTGTGATTACTCACCTGTAAAATGGTTATTACAAGTATGTCACACACACCGCTTCCGAATATTCATGCCACTTGGGTAACTGTCCTGTAGAGGGCGATCTTGCAGAGATGACATGAAAAAAAAGGAGCCCCTCCTGGCCCATAAATACCTGGGACCTCCCACCATTCCCCAGTATAAGACAGCAGTAAAGGGACCAGGAAGAGCCAAATGTAAACAGCAAAGAAAAAGGTTCACCATATAAAGGATCCCAGAAAACCAAAAAAGGGCAGGATGAAGCGGGGTGTGTGATATACTTGTAATAACCATTTTACAGGTGAGTAATCACAAAATGGTATTATTCCCAGTATGTCGCACACCCCGCTTCCGAATATTCATGACACTTGGGACATCCAATAGCAGTGCCCATAATGGCTGGGGATCCCAAAAAGGCAATAATGCAAACTTAAATTACTGCAGCTTGCAGAACTTTGCGGCCAAAAACAGCATCCGCGGAGGCCCGCACATCAACCTTGTAAAACTTAGAAAAAGTATGAACGGAAGACCAAGTAGCAGCCTTGCAAATTTGTTCAAAAGAAGCCTGATGCTGAAAAGCCCAAGATGCTCCAACAGCACGAGTAGAATGAGCAGTAACACGAAAAGGGGAACCTTCCCCTTGGCAGAATAGGCCCCAACAATGGCCTGTCGTATCCATTTACTAATGGAAGACTTAGCGGGCGCCAGACCTTTCCTGGGCCCGGAGGGCACCACGAAAAAGGCGTCCGTCTTACGAAAAGGAAAAGTAGCCACCAAATAATATTTCACACATCGAACCACATCCAAAGAATGTAAGGTCCTCTCCTGGTCATTGCTAGGCTTAGGACACAAGGAAGGGAGTACTACATCCTGATTGAGGTGGAAGGCCAAAACCACCTTAGGAAGGAAATCCGGCTTAAAGCGGAAAACTATCTTGTCCAGGTGCCTCTCAAAGTAAGGAGCCTGAATAGACAAGGCCGCCAACTCAGAGACACGCCGAACAGAGGTAATAGCCACCAAAAAGGCAACCTTCTGAGTGAGCAGAGAAAGAGCAATATCATGCACCGGCTCAAAAGGAGGCCCCTGGAGAGCCGACAGAACCAAGTTTAAATCCCAAACCAGCAGCAAGGGCTTTCTAGGAGGCCGCACATGAGTAACCCCCTGGAAAAATGTCTTAACCAGGGGATGAAGGGCAAAAGACCTTTGAAAGAAAATTGCTAGGGCAGAAGCCTGCCCCTTCAAAGTACTAAGCTGGAACCCCAAGTCCAAACCATGTTGAAGAAACTCCAGAATTCTGGGAATAGAAAACACTCTACAAGGCAAGGCCCTAGCCTCGCACCAGTTAATATAAGACTTCCAAGTCCTATAGGAGACGTTAGAGGTAGATCTCTTCCTAGCTCTAACAAGAGTCTGAACCACCGCATCAGAAAGACCTTCCTCCTTTAAGATGGAGGTTTCAGCAGCCACGCCGTCAAAGCCAGCGTTGGTAAATTGGGGTAGTGTAGCTGACCCTGGGTGATAAGATCCGGAAGAAGAGGCAGATAAAACTGATCTACTGCCAGCCGCACGACGTCTGCGAACCACACACGTCTTGGCAACCTTGGAGCCACCAGAATTGCTGGTGCCCCTTCTAGAGTCAGCTTGCGCACCACTTTGCCCACCATGGAGAAAGGGCGGAACAGGTACAGAAACCCCAGTTCCCTCCAAGCCAGGGACATGGCATCCACTGCCAGGGCCAGAGGATCCTGAGACAGAGACACAAAGGCAGGAAGCTTGTGATTGTGACGTGAGGCAAAGAGATCCACCTCCGGAGTCCCCCACTTGTGACAAAGGGACTGGAATACCTTGGAACTGAGAGACCATTCTCCTCGGTGAGAGGATCTCCTGCTCAGGGAGTCCGCCTTCGCGTTCTCCACTCCCGGGATGTAAATGGCTGAGATGCATGGGACATTGCTCTCTGCCCAAACAAGGATCAGAGATACCTCCCTGAGGGCACTCCTGCTGCGAGTCCCTCCTTGGTGATTGATGTAAGCGACCGCCATCCGATTGTCCGATCGGACTTGAACTGGCAATCCCTGCAAGAGAAGAGTCAAGCGAGACAGAACCAACCAAATGGTCCGCAGCTCCAAAACGTTGATGGGGGTATGAGCCTCCCAAGGCCCCCATAACCCCTGGAATTGCTCTTCCCTCCAGAAGCCCCCCCAGCCCGACAGGCTGGCGTCCGTGGTGACCGTTTCCCAACAAGGGGTCAGAAAGGATCTGCCCTTCAACAGATTGCTTGACACTAGCCATCACTGAAGGGACTGCTGAGCCCGGGGAGACAGCAGACAAGACTGATCCAATGACAGCGGACACTTGTCCCAAGTCGCTAGAAGATGAAGCTGAAGCGTCCTCATGTGAAACTGGGCATAAGGGACTGCCTCGAAGGAAGCCACCATCAGACCCACCAATCTCATCCCTAGCCGGATAGACGGGCGAGGATTGGAAAGCAGAAGCCGAATCAAATCTTAGATCAGAAGAATCTTGGGCTGAGGAAGGAACACCCTGGCCTGAAACGAAACCTCCCTGGACGGGGAGAGGGAGGACTTGGCATAGTTGATCACCCAGCCGAACCTCTCCAGCGTGGATACCACCACTCTGGTGTCTAGCTCCGCTTGGCTGAGAGAGGAAGCCAAAATGAGAAGGTCGTCCAGGTATGGTACAAGGCGCATGCCCTGGACCTTGAGGAGGGCCATCACCCCCGCCAATACCTTGGTGAACACCCTCGGAGCCCGAATGGAAGGGCCACAAACTGTGGCCACAAAACTGTGCCAGGGAGATAGGTACATGCAGATACGCATCCTTGATGTCTATGGACGTCATGAAGTCCAGCTGATGAAGAGAATCGACGGCTGAACGCAAGGTTTCCAAGCGAAACTTCCTGAAGCGGATAAACCGTTTGAGGAGCTTCAGATCCAAAATGGGTCGAACTGAGCCACCCTTCTTGGGCACGTGAATAGATTGGAATAGAATCCCAAGCCCCTTTCTGCGGAAGGCACCGGGCAAATGACAGCCATGTCCAGCAGATAACTTACTGCCGCCCGGAGCCCCTGTGCGGCCAGCGGATCCAAAGGCACTCGAGACCTGAAGAATCTGGGAGGAGGCCGGATCTCGAATTCCAGCTTGTAACCGGAAGACACCACTTCCAGAATCCATTTGTCTGAGACCTCCTGGTCCCAGACCTGGAAGAAGTGCCGCAGCCGTCCCCCCACCAGCAAGGGTGAGGGCGCCCCCTCATTGCTGAGCTGGCTTAGCAGCGGGCTTGGGTTTGGAACTCCAATTGTGACCTGGACGGGCAGGACCTCTGCCTCTACCCCAGGAATCCCCTCTGAGGGTAGAGAAGGCCAAAACTCTGCCAGTTCTGGCACCACGAAAGGAAGGGTTAAAGGAGGCCACCCCCGAAAGGGACGACGTTGCCTCTTACGCTGAGGTAACTTCCCTCCTTTCGTGACAGGATCTAATCTTTCTCCAAAGAGCCGCAATCCCACAAAGGGAAGTGCTGTAAGCGACTTTTTGGCCACAAAATCAGCCGCCCACTGGTGCAACCACACCGACCGCCGAATAGCTACAAGCAAGGCCGAGGTTCTACCACACATGACCATGGTGTCATCCAAGGCGGCAAGCACAAAGGACATGAATAATTCACAATGCTTAAGGACGGCGAACTCATCACTAGCTGGGTCAAGCCTGGAGGTACTCAACAGGTCTCTAACAACAGACCTGGTAGCCACTGCCATAAGCGCCGAAGCACAAACAGGCCGCAAGGCTGAACCGACACTAGCAAAAGCGTGGCAAGCCATCTGATCAATGCGTTTATCCTCACCATCTTTAAGAGTGGTGGAGGCAGGAGAATGCAAAATAGAAGTATTGGATAACCCGAGCACCGGGGCATCCACCTCGGGAGGAGACTACCATCGTTTTACCACGTCCACCGGAAAGGGATACTTTTTATCCCAACCTTGAGGAATACCTGGAAGCCGAGTAGGCTTCTCCCATTCCTTAAGAATAATGCCATCAAAATGCTTTTGATTTGGGAACTCCAGGCGCGGCTAAGAATTCCCCTTTTTGAGGAGCGGCCTCCTCGGGAGGAGAAATTGCCAGAACCTCAAAAAGGTGAGCCAAGACCTTCGGGGTATCCACAGCATCCCCCTGTCCTTGCTCAGTATCAGCACCAACAAACTGCTGATTGTCAGAACCTTCAGAATCCTCAAATAATTCCCCCTCTTCTAGCGGGGAATAATCCGACCAGTCAAGAAAATCATAATCATCAAACTCAAAAGCCGTCGCGGCTGGAGATAAATGCTTTCGCTTAGCCGAGGCCTTTCTGGCAACAGAGCCAGAAATAAATTTCTCAATATTAGCCAGTCTGGCACACACATCAGATTGCAACTCCCCACCTGTGACAACATCACTAGGGGTACGGATAAGGCAGGGTGGGGAAGGAGAGGAGGCTGGGACCCCGGACCCAGACGCCTGGGCCCCCGATTGCTGCGTTATGGCCCGCTGAGCACAAGGTATGCAAACAAGTACATTATCCCCCACAAGAGATGCCCCACAACCCACACACTGCCGGGGTTGCCCCGAGGGGAGCCCAAGCCCAGTATCCTGAGAAGCCTCCATATGGTGATTTTTTAATGTAGTCGCAATGACCAGAGGGATTTACGCTGTTAAGCTACCTGGGATGCCCCTTCAAGTCCCAAGTGGGAGGATTTTTTTTTTTTTTTTAAATAATTTTTCAGGAACCCTAAAATAAATTCAAAGGGACCACAAGCCCGGAAGAACCCCTTTTTAAATATCAAAAGAAGGGATCCCACCTGGAAGACACACAAGTGTCAACATGCACATGACCCACACAAGATAAAATGGAGAAATAAAACAAAAATTACTCGCAAGCAAAGCAGCGACCGTCAACCCTCACAGCAGCGAGGGAAAGACGGAGAGCAACGAAAGCAGCATGAGCAGCGAGGCCGGAAGAAGAGGGGTGGGCCAGCGCACAACGCGGCCGCGCCTGGCTCCGGCCCTGCCCCCTCCCTCACGCAGCGCCTGGCCTCAGCCAGCAGAGCACCTTGAGGGGGGTTGAGGAGGGGGCGGGCAGTGATGAGCACGGCGAGCGCCCGGCCCCGCCCCCCCCTAACTGCACCTAAGTAAAAGCACCTGATCTGAGTGAAACCGGCAAGACCACGGCTGCCAAAACACACACAAAAACACACACACCTTTTCCCCAATAAAGCCAAACCCTCGGGAGAAAAGGCCCCCCCCAAGGGGCACAGAGGGACACGGTAGGGGGGAGAACCCACACCAATAGGTGAAAAGGGCAAGAGGGACAGGGCATCCCAAGCCAGGATCATCAAACCCGGACACCGCCTACCTGTTTTTTATGGGGTCTCACAGGGGAGCAAACTCCCACATACACCAAAGGTGCAGCCTACCATTGCCTGGACCTGCAGCCTAGGCTGGGAGGCATACTGCTATTTAAAATATAAAAGGTTCAGGCAGCAAATAGAAACAAACGGCCGGGGGGTTACCCTGGCTACCTGCAAGGAGGAGACAGCCATCTTCTGACTTGCTTCGCCGACTGCAGAGACGAAAGACTGGGGAGTGGTGGGGGGTCCCAGGTATTTATGGACTGGGAGGGGTTCCTTTTTTTCATGTCATCTCTGCAAGATCGCCCTCTACAGGACGGTTACCCAAGTGTCATGAATATTCGGAAGCGGGGTGTGTGACATACTGGGAATAGTGGATTTAGCTAGCGGAAGCCCCTTTCTAGGCCCTTCCGCTACAACAAAAAGAAAATCCCACTCCCGAAAGGATTCTGTAGCAGACATGTAATATCTTACAGCTATGATAACGTCCAGAGAATAAAGAACCCTCTCCTTCGGATTAGCCGGTACTGGACATAAAGAAGGTAAAACTAACTCTTTGTTAAGGTGAAATGGAGAAACGGATCATGGTATGTATAACCCTGGCCAATAAACCCTGTCAAGATCGAGGTTTCAATAGCCAGGCCGTCAAAGCCAGCATTCGTAAATTCAGGTGCCGAAGGGACCCCTGTGTGAGAGGATGTGGATCATCGGGCAGGCGCCAGCGATCTCCTGCCGACATCCTTACTATGTCTGAGAACCAGCTTCTCCTTGGCCAGGGAGGAGCCACCAGGAAGGTTGGCACTTCCCTACCTTCTTTAGTACTCGCCCCAGGAGCGGGAACGGAGGGAATGCATATAGGAGATTGAACCTTGTCCACGGGGTTGTCAGAGTGTCCGTCACCATGGCCAGAGGGTCTCGAGATAGGGACACAAACCTCGGAGGTTTGTGATTGTGTCTGGACGCAAAGAGATCCACACCCGGACGACCCCAGGGGAGGCAAAGGGCTTAAAAGACCTTTTGACTGAGAGACCACTCTCAGTGGGTTCTCTTCTGCCCATAGCAGAATCCGGCTCGCCTCCCTTAGAGTTCTTTTGCTCTGTGTACCCCCCTGGTGGTTGATGTAAGCTACTGCTGTCCGATTGTCTGACTGGACTTGGACATCATGTCCTCTTAAACTGGGGGTCAGATGTTGAAGTACTAACCAAACCGCTCTCAGTTCCAAGAGGTTTATGGGAAGCTGGGTTCTCCAGATTCCTCCTCAGCCTGTCAGACTGGCATCCGTGGTAACGATCTCCCAAGGAGACGTCAGAAAGGACTTGCATATCAACAGATGTAGGGGATCCAACCACCACAGAAGGGATTGCCTGGCTGAGGGGGATAGAACAATACAACTCTGTGAAGTACTCACCTGTAGAGTTGGTATTATATGCAGACAGCACGTCCTGCTCCAGACATAGTCCTTACATGTGGGTATACCTCCGCCTTCAGCGCCGTGCACTGCAGTATCATGAAGAAAACAAGCTCCTCCCGGCCCTACATATACCGAGGGACCTCCCACAAATCCCCAGCATTGACAAGCAGTGAGAGAAGAAGCCAGGAGGAAAACAACCACCCAGAGACTGGCAATAATATCCAAGATAATAATCACCACACAGGGGATCCAGAACAAGGTGAATCAGGGTGGGGTGAAGCAGGACGTGCTGTCTGCATATAATACCTACTCTACAGGTGAGTACTTCACAGAGTTGTATTATTCTAAGCAGACAGCGTGTCCTGCTCCAGACATAGTCCTTACATGTGGGACATCCAATAGCAGTGTCCAGAAGTAGGGTGGGATCCCCGAGAAAAAAGGCACAGACAACCATAAAGGTGCTGTCACCTTAACCATGCTACCAAGAGCAACGAGAGCAATGCTCTAACCACAGCCTTTGCATTCTTGTAAAGGCAGAACTGAACACAAGCAGCGGACTAGCCAGCTTGCTCAACAGAACCTAGTGCTGAAAGGCCCAAGCCAAGCACAAGTAGTAAGAGAGCAAAAACCAAGAGAGAAGAATAATCTTCCCCTAACGAGTAGGCCAGAGTAACAGCCTAACCATGCTACTGGAGAAAAAGGGCAGCCATGGCAACCTTAGAGATCTCCCCATCTGAGAATATGAACCCAGGTCTCAGGCGAGACCAGCAGGAATACTGAAAAACAATGCTAACAAGGCTCAGCAAGAGCCGAGATGTTTACTTTAGGCTCAGAGGAACAAGGCAACCGAGCAGGACCAAGCCAAAGGGCACCTACACCCGTGTTAGCAATCAGATCCGGTACATAAGGATGGAGAAACCTATAAGCCCCAAGGGGCATAATCCCTACCAAGGACAAGAGAAAGGCCAGGAATCTCCAACACCTGATGAGGGATACAGATCCCTTTCGCTCAGAGTAAGCCAGACAATAGCCTAGAGACCGTAGGGTCTGGACTAAGGGGGAATAAGAACACCGCCTGGACCCTATTCGGCGTAAGGCCGAATAAGTAACCCCCCAAAAAGGGAGCATAGAATTCCCTGGGGAATGCACCTGAGCAACCCCTGAGGAATGCGCAACACAGAAGATTGAACTAGACTTCTGCAGTAGGTGAACAGGGCGAGCCCTGAAACCTTCAGAGCACTGAGTTGGGGAGCCAACTATAATAATCCTAGGACCCAGGGATAGGGAACATCCCGCAGGAAAGAGAGCTAGTCCAAGCAAAGCAGACTAGAAGAGCATACTCCAACATAGTCGGCAGAAAAGGGAGAAGAAGAGGAGGGAGCTAGGCCTAGCCCTCCAATAGAGAAAAGACACCCAGAGATACCCATCTCCAATAGGGTGAAAAGCCAACTGACCAATCGCCTAAAAGGCCTGTAGGTAAGGGCGACGTAGTAGGGAGCCTGAATAGGCAGAACAGCCCTCTTGAGAGGGCATACAGTACGACTGTATTCAGCAGAAAATCTGCGAACCACGCCCCGCTGGGCCACCCAGGGCGCCCAGCATAACGGTTCTCCCTTTCTACTGCAATCTTATGCAGAACCCCGCCTGGCAGGGTGAAAGAAGTTAAGACATATAGAATATAATGTCCTGACAGAAGCAATACTAGGCCCACATGACCAAGGCCAGAGAGTCCTGGGACAATAACCCAGGACAGAGTCCCTGTAACAGCAACGGGGCCCCACAGGGCCACACCAGTAGGGACTCAGTGAGATACTAGAATAGAACCTCCTGCCACGTTAGGGCAGCTAGCCAAGCTAATACCAATGAAGTGCAAGGGATGTAAACTCCCACTTAGAACCGAACCGGAACCTTCTTGAAGGGTCAACCTGTTCCGAGACCTTCACAGATAAAAAGGGACAAGCCACTGTCCACAGACTGATCGAGAGTTCCCAAAAAGGACAAGTCCTGAAGAGGAGTAGTCCAGCAAATCAGAGCCCACCAAAGGCTCAATGTGTCAACCAAAAAACTGTATGAAGATGGATCCCCTAAGGCAGACCTGGGCAATGTACGGCCCGCGGGCCGTATACGGCCCTTTGCTAGGCTCTTACCGGCCCGGGCTGAGCTGGCCAGTAAGAGACGCAGAAGAAGGGAAAACATGCCAGACTCGACGAGCCGAGTGGCCGATCGGCTGCTGCTTAACTTAGGTGATCGCCTGTGTACAGTGTGAGAGGCTTAGGTTAAGCAGCAGCTGATCGGCCGCTCGGCTCGTCGGGTCTGGCACATTCTCCCTTCCTCTGAGGAAGCCAGACCCGATGAGCAGGTGATAGAGACCTGGGGACTTTGGAAGGACAGAGTAGGAGCTCCAGAGCATCAGTAAGTCTGCTCAGAAAGATTATGTCGTTTGCTTGTGTTTTCCCTTCCTGCCTGCTGTCTCTTTTTCACCATGTACCTGTCCACCATGCTCTCACCATGCCCCCTTCTTGCTGTCCACATGCTCTCACCATGTCCCCTTCCTGCTGTCCACATGCTCTCACCATGCCCCCTTCCTGCTGTCCACATGCTCTCACCATGGCCCCTTCCTGCTGCCCACCGTGCTCTCACCATGTCCCCTTCCTGCTGTCCACATGCTCTCACCATGCCCCCTTCCTGCTGTCCACATGCTCTCACCATGCCCCCTTCCTGCTGCCCACCGTGCTCTCACCATGTCCCCTTCCTGCTGTCCACATGCTCTCACCATGCCCCCTTCTTGCTGTCCACATGCTCTCACCATGCCCCCTTCTTGCTGTCCACATGCTCTCACCATGTCCCCTTCCTGCTGTCCACATGCTCTCACCATGCCCCCTTCCTGCTGTCCACATGCTCTCACCATGCCCCCTTCCTGCTGTCCACATGCTCTCACCATGTCCCCTTCCTGCTGTCCACCATGCTCTCACCATGCCCCCTTCCTGCTGTCCACATGCTCTCACCATGCCCCCTTCCTGCTGCCCACCGTGCTCTCACCATGTCCCCTTCCTGCTGTCCACATGCTCTCACCATGCCCCCTTCTTGCTGTCCACATGCTCTCACCATGTCCCCTTCCTGCTGCCCACCATGCTCTCACCATGTCCCCTTCCTGCTGTCCACATGCTCTCACCATGCCCCCTTCTTGCTGTCCACATGCTCTCACCATGTCCCCTTCCTGCTGTCCACATGCTCTCACCATGCCCCCTTCCTGCTGTCCACATGCTCTCACCATGCCCCCTTCCTGCTGTCCACATGCTCTCACCATGTCCCCTTCCTGCTGTCCACATGCTCTCACCATGTCCCCTTCCTGCTGTCCACCATGCTCTCACCATGCCCCCTTCTTGCTGTCCACCATGCTCTCACCATGCCCCCTTCCTGCTGTCCACCATGCTTTCACCATGTCCCCTTCCTGCTGTCCACCATGCTCTCACCATGCCCCCTTCTTGCTGTCCACCATGCTCTCACCATGCCCCCTTCCTGCTGCCCACCATGCTCTCACCATGCCCCCTTCCTGCTGTCCACCATGCTCTCACCATGCCCCCTTCCTGCTGTCCACCATGCTCTCACCATGTCCCCTTCCTGCTGTCCACCATGCTCTCACCATGCCCCCTTCCTGCTATCCACCATGCTTTCACCATGTCCCCTTCCTGCTGTCCACATGCTCTCACCATGTCCCCTTCCTGCTGTCCACATGCTCTCACCATGTCCCCTTCCTGCTGTCCACATGCTCTCACCATGTCCCCTTCCTGCTGTCCACCATGCTCTCACCATGTCCCCTTCCTGCTGTCCACCATGCTCTCACCATGCCCCCTTCCTGCTGTCCACCATGCTTTCACCATGCCCCCTTCCTGCTGTCCACCATGCTCTCACCATGTCCCCTTCCTGCTGTCCACCATGCTCTCACCATGCCCCCTTCCTGCTGCCCACCATGCTCTCACCATGCCCCCTTCCTGCTGCCCACCATGCTCTCACCATGCCCCCTTCCTGCTGTCCACCATGCTCTCACCATGCCCCCTTCCTGCTGTCCACCATGCTCTCACCATGTCCCCTTCCTGCTGCCCACCATGCTCTCACCATGCCCCCTTCCTGCTGCCCACCATTCTTACACTTTGCCCCAGCTGATATGAGCTCTCCTTCCAGACTGCCAGAAGCCAAGGGCTTCTCTGATTGGCTGGGAAATTATCACATCAGAACGTTTGAAGTGGACCAAAACCCTGCTTTATCAGCCTGGGTATCTTATAGATCCCCTCCCCGCGGGGCATCCAAAATCGGGATGCCCCGCTGTGTGAAACCCCCAGGTCGCCCATAAACTCACCTTCTTTCCCAGTTCAACGGCGCATGCACGAGCTGCGGCCGCATGCCCGCTATCCCTCTAGCAGGGCGCGTGCCTGTGTCAGCCATTTGAGAATGGCCAGCGCGGGCGCGCTCCCTGTTAGAGGGAAGCTCGAGATGCAGCCGCCAGCGCACTCAGAGCCGCTGAGCTTAGACGTCGCTTAGACGCCCATAGCTCAGCGGCCCTCCACAATATTTTTAGTTTCTCATGTGGCCCCATGGAAAAAATAATTGCCCACCCCTGCCCTAAGGGGACCCCTTTAGGAACCACGGGGGATTTCAGGAGAAATAAGACCCCCCCGTCCACCTGCAAGACTTGGTACCCATGATGACCATCTACAGGGAGAAGAGAGAAGGAAGGAATGGTCCCAGACATCTTCCTTGAATTTACAACCTCAAAAGGAACCCCCGTAATGAGGGGGAGCGTACTGACCTAGTTCCAGGGGTGCTGGAACCCTGTCCAGAATAAGTAACCAAAGGTGTCGCAGGGCCCAAGGGCTCCTGAGAATAAGGGACAGCATCTGGGCCGCCACCAACAGGCCCACCGGCTGCAAGGTAAAGGAAGTGTGACATCAAAGAGGGCAAGGCCCTTTCCATAACAAGTCCACATTTAGCAGAAGGAAGGTTCTAACATGAACCAATCTAAATGCCACCCGTAGGGGGATACCGAACCAGGAACACTAAGTAAGTGATGTGCCTGAGCACCAATCCACAGGACTCCCAAAGGAGCCACAAGTCAATAGCCACACGTCCTGATGCAAAATTAGGAAGCAAAGAAGGACAATAAAGTAGAACCTAGTGCGGACGCCACACGGGCACGTCCAAGACACCACTCCCATACTCGCCTCGGTGAGTCATCTGGGAGCAGGAGAGGAACCAAAACAATACCCCAATGCGCAGAGTTGGACCTTCAACACTGGCTGGAAGTGGCGTAGGTGTCCTGAAGGCACAGGGGACTAAAAAGGGATTATAAATCCTCACATGCATCAAGAGGTTTACTGGACTAGAGCGCCTGCAGCCCAACAGGTAGAGACCATATAGAAACTGCCTGTAAAGGTATAAATGCTAAGCCCCAGAATGCCAACCTGGGTCAGACTGCTTCATCCCGGAGGGGAAGGGTAAAGTGGATGCAATCACAGGTCAAGGGCCAACCTGTAAGAGAGCCCAGACCCTACACGCCAAACTCGGCCTGCCTCAACTCCCGAAGGGAAAACAGGGACTAGAAGAACCCTGATAACCTTAGAAAAAGGACCGCCCAGCAGACTCCATTCTGCATCCGGGGGGACTACCTCCTGTAACCTGAAAGAAGCATGGCGCCCTGCGATAGGAGCTCAGTGCTGCGGCAGTCCACTCGCCCAACAAGGCGAGGGCAGATTTGGACTTCGCACAGCCGGAGGACCCAGGGCGTTGCCTGCCCCCCCTGGGGCGGGTCTCCATTCCAAAAAATTGGAAGCACACTTCTAGTTCGCGCTTGACACTAACATAGGGAAGGGGAGGGGTGTCCCTGCCCCTGGGAGGCCGAGACGGCCTTCTGCTCAAGGGTGCCTTACTCCTTTTTTCCAAAAGGTCCAACCGGGCCCCAATAAGCGTCGTCTCTAAAGGGAAGGCCAGTAAGAGCCTTTTTAGTATCATTGTCAGCCCTCTACTGTCGCAGCCAAGCAGGCGGCGAATAGCCACCACAAGAACCGAGGTTTTAGTGCACATTTTAACAGTGTCATCCATCGCTGAGAGAATAAACTCACAAAAACATCACAATCAGACAGTGTCTTAAAGACCTCCCAAGGGAGATCCTCCGGCTGGTGATCAAGTATCTTCCTAAGAAGGGTCCTGGCGGTCACCGCAGTGACGGCCGCGGCACAGACCGGGCGCAGAGCCGTCCCTGCACACGAAAAGGCGTGGGAAGCCAGACTGTCAATGCGCCGGTCCTCAGCATCCCGAAGGGTACGATGAGTAGAGGCTGTCATGAAGGGAGGGTTAGCAACCCCAATAATAGGTGCATCCACCTCGGGAGGGGCTGACTAGCAGCCAACCACATCAGGGGGAAAGGGTACTTCCAATCCCAGACCCCCGGAACTCCTGTACGTTCACAAGGTGATTCCCAATCCTTAGATATAAGAGCCTGGAATGATCCTGCTCCAGAAATTCCAAGCGCGGCGTCGCCGTGTGGAAACTCTCCCTCTTGGGCTTGGGAGACTCTCCCGGAGGAGAGATGTACAGTACTCCAAAGATCTTTATAAGTAATTTATCAGTGTCACACCGGCCCCAGGAACCAGGGCCAGAATTATCACGGGTCCAAGGTATCTCGTCTGAGGAACCGGAACCTGAAAACAGTCCACCTTCATCAGAAGGATCAAGAACCTGCATAGCAGCAGACTCTTCAGTTAGCTTGGAAAACATAGAATCAGGAAGCGTCAGGGACCGCTTCTTTCCAGCGCCCAAGCGCTCCGTCATCCAGGCATCACCTGCTCAGCCGTAGGTAGCCTGCGCGGCACCACCTGCTGGTCATCCCCGCTCAAGTGCGACTCATCAGGAGTGAGATTTAAACAAGGGGAGACAGGTGTATTGAAGCAAGATGCAGCCACTGGTAAACCTGATTGCAGGGCCAGTGTTTGTTCAGCACACGGTCCGCAGACCCGTGCTCTGTCAGCGTGGGGAGGTCCCCAAGCAGTACACAGCCAGTCTTGTCCCTGCGGGACCCCGGACACATAATTCTGAGATGCCTCCATATGGTGATTATCAAAGCAATATGCCAGCAGGGATTTATGCTATAAGCGACCCCGGATGCCCCAAGACCCGCTGGGAATGTGGGAGAATATAAAAGTGAGCCCGTTTAAGATATATATCAGGCCGGGGGATGCCACCGGAATCTTAGTGTCTAAAGGACATAAGGAGAAGAATGGGTGTCAGAGCCATGCGCAGCTGGAAAACATATAAAAAGGAGTCACCCGCAAGGGCACTTACAGACCAATGGAGGAGGGAACCGCCACGACGCGCGCGCACAAAGATCAGCAAAATGGCGCCCAGCGAACCTCAAAGGGCGGGCTCGATGCTCGGCCGTGACGCGGAGCGCGCCAATTCAAGTCCCTGCCCACTCCGGAGAGCGCGAAGCTCTGAGGTAACGGCAAGGCAAGGATACAATCACACAAGGATTTGTAGAAAAACCGTTACGACTAGTAAGGAAAGGGCGCCACAGCATCTAGACAACGCCGCAAACTGTGCATAAGACATACGGCGGCAGCCAAAAACCAAATAAAAAGCAAGCAGCGCGGCTCTGACATTTCAATGTTAATGAAGGGCAGAAATAAGGCCATAAGCGTGAAATACTGGTATACACAGGGACCACCACACACATACCCCCCCCTTTTCTTTTCCCACTAACTAGTTGGGGAATGAGGGAGGATGGCGACCCTTACACAGGGTCCAGCACTACCCGGGGTACGGGGCAATAATGCGGGAGGGGCATCCACTAGAGGCTCACCATCAGCCTAAACCGCCTACCCTATGGTGGGGGATTGCGGTGGAGCATGGCTCCGTTAAGCACACGAGGTGCTGCCTACCTTCACCCGACCAACGCAGCCCAGGCTGGGAGGCATATTCTTTCACAGAGAGGACGGATGGAAATAGTCTCACAGGGCCTCGCTTGCGAGAGCGTGATACTTCATGTCTTCGCAGTTCCAGCACTGCAGAGAAATCTGGGGATTTGTGGGAGGTCCCTCGGTATATGTAGGGCCGGGAGGAGCTTGTTTTCTTCATGATACTGCAGTGCACGGCGCTGAAGGCGGAGGTATACCCACATGTAAGGACTATGTCTGGAGCAGGACGTGCTGTCTGCTTAGAATAAACGTCTGATCCAGAGACTCCGAAGCTCGATCCCAGATTGACAATGTATTCCATCTGAAGAGGCCTCATGTGAAACTGAGCAAAAGGCACTGCTTCGAAGCAGGCCACCATTAAACCTACCAGCCTCATTCCTAGATGAACTGTTGGTTGCTGGCAGGCTAGAAGGGTCTCTATCTGGGTCCGGAGTAGTAGAACCTTCAGTTCCGGCAGAAAAACTCCGGCCTGAGCAGTGTCAATTTCCAAAAACGACCTTGTCGTGTCGACGGGGTGATGTGTGATTTTGGATAATTGATCACCCAGCCAAACCTCTCTAGGGTTGATAACACAATCTGATTGTCTCTCTCGATCTTCTGAAAACAGGGCCGAGATAATCAGATTGTCCAGGTAAGAGATTGTGTGAATCCCCCGATACCTCAGGATGGCCATGAGGCCGGCCAACACCTTGGTGAATACCTTTGGGGCTGAAGATAGACCGAAGGGAAGAGCCACAAATTGAAAATGTTGGCCATCCAGGGAAAATCTTAGAAACTTCTGATGTCCTGAAACAATAGGGATGTGAAGATATGCATCCCTTATATCTCTGTGGTCATGAAATCCCCAGGCTGAAGCGACCTCACTGCTGACCTTAATGATTCCATGCGAAAATGTCTCAACCGGATGAATTAGTTGAGACCCTTTAGGTCTAGAATCGGCCGCACCGATCCATCCTTCTTGGGGATGGTGAACAGATTGGAGTAAAACCCCTGGCCTCTTTCCTGAAGGGGTACCTCTGTCTGAAGTAAATGCAGAACTGAGGTTCTCAAGGTTCCTGCACTTGACAGGATTCTGGATGCCCTTGACCAAAGAAACCTTGTGGGCGGTCTGGCCGAAAATTCGATCTTGTAGCCTGAAGACACCACCTCCTGAATCCAAAGATCCAACACGTGGTGCTTCCAGACCAAAGCAAACTGCAGGAGCTGTCCCTGCACCCCTTCATGCCTGGGTGGATTTAGCTGGAGGCTTTGATTTAGCTCCCCAAGAGGAACCTGGCCTATTCCAGGACCTACCTCTGCTCCAGAATTCCCTGCGGGAACCCGAAAAAGAGGAAACTTTACCACCCTGAAAGGACCGGGATGTTGAGGGCTTCCGAAAAAAAGTAGATATCTTCTTCTGAGGAAGCTTGCCATTCTTAACCATAACAGCAAGGCGTTCCCTGAATAGATGACTCCCCAGGAAGGGATTTCTTAGCGGCAGCATCAGCCGGCCATTGCTTTAAGTATAAAGACTGGCGTAAAGTAATAAGAAGGGCAGAGGTTCTGGCACCTAGCCTGACCAAATCATCCATAGCCGTAATAACAAAGCTATTAAACTCTCTAAGTTCTGAACGTCTGAGAATAAGAATCCTGAGCATGTCTTCGAAACTTAGCCCTGGCCATAAGTTGCTTCACCTTCATCCTCATTGCCAAGGAAACGATAGAAGTGGCACAAGCAGGACGTAAAAGAGAACCCACCATAGCAAAAGCGTGGCGGGCCAACTGATCCATTCATAATTCAGTAGGATCTCTTAAAGAGGCGTTAGAAGCAGAAGGCAAGATAGTAGTGTTGGACAGTCATGAAACGGGTGGGGATACCTAGAATCTAAGATCCTAAGGATAGGAGGAAGCTTGCTGGACTTTTCCCACTCCTTCAGCACCATCCTGGAAAAATGTGTGTTCCGGAAAAACCGGCCTTGGTCTCTCGGGCCTAAACAAATAATCCTTCCTTCTCTTGGGGGCTTTAGGTGGGGAAATGTGTAAAGTTTCAAAAACAGAGGAAAGCAGTCCCTCTGTCTCATCTGAGACTAAAGGATCTTCAGCAGATGAAAAAATAATAGAAATACTGTCCTCCTCACTAGAAAGCAATTTGCCTTCTGAGAGTGGTTACTAAACCATCTGAACCTCTTCCTCCTCCTCGGATCCAAAGAAGGCAAGTAAATCCTCCCCTGAATTAGAGGGTTCCAAATGCCTTCTCTTACCGGAGGCCTCCCTAGGGGCTACCGATAACAGCTGCTTTTCTAGGCAGGCCAACCTCAGTGCCAGCTCCGACTGTGCCTTGCTGCCCGCTCCCCCATCCCTGGGGAGGCTGAACTTAAGAAGGGGCTCTAGTTTGTAAAGAACTAGAGACTGTGGCAACAGTCCTACTATGGTCAGAAGCAATGCCTTTGGCGCAAGCAGAACATAATGTACTGAAACCGCTCTGGGGAGTCCGCCTGCACAAAGGACAGAGACTGCCCCTGATCAAGTGGGATACCCGATTCACTATCCCCTGATGCCTCCATCATCGCGATTTTAAAAGCCAAAATGACCGTATGGTCCTAAGCCTATAACCAAATTCCCATAAAGGGACTGGGAGGAACCACAAACCCCCTATCCTTCTTCCCACAATCTAAAAAAAAAAAAAAAAAAAAAAAAAAAAGAGAAAAAATCTTGTTTTAATAATAAAATATATATAAATAAACATTACAATATTATAAATATATATCATGTATATATCATATGTATGCTATCTAAGATAAAAATAATCATAAAATAAAATAAGACACCTTAGCCCTCTGTGGTTGGAGTGTCCCTATAAGAAGCCGGAGAGACGAGCGCCGGCAAGCCAAACGCAGCGCCCTGAAGCGGGAGTTGCGATTGGAGCGCGACCTGCACAGGAGGCCTGCTCCCCTTATGTGGTGGCCGCCAGGAGTGGAAGCCTGGAGAAATAACGATAAAGACAGGCAGCAGTAGGTCTCAATTCCCGCTCTTATTTGAACACCCAAGCCGAGCTGTTGCCTCTCTCAAATCCGAAGGGTGAAGCCGGGAAGATCTGCACGGCCACTTCCGCCCAAAACTCCACCCCCATTGTGATGTCACACCTAAGACACGCCCAGCAAAGGGCGCAAAATTTGAAATGTAAAATAAAGTAAAAAACGTGGGAAGAAGGGGGGAGCACACATATATATATATATATATATATATATATATATATATATACACACACACAAAGTCCCCTGACAAGTTCATCAGACAAAAACCTGCGGCTCACTTGTTTTTCTAAGAAATCCTGCAGCCCAGAAAGTAATAAACACTCTGAAAGCGCCCCAGACCCCGATGCTTAGCTTACCATACACGGACCCAAATCAGCAAAGCTGGTGAGGCAAAATGGTTCAGGGGATCCGTGGGATTAAGGCCGTGCAGGAAGCCGACAGGGTAAATCCCCCGCTTACTGCCAATACCTAGAATTGAGAGAGAAAATTCAAGCGCCCTTCACGGTCCAGTCCAACTGCAAGAATGAAACTGGCTTGGTCAGAGGCAGCTGCATGCTTATAGGGCCGGGAGGAGCCACACCTTTCAATCTTGCAGTCCTCGCCCTCCGGGCAGGCATTTACCCTGTCTTAATGGATGCTGACGGCCTGGAATGGATTGGAAGAGAACAAGGTTATGCACCTCAAAAGAACACCCCTCTGCAGTTACAAACCATCTGTCATATATCACAGACCCGAAATGGTAATATAACCCTGCCAAGGCTTCCAAATCTTATGAAAAATATTTTGGCAGTCCAATAGGATAGAAGTCAGCTTTTTGTTAACCATAAGATAGTTGTTTCTATTCGCTCTATTTAAATCTAGTCATGCTCTAGAAATAGTCAGTTTTGTAGCAGTAAAAATACAATTCTGTGAGATACTCACCTGTAAAATTGGTATTATACGCATACAGCACGTCCTGCTCCATCTATAATACTTACACATGGGTAATCCTCCGCCAGAGGGCGCTGTTCACTGCAGACATGCAAAAACAGGCTCCTCCCGGCCCTTCATATACCCAGGGACCTCCCACAAATCCCCAGCATTGAAAAGCAGTGAGAAGAGAAGCCGGGAGAAACCAACCACCAACTGGTAACAAAAGTAATGATAACAATCACCATACAGGGGATCCAGAAAAATGTAAAACCAGGGTGGGGTGGAGCAGGACGTGCTGTATGCGTATAATACCAATTCTACAGGTGAGTATCTCACAGAATTGTATTATTCTAAGCATACAGCACGTCCTGCTCCATCTATAATACTTACACATGGGACATCCAATAGCAGTGTCCATAAAGTAGGGTGGGATCCCCAAAAACAAGGCACAGCAGACAGTAAAGGCGCTGTCACCTGCAAAACTTTGCAACCAGGTACGACATGAGTAGAGGCTCTAACGTCAATCTCATAACAAAACCTTTGAAAGGTATGAACAGAGACAAGCAACAGTCTAGTAACTTATTCAACAGAAAAAACCTGGTGCTGAAGAGCCAAAGGTACCCAAACACCAATATAACGGAATAAAATGAAAAAGGGAGATTCTTCCCCCTTAAAGGAATAGGCCAGTGTAACGGGCCAACCAGCCCACAGGCGACAGAAGCCTCGTGGAAAACTTAGAACTCTCCCTAAGGGGAATGAGAACTGGTCTCCCGTCAGACAGGCGGGAATACTGACCCCTTCATTAGCAAGAAGCCGAAACCTTTACTCAGGACCAGGAAGGCATCCAAGTAAGATCAATCCAAAGGGCGCAGTGGCCCTGGAAGCAAGCGATATCAGGCGCATACACAAGGAGGCGTCGGCAGACCCCAAGGGCATCAGTCCCCCTAAGGGACAAGAAACCACCAGGAAAAATTGCAACACCTGTTGAGGGAATGTAGACCCTTTACTTCAGCATTATTAAGAATAAGGTCCATAATTAGACTAAACGGACTTAAACAATGATCATAAAACACCACTTGGGCAAAGAGGTCCGGCGTAAGACGGAATACCACCACGTCATGGTGTGCCAAGGCTAAGTAATCAGATCCACCTTCTCAGGCACACGTCTGACTGAAGCAGGAGCCCCCAGAGAAGCGACTTGGACTACAAGGCAGCTCAGACAGCATCCAGCATAAGTCCCAAGGGAACAATCCGCAGGGCAAACAGAATGAGAATGGATCCCAACAGGAACCACAGAACTACTTGGGAGATGCCCATGAGCAAACCCCAAGAGAATTCCTCACAAGGAAGACAGAACCAGACTCCTACAGGAAGACAGCCAGGACAGAACATGAACCTTCAGAGTACCTAGATGGGGAGCCAACCCCAACCTATGCTGTGATGACTCTAGAACGCTGGGAACCGAGAGTGTCCAACAGGTAAGAGACCAAAACTCATGCCAATCAATATGGGTACACCATGGACCACAATAGACGGAGGAAGAGGAAGCCAAGAAAGCTTGCTCCTAGCCCCCCATATACCAAGTCACCCAGAAGATAAGCCCGTCTCCAAGGGGTGAATGAATCAGCTGTCAAGCCCCAGACTAGAGTCTGTAGATTGGGACGACAAAAGAAGGGGCCTGACAAGGGCAGAACCGCACTCCTGAGAGAGTGTACAGGTCAGCAGACCTCAGCAGAAGCATCTGCGAACCACAGTTCACAAGGCCACCCAGGGGCCATCAATCTCACGGGTCTCTCTATCAGCACAACCGTGCGCAGAACCCCACATAGTAGGGTGAACGAAGAGAAGGCATATAAAATAGAAAATCTATGCATAATTTTACTAAGCCCCCATGACCAGAGGCAGAATATTCTGGAACAGTAAAAACAAGGGCGGAGCCCCTGTGGTATAAGCGAGACCCAACAGAGCCTCCCTAGTTGGCTCTCAGAGCGACACCAGGGTAGCATAACCTGCCACTGAAAGGCATCCATTGGAGCGAATACCACTGAGGAGCAGGGGGCGTAGATCAGGATCAGGAACCCTCCAGAGGGATCATCCTGCTTCAAGCTCCAGATCAATAATAAAACAGGCCATTGTCTCCCAACAGACCAAGAGTCCCCAAATAGACAGGTCCAAAAAGAGGAGAAGTCTAGCCGTATAGAGTCAACGGAAGGCTCATTGTTTTAACAAACCAGTGGGTAAGATGGACCCTCTAAGGGACCCTACCTAGGAACCACGGGGGGCTTTGGAAGAAAGTCCCCCCCCCCCGCCTACCTGCGAGACTTGGTACCCAAGGTGACCATTCACAGGAAGATGCAAGCAAAGAAGGGGGTGCCCCCTGACAGGGCCCTTGAATATGATCAGCTCAAGAGGAACCACCTTACCAAAGGGGAATGAGCACAGACCAAGCCCCAGGGGTGCTGAAACCCCATGTAGGATCAATAACCTACTGTGCCAAAGAGCCCAAGGGCTCTGTATATAAGGGACATCATCTGATACGCCACCAACGGCCCCACCAGCTGCAATCCTGCCTGGTGAAAGTAAGATGTCAGCAAAGGGGGACAGAGCCCCCGTAACCAGGAGTCCACTTGTTGCCAACGAAGAAGGCTCAAGCCTGAACAGAATCCAAGGAATGGAGATAGCGGATAAGGAACCAAGAGGGATTGAGGTGACTGAGCACCCATCCAGTAACTCCCAGGGGACACCGCCAGCCGACCAATCCATTCGGCCTGACGTAGAGATTGGGGAGTAAGGAAAGACGACCCGGTAGGTCCTAATGCGGACGCCCCCCCAGGCATGTCCGAGACATCACCCCCATTCGCGCCATGGCGAGTAGCCTGGGAGCGAAAGAGAGGCCACCAACAATGCCTCAATCCGCAGGGTTGGTCCTGCCACACCGCCTAGTAACGGTCTTGGTGTCCAGCAGACACAGGTGGAACTAAGAAGATCTAGAACTCCACAGGAGGTCGGAAGCCCCCCTTGCACAGGGCGCCTGTGTCCCAAGACAGAGATGTCATATAGGGACTACCTGTGAGAGTAGAATTGCCAGGCCTACCATAGGCCAGCGTGGCCCAGACTGCCTCATACTGTTGAGGGAAGGAGGAAGGTTAATATAGAGGCCACAGCCCCATACTGTTAAGGGCAACCTGTAAGTAAGCCCAAACTCTGTAGGCCCAGTACGGCCTGCACCAATTCCTGAGGGAAAAACAGGGGCTAGAAGCACCCTGACAACCACTGAGAGGGACCGCCCAGCAAATGCTATCCTGTGTCCAGGGGAACTACCTCCTGGTACCACCAGAAGGAAAAGGTACATTCCTAGATGGGAGACAGCTGCTGCAGCAGTACCCTCGCCCAGAAGGGCGAGGGCGTCCCTTCATGCATGGGAGGTCTTGGCAGATTTGGACTTAGTCCTGCCAGAGGGCCCAGGGCGTTGCCTGCCCACCCCATGGTGGAAATCCACACCGAACAGTTGGAAGCACACCTCAGGTTCGCGTTTGACACTAACGTAGGGAGGTGGAGGGGTGGCCCTGCCCCGGGGAGGCCGGGACGGCCTTCTGCATAGGGGTGCCTTACCCTTTTTCCCAAAAAGGTCCAAACGGGCCCCAAATAGTCGCCGTCCTCTGAAGGGAAGGCCAGTGAGAGCCTTTTTCGTAGCATCGTCAGCACCCCACTGTCGCAGCCAGACCAGGCGGCGAATAGCTACCACAAGGGCAGAGGTTCTAGCACACATCTTAATGGTGTCATCCAGCGCTGAGAGGATGAACCTCACAAACACATCACAGTCTGATAGCGCATTAAACACCCCCCAGGGGAGGTCCTCAGGTCGGTGGTCAGTGATGGCCGCGGCACAGACCGGGCGCAGAGCCGTCCCTGCACATGAAAAGGCGTGGGAAGCCAGTCTGTCAATGCGCCGGTCCTCAGCATCCCGAAGGGTACGGTAATAAGGAGCCATCATGAAGGGGGGGTTAGTAACCCCTATAATCGGTGCATCCACCACAAGAGGTGCTGACCAAAAATTAACCACATCAGGAGGGAAAGGGTACTTCCAATCCCAGACCCCTGGGACCCCTTTAAGTTTACAAGGCGATTCCCATTCTTGGGATATAAGATTCTGGAAATGATCCTGTTCCAGGAACTCCAAGCGCGGCGGCGCTGTGTGGAAACTCTCCTTCTTAGACTTGGGAGCCTCTCCAGGAGGGGAGATTGACAAAACCTCAAAGATCTTAATAAGAAGTTAATCTGTGTCACACAGGCCCCAAGAACCGGGCCCAGAATCATCACGGCTCCCGGGCACCTCATCCGAGGAGCCTGAATCTGAGAATAGCTCACCTTCCTCAGAAGGATCAAGGTCCTGCATATCAGCAGAGTCATCGGTATCGTTCGGAACCGGAGAGCCAGGAGGCGTCAGGGACCGCTTCTTTCCAGGGCCCATACGCTCCGCCAATCCAGACAGCACCTGCTCCGCCGTAGGCAGCACGCGCGGCACTGCTTGCAGGTCATCCCCGCTCGAGTAAGACTCATCAGGAGTGAGGTTTAGGTCCGGGGAGATGGGTGTATTGAAGGGAGGTGCAGCCACTGGCAAACCTGATTGCAGGGTCAGTGCCTGTTCAGCACATGGTCCGCAGACCCGTGCTCTGTCAGCATCAGCATGGGGCTGACCACACACCGCACACAGCCGGTCATGTCCCAGAGGGACCCCGGTTACATAATTCTGAGATGCCTCTATATGGTGATTATCTGAGCAGTATGCCCGCAGGGATTTACGCAATAGGCAACCCTGGATGCCCCAAGACCCGCTAGGAAGTGGGAGAATTTGTTATGTGGACCCGCTGTAATATATGTGAGGCGGGAGAGGCCACCGAAGCCCTGGCGTCTGAAAGACATAATGGGACAAGAGGGGTAGTGTCAGTGCCATGCGCAGCCGAATAAACACATAGAACAAATACCGCCCCGGAGGGCACTTACATGACCAAGGGAGGAGGCGGATCACACCACGCGCGCGAAGATTGTCAAAATGGCGCCAAGCGAACCTCGAGGGGCGGGCCTGATCAGGCTGTGACGCGGAGCGCGTCATGCCGAGTCCCCGCCTCCCCCAAAGAGCGCGAAGCTCTAACCAACGAAAAGAGAAAGACAGTAGTGGATAGAATGCACATACATAAAGTTGCTGTCACGCTGGAAAATGATGCTGCCGTCTGGGCAGTGCACTAATGTTAATGAAAGGACAAACAGGCTCGCAACCATAAACTTATGTGGAGCAAGGAGCGCAACACTGACACCCAAGTACAATAAAAGATCAAAGGCCTTAAACGTGTTACATTGCACTAGGACTGCCACACATACCCCCCCCACTTTCTTTTCCCCCGAGCTACGGGAGGGAGCGAGGGAGAAGCGGACCTGTGTCCAGGGACTAACTCTGTGAGGGGCACGGGCAACAATGCGGGAGGGGCATCCACTAGAGGCTCTACCCTATGGTGGGGGATTGCGGTGGGGGATTGCGGTGGAGCATGGCTCCGTTAAGCACACAAGGTACTGCCTACCTTCACCCGACCAACGCAGCACAGGCTGGGAGGCATATTCTTCATAAAGAGGACGGGTGGAAATAGTCCCACAGGCCCACGGGCTGTAAAGCCCCACTCGCCTGCGAGAGCGTGATACTTCATGTCTTCGCAGTTCAGCACTGCAGAGAAATCTGGGGATTTGTGGGAGGTCCCTGGGTATATGAAGGGCCGGGAGGAGCCTGTTTTTGCATGTCTGCAGTGAACAGCGCCCTCTGGCGGAGGATTACCCATGTGTAAGTATTATAGATGGAGCAGGACGTGCTGTATGCTTAGAATAATAAAAGTGATCAACTGTCTTTCATGGAAACTTCCCTACCAAAAGGGCTTCCTAAGTATTTTTGGATATTTTGATTGACAGAATTGATCATATGATAAACCTTAATCCATATTCTCTTCACTGTGGAGCAGTCCCAAAATCTATAAAGCAGGTATTATGTTCCACCACAGCCCGAAGACCCCAATAATGGGTTACATTTTCTGGAGATAAAGGAATAGGTGTTTATATCCACTTTACAATGCCAAGACATTGATGGAACGGTTAGCTACAGCAGTGGTTTATCTGTCCAATCGGCTGCTGTAACACTCTTCCAAATCTGTTTCCCCATTTAGATGCATATATTGGATTCCCAGAAGAAGAAGAAGATAGAATCAGAGGAAAATAAAGGGAAGATATCAAATCTGGCTTTACTGGAGACTCAGAGCACTGTCTGTCAAAGTCAGTCAAGGAAATTAGATTAGTGGAACAACAAAAGGTCCAACTTCCACTCTTAATAAGGTAAAAAGACTAACATTAGATTAGGGTTGTCCTGAACCAAGGATATAATATATATATATATATATATATATATATATATATATATATATATATATATATATATATATATATAAAAACAATCACGACATGGGGCATTTTTTTCCTCTAAGTAAATTTTCAGCCAGATAAAAAAGAAAAACAAACACTATACTCATCTTTTCTCCCACACAGACCACCGCTCCTAGTCTGGGACTGCAGCGCTCATCTGAAAGGCTGGATCCAGGTCCCTCGCTGTCTGGCACCATGTACAGTGCCGCTCACATTAGAGGAGGTCAGGAAGAGATTGATGAGAGAGAGGCGCTGTGAGGAACCTGGATCCAGCCTTTCAGGTGACATTGGAGAAAAGAGGAGTACCGTATATATTTTCTTAAATCTGGCTAAAAATGTACTTTAATGCACTCCTTGATGTGTAAAAAAAGTTCCCAGCATTTCCCAATCTGTCTGAAAACCACCTAGAGAAAATACCTGGGCTCTAAACCCCCATATGAATTGCAGATTACCTATGCCACTTGCAAGAGTATGTGTGGACATAACACCCCAGATAAAGTTTTAATGGAGTTTCCACCTTAAAGGGATTTTTAGGCAAATGACATAAAGAGAAGCAGCCTTACCCTCTGCTGCTGCCTCTTACACATTTAGGAGCCTAAGGCCATCAGGGAGGAAGTGTAAACCTGGTGTCAGTTCCAGCAGCCCAAGCCTGGCCACTCACACATGTTGTACAATAGGAAGCTTGGGATTGTGATAGCGGCCCTTGTCATAATGCTTACCCCCCATTTTTGGAGCTCAGCGGTGGCACCGCCCCCTCTCCTGGTGCTAAGTTGTGGTGCCCCAAACCCCCAGAGCTCAGCAGTGGGGGACCACCCTCCCCCCCCAGGTCATGGAGCTCAGCAGTGGCGGCCCCCCCACCCAACCTCAGCGGTGTCGGACCCCCAACCCCAGGACCCGGGGCTCAGTGGCAGTTGGCAGAAGCTGCCGCTTTGGGGGGTGTCTTAAGCTAGTTCACGGGCTCTCACAGACCTCAGCCCCCATGTCAATTATTATGCAGCATCACAGTTCAAAGGGCCACGCCCGCTTTTTTTCTAAAAGATCTTTGCCATTTCTTTTTGAATTTAAAAAATGGAAAACAATTTTAGGATAGTGCCAAACGTAGCCCGACGCAACAGTGTAACAATTACCTTTGCCTGAAATATGGCTGTAATACAGTTGAGAATTTCATAGGATTATAATCAGGTGTCTTAACTAGTTATTCTAAACTGGGGGATTAAGGACATCATTTTTATGTAGGTTTAAACACAGACTGAAACCGATATGTAGGAGTGTTAAAATTGGGAGAGGAGCAGCCAAAATGCAACAAAAGGTGAGATTGTGGAAGACTGTTTCGTGTCACACTATGAGCACAGCAACAACAAAAGGTAGTTCTACAGCAGGGTATGTCCCAGGAAAAGATTTGAGGCAGACTGGGGTTTCAAATGTGCCGTTCAAGCACCTTTGAAGAAGCACAAATAAAGGGGCAAAGCTACATCAAGAAACTCCATGCAGCAGAATTACTTCCCATCAAACCTGAAAGATGTCCAGCAGTGTCCACAGTGCAAAACTGACAAAAACAGTGGGGCCAAGATACACCCATCTACTATTCAGAGAGGTCTGCCCAGAAGTAGTCTTTGTGAAAGAATTGCAGCCAAAAAGACATACATTTGACATACAAACAAGACAGAGTGATTCTACTATGCATGCGATGCATACAGATGGCAGCAAGTCATCTGAGATATTTGGCTGTAACAGGAAACCGCAAGTTTGGGGCTGCTTTTCAGACAGTGTTGGGGATTTGGTCAAGATTAATGGCACCTTTCATGCTGTGAAATACTAGCATATACTTAACACTATCAGAGAGACTTCTGATCGGCTCCAAATGTATTCTGCAGCAGGACAACAACCCTGAACATCCAGACAATGTTATTAAGAACTATTTTCAGCATGAAGGACAAGGATCCCTGGAAGTGAGGATATGGCACAGATCCATAATCTTAACATCTCCAAGTCTGCCTGGGATCACATGAAGATTTGGAGGGATTTGAGCAAGCCTACATCCACAGATCTACGAAGGTCTCCTTGCAGAGTTCCTTCAACAGACCTTTGAATATGTGCTTTCAGTTTTGATGGCAAAGTGTTGTCACATAAAACATTGTTTCAATTTACATTTCTGTTCATTAACTTACGAGTTTTTTGATTAATAAACTACAAGTCCATCAGGCAGAGCCGAACGGTTGCTTGCAGAGTGTATAAACTGCTTATCCAATGTATTCCAATGTTCAATCTCTCTAATTTCACTCTAACACACACATATATTTCCGCTCTATTCACGGGTCAAATAAAATGTTGGGTATTAAGACAGTAAACCTCTGGCTGGCTATTTTTCTAAATTTTCTTACTTCACAGCATTTCTTCCAACAAATGCCTAAAACGTTTGCACCATAGTACAAAACTTGTAAAGGGGGGTAAAACTTAAAAATCTCAGATCAAGAGTAATAATACAGTAAGAGGACATGGACTCCAGTGTCTATACATTGCACTGACCTTGGATGATGGAATCTGTGCTGCCACTGTTGGGATTTTGTGAATCTAAATGAACAGGCACTTGCGTCTCTTCCTCGGTTTCTTCTGCCCTGTAACAAACAAGAAACCTGGAGTTAGCATTTTATAGGCTTACACTGGCAGGCACTTCATGTGCCTCTTTTCTGTGAATACATTTGGCAACAATAAAGTGATAACTTCCCATTAAATTAAGTTAATCTAACACCTAAAGCTACACATACTATTCATAAGGCTATATAGCCTGATTTACATGTTGGTCACTTATTTAAAGCAGAAATGCCCAAAAGATGCAGCAGACAAAGAATAAGAATTGGATATTTTGCACCCTGGGTTTGATGGGTATTGTGGTGTGGTTAGGTGGCATCCGAGTTACCGAGTGTCTTCTCCGGAAAAAAAAAAAACTCCTCAGCAGGGTTGCTTCATGTAAAACACAGGATACGTGTCTGGTTTGGGTGTTAGTCATTCAAAGTTCCCGATTTATGGTGTCCATTGGTGTTAAAGGTTGGGTTAAAAACTTTGACTTGTTCCTGCACTATAACATGCAACATTTTCAGCACAGAACATCACTGGAGTTCCTCTATCTGTGTCCTGTCTGTGTGATTGTGCCAAATAATCTGCCTACAGTCTCAAACAAACTCACTCGCAGGCCTCAGGATATACCTCTAGCTGTGCCCTATGTGGGACTGCAGGCCAACCAATCGGCACAATCACACAGGCAGGGCATAGAAACAGGTATGCTATTCTGTGCGGAAAATACTGCATGTTGCAGGTCTGGAACGATATGAGGTGTGTAGTCTTTATTTTATTGTTCGTATGCCCCCTAGTGACCCTGCATGCCAGACCAAAAATTCGTACAGTTTAAGGAAATTATTTTTTTCGCACTATAAGACGTACCTAGGGTTTAGAGGAGGAAAATTAGAAATATATATATTTTTTCGCACTATAAGACGTACCTAGGGTTTAGAGGAGGAAAATTAGAAATATATATATATTTTCGCACTATAAGACGTACCTAGGGTTTAGAGGAGGAATTAGAAAAAATATATTCTGAATCAAATGGTGTGCTAAAAATCCCCCTCCTTATCACCCCATACCAGGCAATGTGCAGATTGCCCCCCCCAATCACCCCATAACAGGCAGCGTGCAGAATGCCTCCTCAATCACCCCATAACAGGCAGCATGCAGAATGCCTCCTCAATCACCCCATAACAGGCAGCATGCAGAATGCCTCCTCAATCACCCCATAACAGGCAGCATGCAGAATGCCTCCTCAATCACCCCATAATAGGCAGTGTGCAGAATGTCTCCCCAATCACCCCATAACAGGCAGTGTGCAGAATGCCTCCCCAATCACCCCATAACAGGCAGCGTGCAGAATGCCTCCCCAATCACCCCATAACAGGCAGTGTGCAGAATGCCTCCCCAATCACTCCATAACAGGCAGCGTGCAGAATGCCTCCCCAATCACCCCATAACAGGCAGCGTGCAGAATGCCTCCCCAATCACCCCATAACAGGCAGTGTGCAGAATGCCTCCCCAATCAACCCATAACAGGCAGCGTGCAAAATGCCTGCCCAATCACCCCATAACAGGCAGCGTGCAGAATGCACTAACATTTCCCACTCACTTTTAGGAGCAAAAAGGTTGTCTTATGGAACGAAAAAATACAATTCTGTGATTACTCACCTGTAGAATTGTTATTATGAGTATACCGTTCGTCCTGCTCCAGATAAGATTAATTATTCTTGGGTATTACTCCGCCAGATGGCGCTGGACTGCTGAGACCGCGAAATTGGCTCCTCCCGGCCCCTCAAATACCCGGGACCTCCCACAAATCCCCAGCATTGAAAAGCAGTTAACGAGAAGCCGGGAGAATAACAGAACCAACTAGTAACTATAAAACAATGATAATCACCATACAGGGGATCCAAGGATAATGCAAACCAAGGGTGGGGTGGAGCAGGACGACCTGTATACTCATAACAATTCTACAGGTGAGTAATCACAGAATTGTATTATTCTTAGTATACAGTATGTCCTGCTCCAGATAAGATTCATTACTCTTGGGACATCCAATAGCAGTGTCCATAAAGTAGGGTGGGATCCCCAAAGGTAACGACAGGTCAGACCACTGCCGCCTGCAGAACCTTGCGGCCAAAAGCAGCATCAGCTGAGGCCCTAACATCAACCTTGTAAAACTATGAAAAGGTATGAACAGAAGACCAAGTAGCTGCCTTGCAAACTTGTTCAACAGAAGCCTGGTGCTGAAAAGCCCAAGAGGCACCAATAGCACGAGTGGAATGAGCAGTAAGGCGGAAGGGAGGATTCTTCCCCTTAGCAGAGTAGGCCTGAATCATAGCCTGATTGATCCAATTGCCGATAGCAGATTTAGCAGGAGACAAACCCTTCCTAGGACCAGAAGGGACCACAAAAAGAGCACCAGTTTTTCTGAAAGGTGCAGTAGCCACCAGCTAGTACTTCAGACACCTAACCACATCCAAGGAATGCAAAACCCTCTCCTTAGCGTTACTAGGATTAGGGCACAAAGAAGGAAGAACAATGTCCTGATTCAGATGAAAGGTAGACACGACCTTAGGCAGAAGATCTGGCTTGAAGCGAAAAACCACCTTGTCCTGGTGTCTCTCAAAGTAAGGGGGCTGGATGGAAAGCGCCGCCAACTCAGAAACACGAAACAGAAGTGATAGCCACCAAAAAGACAACCTTGAGAGTAAGAATGGCCAGGGCAGCCTCCTGCACAGGTTCAAAGGGAGCACCCTGCAAGGCAGACAAGACCAAGTTCAAATCCCAGGCAACATAGGCTTACGTGGGGGACGCACATGAGTAACCCCATGGAAAAAAGTCCTGATCAGAGAATGCTGGGCAAAGGACCTCTGGAAGAAAACCGCTAAGGCAGAGACATGACCCTTCAGAGTAGGGAGTTGAAGTCCCAGCTCCAACCCATGCTGTAGGAACTCCAGGATCCTGGGAATAGAGAACACGCGACAGGGAAGAGACCTAGACTCACACCAGTCAATGTAGGCACGCCAAACCCTATAGTAAATAGAAGAAGACGACTTCTTCCTAGCATTTATCATGGTATCAACAACAGAGGCAGAAAGCCCCTTCTCCATCAAGATGGAGGTTTCAGCAGCCAGGCCGTCAAAGAGTTTGTAAATTGGGATGGCGTAAATGACCCTGAGTGAGCAGGTCTGGAACCCTGGGCAGAGCGTACTGATCTACTGCCAGCTGCACCATGTCCGCGAACCACACTCTTCTTGGCCACCTGGGAGCCCCCAGGATAGCTGGCACCCCCTCCTGAGCTATCTTGCGCAGAACCCTGCCCAACAGGGGGAATGGGGGTAAGAAATACAGGAGCTGAAAGTCCTGCCATGACATTGCTAGAGCATCTGTGGCCAAGGCCGGAGGGTCCTGGGACAGGGAGACAAAGGCCGGGAGCTTGTGATTGTGACAGGACGCAAACAGATCCACATCTGGTTGGCCCCAACGGTGACAGAGAGTGAAACACCCTGTCGCAGAGGGACCATTCTCCCAGGCGAGAGGTCCCCCTGCTCAGAGAGTCTGCCTGCAGATTCTCCACCTCCGGAATGTACACCGCTGATATGCAGGGAACATTGTCCTCCGCCCAGGACAGGATCAGAGACACTTCCTTGAGGGCCCCCTTGCTCCGGGTCCCTCCCTGATGATTGATGTAGGCAACCGCCGTCTGGTTGTCTGAGCGTACCTGAACAGGCCGGCCCCGAAGGTGTTGGGTCAAGTGAGCCAGAACCAACCTGATCGCCCTCAGTTCCAGAATGTTGATAGGTGTGTGGGCCCCCTGAGGGCCCCACCACCCTTGGAACTGTAGGGACTTCCAGAAGCCTCCCCAACCTGTCAGACTGGCATCCGTGGTGACCGTCTCCCAGCAGGGGGTCAGAAAGGATCCGCCCACCAACAGGTTCCTGGAGTCCAGCCACCACGAGAGGGACCACTGGCTAAGGGGGGACAGAACAAGGACCTGGTCCAGTGATGCAGGATCCTTGTCCCATACTGACAAGAGGTGGCTTTGCAGAGGTCTCATGTGAAACTGGGCATAAGGAACCGCCTCGAAGCACGACACCATCAGGCCCACCAGCTGCATTCCTTGCCTGATGCAGGGATGAGCACCGCCAGAAATAGAGCCTGAGTTGACATTGGGTCCTGAGACATCTGGGATCTGATGAATCTTGGAGGGGGCCAGGCAGCAAACTATCTTGTAACCGGAGGACACTACCTCCTGAATCCACCGGTCTTAGACAAAGCATCCAGACGTGAGCAAAATGCTGAAGCCGTCCCCCCACCCGGATGGGTGAGGGCGCCCCTTCATGCCTGAGGGGGCTTGGGAGAAGACTTAGGCTTGGAGCCCCAGGATGGGCCAGGGCGTCCACATCCTCTTCCCCTACCCCAGAAATCTCCTCGGGCCCCAGTAAAGGAGACCCCCCTCCCCTGTCTGGATCCACGGTAGGGGGAAGAAAAAGAGCCTTGGCCCCAAAAGAGCCGAGCCTGCCTCCGGCGCTGGGGTAACCTGCCTCCCTTAGCAAACAGGTCCAGACGGTCCCCAAACAGGTGTAGTCCTTTGAAGGGAAACCCAGTGAGAGCCTTCTTGGCAGCGTTGTCAGCTGCCCACTGGGGCAGCCAAACCGAGCGGCGTATAGCCATCACTAGGGCAGAGGCTCTGCCACACATCCTAATGGTATCATCCAAGGCAGAGAGGACATAAGTCACAAAAATACAATTCTGTGAAATACTCACCTGTAGAATTGGTATTATAAGTATACTGTACGTCCTGCTCCAGATAGATTACTTACACTTGGGTTATCCTCCGCCAGATGGCGCTGCACTGCAGAGACATGCAAAACAGGCTCCTCCCGGCCCCTCAAATACCAGGGGACCTCCCACAAATCCCCAGCATTGAAAAGCAGTGAAAAAGAAGCCGGGAGAATTTAACAACCAAAAACTGGTAACTATAACAATGATAACAATCACCATACAGGGGATCCAGATTAATGCAACAACAGGGTGGGATGGAGCAGGACGTACTGTATACTTATAATACCAATTCTACAGGTGAGTATTTCACAGAATTGTATTATTCTCAGTATACAGATAGATTACTTACACTTGGGACATCCAATAGCAGTGTCCGTAAGGTAGGGTGGGATCCCCCAATAAAAAGGTAGCAGCAGACAGTTTAAACCACTGCCGCCTGCAAAACCTTGTGGCCAAAAAACAGCAACAACTGACCTTGTAAAACTTGAAAAGGTATGGACAAAAGACCAAGAAGCGGTCTTGCACACTGGTGCAATAGAAGCCTGGTGCTCCAAGGCCCAAGGGGGCACCAATAGCACGAGAAGCAAGAGCAATAAAGCGAAAGGAGGATTCTTCCCCTTAGTCGCGCAGTCCTGAATCACAACCTGATGAATCCACATGCTGATAGTAGACTTGGCAGAAGCCAAAAAACCCTTCCTAGGACCAGAAGGGACCACAAGCAGAGCATCAGTGTTCTTGAAAGGTGTAGTAGCCACCAGATAGTACTTCAGACACCTAACCACATCCAAAGAGTGCAAAACTCTCTCCTTACCATTGCTAGGGTTAGGGCACAAAGAAGGAAGAACAATATCCTGATTCAAATGAAAAGCAGACACTACCCTTAGGCAGAAATTCTGGATTGAACGAAACACCTTGTCGTGGTGCCTCTCATAGTAGGGGAGCTGAATGGACAGCACCGCCAACTCACAGACACACGCCTGACAGAAGTGATAGCTACCAGAAACACGACCTGGAGTGTAAGAATAGCCAAGGCAGCAACCTGCACAAGTTCAAAGGGAGCACCCTGCAAGGCAGGCAAGACCAATTCCAAATCCCCAAAACAGGGACCATAGGTTGTCGTGGGGAACGCACACGAGCAACCCCCTAAAAGCAGTCTTAAGCAAGGAATGCTGAACAAAAGACTTCTGAAAGAAGACAGACAGGATAGAAACCTGACCCTTCAAAGTACTGAGTTAGAGACCAACTCCAACCCATGCAGTAAAACTCCAGATCCCTGGGAACTGAGAACACCCAACAGGGAAGAGACCAAGACTAAACCAGTCAATGTAGGTACGTCATACCATATAACAGATGGAAGAAGAAGTCATCTTCCTAGCCTTCACCATGGACTCAACCAACGAGGTAGACAAACCCTTCTCCATCAAGATGGAGGTTTCAGCAGTCAGGCAGTCAAGGCCCGAGTATGTAATTGGGATGGCGTAAGTGGTCCTAAGTGAGAACTGTCAATCCAGGCAGAAGGCACTGATCTACTGCCATCTGCACCACGTCAGCGAACCACACTCTTCTTGGCCACCAGAACCACTGACACCCCTTCCAGCAATCTTGCGCAGAACCCTGCCTAGCAGGGGGAATGTAGAAAGACATGCAGAAACTGAATGTCCTGCCATGACATTACCAAGGCCTCCATGGGCACGGCCAGAGGATCCTGGGACAGGGAGACAAAGGCCGGGAGCTTGTGATTGTGACGGAACGCAAACAGATACACATCAGGTTGGCCTCAACGGTGATACAGGGATTGGAACACCCTGTTGCAGAGGGACCCCCCCCACCCCGGAATGTATACCGCTGAAATGCAAGGAACATTGCCTTCACCCAGATCAGAATCAGAGACACTTCCTGGAGGACCCTCTTGCTCTGGGTCCCTCCCTGATGATTGATGTAGGCAACTGCCATCAGTGACCATGTGCCCCTGAGCAGGCAGGCCCTGAAATGAGTAGTCAAACGAATCAGAACTAACCTGATCGCCCACAGCTTCAAGACGATGATAGGTGAATGGGCCTCCTAAGGGCCCCACCTCCCCTGGAACCGTAGGGACCTCCAGAAGAACCCCCCCAACTTGATAGACTGGCATCCATGGTGCCCGTCTCCCAGAAAGGAGCAAGAAGGTTCCGCCCCCCAATAGGTTCCTTGAGTCCATCCACTACAAGAGGGACCTCCTCACCAGGGGGAAAGGCACCCAGACCCTGTCCAGGGATGCTGGGTCCTTGTCCCATACAGACAATAGGAGAAGTTGCAGAAGCCCCCAAGGGGGACTGAGCACAAAGGGCCGCTGCAAAGCACGTCGCCATCAGGCCCATCAGCTGCATCCCCTGCCTTGGTGAAGGAACAGGGACAGCTAGGAGTAACTGAACTTGTGCAAGCAGATGTCCACCTTCTGCTAAGGAAGGAATATCCTTGCCTGAACTGTGTCCAGATTCATTCCTAGGAATGAAATTACCAAAGAAGGACAGCGAGAACCTGGTGGTGGCTGATCACCCATCCAGATGACTCCAGGGTGGACACCACCAGCTGAGTAACCAACTATGCCCAATGTAGAGGCTGGGAAGTGATGGGGAGGTCCAGGTAGTGCAGCCCGCGGACGCCCCTTGGCCTCAGAGACATCACCCCCGCCAGCACCTTGGTGAGTACTCTGGGAGCTGAGGAGAGGCCAGATGTCAAGGCCACAAATTGGCAGTGTTGATCCTCCAACGTGGATCTAAGGAATCTTGGTGTCCTGAAAACACAAGGATGTGAAAGCAAGCATCTTTAATATCCCCAAGCGGCATGAAGCCCACGGTTCGCAAGGAGCAAATGGCCGAGCGCAGAGTTTCCAAGAGGAAGGCGCCTGTACTTGACAAATTGCTGAAGATCTGTGCAACCAGAATGGGCGAGACTGACCCATCTTTGTTGGGAACAGTGATAAGGTTGGAGTAGGGTCCCTTGCCTCTGTCCGTAAAGGGAAATCTGCAAATGAACCCCATACGCAGCAGACCTTGCATGGCCTGCGCCAGCATCTGAGCAGAAGCAGGGACCAGGAGTACCCAGACCCGGCAATCATAGGGGGAGGGCGCACAGCAAACACCATCTTGCAGCCGGAGGCCACTACCTCCTAAAACCACCGGTCTGAGGCGTGGCGCCTCCAGACTTAAGCAAGGTGCCACAGCCGTCCCAGGGTGCCCCATCACGCTTGAGGGGACTTGGGAGAGGATTTGAGCATAGCCCCCCCCCAGAGGAGCAGGGGTGTTGTCTTCTGCTCCTGGGACAGGGAGTTGCAGGAACCCCCACGAAGGATGCCCCTGGTTCCCGTTTAACACCATGGTGGGGGGTGGAAGGGGGGCCCTGGCCCCGAAGGGCCCCAGACAGCCGTCTACGCTGGGGTAACTTACCTCTCCTACCAAACAGGTCTAGGCGGGCCCTAAACAGACGCAGCCCTTTAAAGGGGAGCCTAGTAAGGGTCTTCTTCGCAGCATTGTCAGCACCCCACTGTCGCAGCCATAGTAAGCAACGTATAGCCACCACAAGGGCACAAGTTTTTGCACACATCCTAATGGTGTCATCACAATTGGAGAGTGCATTAAACACGTCCCAAGGGAGATCATCAGGGGCACGATCGAGCATTTTCCTGATGAGGGTTCTAGTGGTCACAGCAGTAATGGCAGAGGCACAGACCGGGCGTAGCACCGCCGCCGCACATGCAAAGGCGTGGGAGGCCAGCAGGTCAATGCGCCGGTCCTCAGCATCCCGAAGGGTAGTATAGTCGGGGGGATGCAAGAAGGGGGTGTTAGATGACCCTATGATCGGGACATCTACCTCAGTGGGGAACGACCAACATTTAACCACGTCAGGGGGAAAAGGGTACTTACTATCCCAATCCCCTGGAAGTTTACCTTGAGCACAAGGGTATGGAAATGTGCCTGCTCTAGAAATTCCAAGTGTGGTGATGCTATATGGAAATGCTCCCCTCTTTGTCTGGGAGCCTCACAAGGGGGAGAGAGAGACAGAACCTCAAAGATCTTGATCAATAAACTGTCAGTGTCATCCTGAACCCAGGGGTCAGGGTCAGAGTCTTCATGAGCCTCAGGTCTCTCATCAGATGAGCCCGAGTCAGAAAAGAGCTCTCCTTCATCAGAAGGGGTATAGCCACACAGAGTCAAACTCCTCAGTTCCCATAGGGAAAACAGTAACATTAGGCGTCAAGAGCCGCTTCTTACCAGGGCCCTTACGCGCTAAGGACCTCGCAAAAATCTGTTCAGCCGTAGGCAGTCTAGACGCTAATTCAGGCTGAGAATCCCCACTTGTGTGCGACTCAGCAGGAGTGAGATTTAAGCCAAGGGGATTAGGTGAAGCGAGGCGAGGTACAGCCACTGGCAGGCCTGATTGCAAAGCCAGCACTTGCTCAGCACAAGGTACGCAGACCCGCGCCTAGTCAGCATCAGCATGAAGTTGTCCACACGCTATACACCGCTGGTCATGTCCCAGAAGGACCCCGGTCACATTATCCTTAGATGCCTCCATATAGTGATTATTAGGCACAATGTGCCAGCAGGGATTAACGCTATAAAGCAACCCTGGATGCCCCAATGACCCGCTAGGGAGTGGGAGTAAATTTACATGGCCCGCTATCAATTAAACTGGGCCGGGAGAAGCCAATGGATTCACCCTCTGAAAGACACAATGAGAAGAACACTACAGTGAATTATAAAGCCGCCCGCAAGGGCACTTACGGACCACAGTAAGTAAGTAACGTCACAGACACACACGTGCGCGACCAGACAATATGGCGCCGAGAACCTCGAAGGGCGGGCCAGCGCGAGCCGTGACACGAGGCGCGCCGTGCCAGGCCCCGCCTCCCCGAAGAGTGCGAAGTCCACAGACAAGCAGCCAATGAGGACGCAGAAGCGTCTGAGGGGACATCGCCGCCCGGCGCGGAACATCCGCTACCGGGGCATGGGACAATAATGCGGGAGGGGCATCCCATAAGGCTCACCATCAGCCTATACCGCCTACCCTTTGGTGGGGGATTGCGGTGGAGCAGCGCTCCTAAACACCTGACAGTGGTGCTGCCTACCATCACCCGGACCAGCGCAGCCAAGGCTGGGAGGCACAGTAATAATGGAACGGGTGGGAATAGTCCTACAGGGCCGCAGGCTACTAGCCCCGCTCACCTGCGAGGAGAGCCATCTTGTCCTTCGCAGTCCAGACTGCAGAGAAATTCTGGGGATTTGTGGGAGGTCCCGGGTATTTGAGGGGCCGGGGGGAGCCAATTACGCGGTGTCTGCAGTCCAGCGCCATCTGGCGGAGTAATACCCAAGAGTAATGAATCTTATCTGGAGCAGGACGTACTGTATACTAAGAATATACGGTATTTCTTCAAAATCTGATTTTCAAGTGGAGTAGAAGTAGAAGTTTATGGAACGAAACATATGGCATTTCTTCAAAATCTGATTTTCAAGTGGAGAAGTTTCGTTAAGCTTCAACAGCTTGATTGCCTGGGGTTAAGCTTGAAAGGAAAGGGCTCAGGGTGTTTCCAGGGATATTTCCAGGTACCAAATTTGAACAATGTTCTGGCACTCCAAGCCTCACCCCCATGCCCCAGTCTAACTCAAGCCTTGTACTGATGAATCAAGTCCAAAACTCATGTACACAGGTAGGCGTGAATGATAACATTTTCTTATATGTTTTCCAGAGCACTGACCACCCTAGCGGATACAGACGCTTTATATACAGATGTAAGAAGTGTAAATGAATAATTTGCATGGGCCCATCTACTTCAGGAGATTCTGGGAGAAATTCCATTATTCTCGACTTGTATCCCCCAAGCAAATACTTTCCAATTTAGGAAAGCACTGACTTGTAGAGTTAATAGAGGGCTTTTAGATCCCTTGAATCCCCTATAATTCTTAACATGGGTCTCTCCCTAACCAGGCTTATGACGCTGTTTAGTTACATTGTATAAACTAAAATCATTGCGGATTTCTCAGAAGAGATGACTGCGGTAAAAGGGCCAGCATCAGACTAGTGAACACAGACCATAAAACAAGAAACCGGGATTTATGGCCTTCATCTGCAGAAGTATATGTGGACAAAAGCCCAGCCTCCTCAGCCTCTCAGAATGTCGGAAACCTGCTTGTAATTCATGATAATGCAAAGAAAAGAGCAGAGCTGGAGGAGGACA
Source organism: Gastrophryne carolinensis (assembly GCA_027917425.1). Taxonomy (NCBI): domain Eukaryota; kingdom Metazoa; phylum Chordata; class Amphibia; order Anura; family Microhylidae; genus Gastrophryne; species Gastrophryne carolinensis. The sequence continues at coordinate 505,957,829 of CM051234.1, forward strand.
AACTCTGGAAATCACACAGTGATTAATTGCTAGCAGAGTTCTTAGTATTTCAATAACAGGAAAAGTCTTTTAGCAAAGCGCTGAAAGGCTGTAACATATGCAAAGCCTACAGGTCAACATGTACTTCCTGTGCTTCCTGCTTCAGAAACCCTAACGAGCACCTACAAAGCTACACATGTAATGCTACCGAGCAGCAGGTGCCATTCTGCAGCCATGTCTCACAACAGTCTTTCTGCTGTATTAACCCCCTGCATGCTGAAACTCAACACACTGCAAAGAAAATAATAAATAATCGGAATCCCAAATCTTCACCTCAATTTATATTTTCAAGTTCATGACTCTGATTTCTGAGCGCACAGCTGGATTGAGTTTTGTGTCCAAGACAAACCCTACCCCTGGGACATCCAAAATCATGATGCCCCGCTGTGTGAAACCCCCCTATGTCACACCATAAACTTACCTTGCTTCCCAGTCCAATGGCGCATGCGTGAGCCACATCCCCGCTATTCCTCTAGCAGGGCGCGTGCCCACACCAGGCATTTGTGAATGGCCGGCGCAAGCACGCTCCCTGTTAGAGGCCGCCAGCACACTCAGAACCGCTGGCCTTAGACGAAGGCTTAGACAACGTGACGTCAGCGAGCTAGTGCGCTAATTATTGGCAACGCATGCGCCATAAGACTGGGAAGAGGAGAGTTAACTTCGGCGATTGGAGGGTTTCATGCAGCGGGGCACCCAGGGGAAAGAACCAAACCCCAAGATAGTCAAAATCCTGGGGTTTGGTCCACTTTAAATCCACGCAACTAGACGCTGGCCGCGTTGTTTTATTCAATCTCGGTGCAATAATTATCAATTTGTAGCCAGGAATAAAAAGCCATCTGCTGTCATGACTCATCAATGCTCAGAAAGATCTTGTACATTTATCAACATTGTAAACAACTGCTTGAATGCTTGGTGGCTCTGATCATAAAGAATCTCCCAGCTCAGCTGCCATGTGTCTGTGTGCTAGCAAAGGTTCTCACCCATCCCCCAATTCATGCACATCTGTAAGCAGGCCTCTCAGCTGTGTATCAATATGGCTGCTCCCATGCAGTTCAGGAGCACAACCACAAATATACTCCACAAATCCCTGCATGGGGTTAAAGGGCCAGCCCAGCTAGACTGCCCATTTTTCTTGAAAGTCCTTCCACCCCCCAGTGCTTAAGCGGGTGGGTGGGGGATGGGGTTACAAAAAAAAAAAAAAAAGAAAAAAGCTCACCTGGCTCGCAATTCAGTGCTGATTGGCGTTAAAGTGGACCATAACCCAGAACTTTGACTTTCCCAGGTTTAGGTCCTTGCTACTGCTGCACCACTCCACTGTGTGAAACCCCCCAGGCAGCTCACTTAAACTCGCCTTTCCCTGGTCCTACGATGAAATCGAGGCCTCCCGTCCAATCAGCTCAACTGCCTAAACTTAAACTAGTTCAAGACTCCAGTTGAACGGAGCCAAACGTGCAGATGGATGCATCCCGCTACCCTCTAACAGGTGTGTGCCCACGTCGGCCACTCACAAATGCCTGGTGTGGGTGTATGCCCTGCTAAAGGTAAGCAGGCAATGGCCACTGCTCACGCATGCACCGTTTGATTAGGGAGAAGTTGAGTTTATTGGGCGACCTGGGGACTTTTACACGGCGGGGCATCCCGAATATGGATTCCCAGGGGGAGGGAGAATACCTGCCATGGATTCTCAGACTCCAGGGTGGGTTTTGGTCCACTTTAAGCCTTCTCAAACAGCATACGTCACTTGCATACGATACTTGGGGTGTGGGGTAGGAGAGCAATTTACTAAACATTTTTTTGACTGATGGATCGCTTTAATTAGTTCTAGTCCATGGCTTTCTTTCACAGGCGGACTTCTTGTTTTGTTTTGTCACAGCAGGTAAGAACTGAGGCTTCACCCACACAAAGGGATCAGAGGCAGCACAGCTACAGAAATTTTGAAAGAACTTGTGAACAGTAGAAAGTGACAAAATAAGGCAATACCTTTAGTAGGCCAACTTGAGAAAATGGGTGAGCTTTCGACCATACTTTGTCCTTTTCATCAGATATGATGCTACGTAACAAATCTGACAGAGAGGACTACGGTAAATATTTTCAAAAGCTCAGCCCAATATACATAAATGAATAAAGTGCGCACTCATATACCATTAAATTCAAAAAACGATTTTTAATAATATCTTATCGATTATATTACAATATATATAATTCATTCAAGACGAATACATACAAAGAAACAACATTCCAAGATCACTTTTAGCGAGCTGCTTGCTACATCAATAAGAATAAAAACGCTATATATCCATATTCTAAGGTGCATATAGTGCTCTAGCAGCAAAAAGGACTCCTCTTAACAGAACAGGAGTTCACACAATGATACACTGTAGGTACCAGAAAAATGTAGATATATTTTAATAACAATCAGTTTATAAGTTCATCTCTAATCAGCATATTATCTCTTTAGAATACATAGTATCACCATGTTACAATGTGTGAACTCACTGCTTAATGGTAGCTCCGTTTGTAAACATGATACTCAGATTACATAATCATCCTGTCTATATAGACGGCAGCACCTTCTTCTATATGTAAACCAATATACATGGCTATAGATTGCAAAACATCGCTAATTGGTTAAACTGTAAACATTATAACACATAACATAGAAAACAGACAGACACAACACCTTACGGCCGTTTCGGGTCCTCACACCCTTCGTCAGAGGTATGCCTAATCTTGTAAATAATACGCGCGCTTTTTATAGTCAAAAAACCTTTCTCCCCCCGGCGCCGCGTGACGGGAAGTGACGCGGACATCCTGCCGCGTCACTGCGCATCACGTATCTGTTCAGCGGAGGTCCCGGCATGTCCGCCAACCGCTCTGTAGTTGGTATTTCCGCCAACCACCGCTTGTCAGCGCACATGCGCGCGGGGCCGCCGCCTACAGAGCTGTCTTGTCGCTATTCAAGATTACATCATTCTTTATACAGCTTATACATAACTATAAGGCAAGACAATGGGGGTATTTTATTGTTTGACTTCAGTCTCTTCAGGGGGAGAAGGTATTCAAGCTTCATCTCCTATTACCTCACCATACCTATAATACATGAAACAATTATTAACAATTATAACAAACTATCTATATTTTCTAATTATTATACATCAGATGATTATTGTCCTTGTTGTACTCATCATTAGTTGATTTACACATATCCACAGCCCTATCCCACATCCATTGATATCCCCCACCAAACCCAGAACCCCATTCCTGTCCCACAGTTAAATATATACAAGGCATTCTTATTTATATAAACATAGTATGCATTATTTTTAGATATATATTGTTTACCTAGGATCTTTCATTATAAATACGATGTGAAGTCACAATCCTCATTCATCCCATAAGGGGATAATGTTTTCAATTCATATATCCAATATAACTCTCTTTGAGAGAGTCTACGTCTCAAGTCTCCTCCCCTTTTCATGGGTTTAATTTTTTCAATCACCATGTACCGTAATTGAGAGATATTATGTCCCGCACTCAGAAAATGTCGTGCTACTGGCGACATGGGGTCCCCTCTCCTTATACTGCTCCTATGCTCAGATATTCTCTGTCTGACCGCATTGTCTGTCCAATGTATGCCAAACCACACGGACATTTTAATAAATATATAACCACACTCGAAGAGCAATTTACAAAATCCCTTATTTCATACTTTCTACCAGTTCTAGGATGGCAGAAACTAGTGCCCTTATTAACATAGCTGCATTGGGCACAATGCCCGCAGCTAAACATTCCCTTCAATTTAGGTAGACCCAAAGGGTTATTACCTTCATCTGGCTTATTAGGTTCAGTATCTGCTCTGATAATGTGTCCTCTTATATTTTTAGGTCTCCTATAAGTAAAAAGAGGTGGATTAGCAAAAACATCTTTCAACATAGGGTCACTACTCAGTACCGGCCAATGTTTCTTTATAATTTTACACATTCTGTCCATGATCACAGTGGCACCCCCCTTGTCTGCTGGTTTAATTATTATTGTTTCATCTTGTCCAAGTTCTTGTAGGGCCTTCTTCTCGCCTCTACTTAAATTATATCTCCTTTTCTTGACTGGGGGGTGCCACTGGATCATGGACACATCTCGCTGTACTAACTTAATGTAGGCCTCTACCACATGTTGGTGTTGTGGCGGTTGCCACTTAGCATAACAACTAACATCTTTAGAAAGGTGACAGATAGGAACACCTATTTACACTATCAAAGTTTTCATCCCCCTGTACAAAAGAAAGGGATACCCTACGGACAATTCCTACGCCTTAGGCGGATTATAGATGATGAAGAAAATTTTTTAATACAAGCTAATAAAATGGCGGAAGACTTTAAGGAAAGAGGTTATCCGGTGACCCTGGTGGAAGAAGCTAGAAATAAGGCGATGGGGGTTCCAAGAGCTTCATTGTTGAAATATAATCCAAAGAGAACAAGCGATAGGATTCCAGTAGTTCTAACTCACAGTACCCAGGGTGAACAAGTGTGTAAAATTATAAAGAAACATTGGCCGGTACTGAGTAGTGACCCTATGTTGAAAGATGTTTTTGCTAATCCACCTCTTTTTACTTATAGGAGACCTAAAAATATAAGAGGACACATTATCAGAGCAGATACTGAACCTAATAAGCCAGATGAAGGTAATAACCCTTTGGGTCTACCTAAATTGAAGGGAATGTTTAGCTGCAGGCATTGTGCCCAATGCAGCTATGTTAATAAGGGCACTAGTTTCTGCCATCCTAGAACTGGTAGAAAGTATGAAATAAGGGATTTTGTAAATTGCTCTTCGAGTGTGGTTATATATTTATTAAAATGTCTGTGTGGTTTGGCATACATTGGACAGACAATGCGTGAGGTCAGACAGAGAATATCTGAGCATAGGAGCAGTATAAGGAGAGGGGACCCCATGTCGCCAGTAGAACGACATTTTCTGAGTGCGGGACATAATATCTCTCAATTACGGTACATGGTGATTGAAAAAATTAAACCCATGAAAAGGGGAGGAGACTTGAGACGTAGACTCTCTCAAAGAGAGTTATATTGGATATATGAATTGAAAACATTATCCCCTTATGGGATGAATGAGGATTGTGACTTCACATCGTATTTATAATGAAAGATCCTAGGTAAACAATATATATCTAAAAATAATGCATACTATGTTTATATAAATAAGAATGCCTTGTATATATTTAACTGTGGGACAGGAATGGGGTTCTGGGTTTGGTGGGGGATATCAATGGATGTGGGATAGGGCTGTGGATATGTGTAAATCAACTAATGATGAGTACAACAAGGACAATAATCATCTGATGTATAATAATTAGAAAATATAGATAGTTTGTTATAATTGTTAATAATTGTTTCATGTATTATAGGTATGGTGAGGTAATAGGAGATGAAGCTTGAATACCTTCTCCCCCTGAAGAGACTGAAGTCAAACAATAATATACCCCCATTGTCTTGCCTTATAGTTATGTATAAGCTGTATAAAGAATGATGTAATCTTGAATAGCGACAAGACAGCTCTGTAGGCGGCGGCCCCGCGCGCATGTGCGCTGACAAGCGGTGGTTGGCGGAAATACCAACTACAGAGCGGTTGGCGGACATGCCGGGACCTCCGCTGAACAGATACGTGATGCGCAGTGACGCGGCAGGATGTCCGCGTCACTTCCCGTCACGCGGCGCCGGGGGGAGAAAGGTTTTTTGACTATAAAAAGCGCGCGTATTATTTACAAGATTAGGCATACCTCTGACGAAGGGTGTGAGGACCCGAAACGGCCGTAAGGTGTTGTGTCTGTCTGTTTTCTATGTTATGTGTTATAATGTTTACAGTTTAACCAATTAGCGATGTTTTGCAATCTATAGCCATGTATATTGGTTTACATATAGAAGAAGGTGCTGCCGTCTATATAGACAGGATGATTATGTAATCTGAGTATCATGTTTACAAACGGAGCTACCATTAAGCAGTGAGTTCACACATTGTAACATGGTGATACTATGTATTCTAAAGAGATAATATGCTGATTAGAGATGAACTTATAAACTGATTGTTATTAAAATATATCTACATTTTACTGGTACCTACAGTGTATCATTGTGTGAACTCCTGTTCTGTTAAGAGGAGTCCTTTTTGCTGCTAGAGCACTATATGCACCTTAGAATATGGATATATAGCGTTTTTATTCTTATTGATGTAGCAAGCAGCTCGCTAAAAGTGATCTTGGAATGTTGTTTCTTTGTATGTATTCGTCTTGAATGAATTATATATATTGTAATATAAATCGATAAGATATTATTAAAAATCGTTTTTTGAATTTAATGGTATATGAGTGCGCACTTTATTCATTTATGTATATTGGATAAAAGGGATAACTGGACATCCCTGATAAAGGCGCGGCACCATCTAATTTTCTAAATAAAGGGATAATTCCCTCTCTATTTGTAGCAGACTAGTTTTATGTGAGTGCTGGACTAATATTAATTTGTTAAAAGCTCAGCCCAAGAAAATGTCCCAAAAACTTAAAATGGTAGAGGATTGCCTACCCACGGTTCATGCATTCTTTAATTTCAGATGTCCATGAGTTTAGCTGCTGGTTATCCACAACTTCAAAAATAACTTCAGTCTCACTAACCTGAAAAATAACATAGTAGATTTAAGTGTAAAGCCATTTACTTGAAACACATTTAATACCAGTTTCATGTATTTTTGTTTTGTTAAATATGTATAGTATTATAGCCTCTATTCTCAAGGTTAGACACTGTTCAGGATTTTCACCACTGTTATGGGCCAATATATTTACCCCCAAAAAAGACAGAAAGGTGAGTTTACAGATGACCCCCAGGGGTTTCACACAGCGGAGAATCCCGATTTCAGATGCCCCCAGGGACAGTCTTTTAGATTCCAGAATTGTGTGGTGCAGCTTTTTTTCTGCTTTAAAAAGGAAGAAGAGACAGACCACCTCCTCTTATATGTAGGCAGAGATGCAGAGGATATAGACCTTGTGGTGAAGATCTCGAGATAGTGTGTCCAGATGTAAGATTAAGAAAAAAAATGCAATAAATATTTTCATTTCTAACCAGCATGTAAAAAAAATAAAAAAATACAATTCTGTGATTACTCACCTGCAGAATTGGTATTATATGTATACAGCACGTCCTGTTCCAGAATATTCCTTACACATGGGGTAATACATCCACAAGATGGCGCTGGACTGCAGAAAACAGCTTGTGGCTCCTCCCAGCCCTATATAAGTCAGGGACCTCCCACAAATTCCCCAGTATTGACAAGCAGTTAACAAGAAGCCGGGAGAACAATAATAACAGGAATTCAAAAAATGAACATATGAACAATCACCACACAGATGTAACTAAGAATAATGATAACAAGGGTGGGATGAAAAATACCGTTTTGTGAGCACTCACCTTTAAAACGGATATTATGAGTGTGACATACACTCCGCTTCAACTCTTCATGACATTTGGGTTATTCTCCAGTAGAGGGCGAACTTCTGCAGAGATGAATGCAAAAAAAGGAGCTCCTCCCAGTCCATATATACCTGGGACCTCCCACCAATTCCCCAGTGTAAGAAAGCAGTAAGGGGACCAGGAAAAACCAAATATAACAAAACTAACAACCAAGAAACAATGTATCACCATATAAAGGATCCAAAATACCAAAAGGGTGGGGTGAAGCGGAGTGTATGTCACACTCATAATATCCGTTTTAAAGGCGAGTACTCACAAAACGGTATTATTCCAAGTGTGACATACACTCTGCTTCAACTCTTCATGACATTTGGGACATCCAATAGCAGTGTCCGTCATGGGTGGGAACCATAAACAGTAAAGAATGCACCAACTTAAACCACTGCAGCTTGCAGGACCTTGCGGCCAAAAACGGCATCTGCTGAAGCCCGCACATCAACCTTGTAAAACTTAGAAAAAGTATGAACAGAAGACCAAGTAGCAGCCTTACAAACTTGTTCAACAGAAGCCTGGTGCTGAAAAGCCCAGGACGCACCAACAGCACGAGTAGAATGCGCAGTGACCCTAAAAGGGGGAGTCCTCCCCTTAGCAGAATAGGCCCCAACAATGGCCTGACAAATCCATTTGCTAATGGTAGACTTGGCGGGCGCCAAACCTTTCCTGGGCCCGCAGGGCACCACGAAAAAGGCATCCGTCTTGCGGAAAAAAGAAGTAGTCACCAAATAGTACTTCACACAGGGAACCACATAAAAATTGTGCAAAACCCTCTCCTTGTCATTGCTAGGCTTAGGACCCACGGAAGGGAGAACAATATCCTGATTGAGATGGAAAGCAGAAACCACCTTAGGAAGGAAATCTGGTTTAAAGCGAAAAACCACCTTGTCCTGGTGTCTCTCAAAGTAAGGGGCCTGAATCGAAGCCGAAATAACCAAATTCAAATCCCAAACAGGAATCATAGCCTTCCGAGGGGGTCGAACATGAGTGAACCCCTGGAAAAAAGTCTTAACCAGCAGGTGTACGGCAAAAGATCTTTGGAAGAAAACAGACAGAGCAGAGACCTGCCCTTTCAAGGTACTAAGCTGGAACCCAAGATCCAGACCGTGCTGAAGAAACTCCAAAATCCTAGGGATCGAAAACACCCTGCAAGGCAAGGCCCTAGCCTCCCACCAGTCAATATAGGACCGCCAAGTAAATGCCAGAAGAGGACTGCTTCCTAGCTCTAAGTAAGGTCTGAACAACAGCCTCAGACAAACCTTCCTCCTTCAGAATGAAGGTTTCAGCAGCCAAGCCGTCAAAGCCAGCATTGGTAAATTGGGATAAAGTAGTTGACCCTGAGATAACAGATCCGGAAACATGGGAAGCCGGTACTGATCTACCGCCAGCCTTACAACGTCTGCGTACCAAACCCTTCTTGGCCAACTTGGAGCCACCAGAATTGCTGGTGCCCCTTCCAGAGCCAGTTTGCAAACTAAATTGCCCAGCATGGAGAAGGGAGGAAACAGGTACAGAAACCCCAGATCCTTCCAAGCAAGGGACAAGGCATCCACTGCCAGAGCTAGAGGATCCTGAGATAGAGACACAAAGGCCGGGAGTTTGTGATTGTGCCGCGAGGCAAAGAGATTCACCTCCGCGGTCCCCCACTTGCGACAAAGAGACCGAAAAACCCCGGGGTTGAGAGACCACTCTCCTTGGCGAGAGGACCCCCTGCTCAGGGAGTCCGCCTTCGCGTTCTCCACTCCCGGAATGTAGATTGCCGAAATGCAAGGAACATTGCTCTCCGCCCAATGCAGCATCAAAGAGACTTCCCTGAGGGCACTCCTGCTGCGAGTCCCTACTTGGTGATTGATGTAGGCTACTGTCGTCCGATTGTCTGATCGAATCTGAACCGGAAGACCCTGTAAGTGCGACGTCAGCCGTGACAGGACAAGCCGGATGGCTCTGAGCTCTAAGACATTGATGGGGTTGTGAGCCTCCTGAGGACCCCACACCCCGCTGAACTGATGACTTTTCCAGAAACCTCCCCAGCCCGACAGGCTGGCATCCGTGGTAACCGTCTCCCAGCAAGGAACCAGAAAGGATCTGCCCCTCAACAGGTTGCTCGACTCCAGCCACCACCGAAGGGACTGCCGAACCCTGGGAGACATCCTGAACGGCTGATCCAATGACAGCGGACACCTGTCCCAATGCGTCAATAGATGAAGTTGAAGAGATCTCATGTGAAACTGCGCAAACGGGACCGCCTCGAAGGAGGCCACCATCAACCCCACCAGTTTCATCCCCTGTCAGATAGAGGGGCAATGATTGGCCAGAAGAAGGCGGATCAGATCCTGAATCCCCTGCACCTTGGTCTGGGATAGAAACACTTTGGCCTGAATGGTATCCAGATTCATGCCCAGGAATGAAATCACCCGTGATGGCGAGAGAGAGGACTTGGGGCGGTTGATCACCCACCCGAACCTCTCCAGGGTCGACACCACCTGGTGGGTGTCCAGCTCCTCCTGACGGAGGGAAGAAGCTGAAATCAATAGGTCGTCCAGATACGGCACAATGCGAATTCCCTGAGCTCTGAATAGGGCCATTATGCCCGCCAGAACCTTGGTGAAGACCCTCGGCGCTGAGGTCAACCCGAAGGGAAGGGCTACAAACTGAAAATGTTGATCGTCCACCGCAAACCTGAGGAATCTCTGATGCCCTGGAAAAATTGGAACATGCAAATACGCATCCTTGATGTCTATGGATGTCATGAAATCCCCTTGACGAAGAGAATTGATGGCAGAGCGCAGAGTCTCCATGCGGAACTTCTTGGTTCTGAAGAATCTGTTGAGGACCTTGAGGTCCAGAATGGGTCTTACAGAACCTTCTTTTTTTGGGGACCGTGAAAAGATTGGAGTAGAAACCCCTGCCTCTCTCCGACTGAGGCACCGGGCATACAACTCCCATGTCCAGAAGGTTTTTCACTGCTAACAGGAGCCCCTGTGCAGCCTGAGGGTCCAAGGGCACCCAAAACCTTAAAAAACTTGGAGGAGGCCAGTACTCGAACTCCAGTTTGTACCCGGAAGAGACCACTTCCAAGATCCAATTGTCTGTGACCTCCCGGGCCCAGACCTGGAAGAAGAGCCGCAGCCGTCCCCCCACCCGTGCGGGTGAGGGCGCCCCTTCATTGCTGAGCTGGTTTACCCGCAGGCTTGGGCTTGGAACCCCAGGCAGAAGCGGGACGGGCCCGACCTCTGCCCCTGTTCCAGGAAGAGCCTCTGACACCTGAGAAGGCCAAACCTCTGCCAGCTCTGGCACCTCGAAAGGAAGGATTGAAAGAGCCTGCCCCACGAAAGGGACGGCGCTGTTTCTTCCGCTGAGGTAACTTGCCTCCCTTTGCCACAGCATCCAAAGTCCGCCGTCCACTGACGGAGCCATACCGAGCGGCGCATGGCCACCAATAAGGCTGAAGTCCTACTACACATAATAGTGTCTTCCATAGCAGCCAAGACAAAATCCATGAACAATTCAAATCTTTTAAGTGTAGTGAACTCAGCGCTGGCCGGATCAAGGTGAGCGTCATTTAACCAGTCCCTAATCAGAGACCTAGCATCCACCGACACCAGCGCAGATGCACAGGCCGCAAGGCCGAGCCAACACTGGCAAAGGCATGGCATGCCATCTGATCAAGGCGCCTATCCTCACCATCCTTTAGGGAAATGGCGTTGGGGGTGTGAAGCACGGAGGAATTGGTCACCCCCAAAACTGGCGCATCGACCTCGGGAGGAGAAGCCCAGCGCTTAATCGCTTCCACCGGGAAAGGATACTTCTTATCCCATCCCTGAGGAACACCCGGAAGCCGACTAGGTTTCTCCCATTCCCTGAGGATCAGCACATCAAAATGATCCTAAATGACCCTGGGTAGGGAACTCCAAACGAAGTTTTGGGGGGTCCCAAAAAACTCCCCCTTCTTGAGAGGGGGCGCCTCAGGCGGCGCAATATCCAAAACCTCCAAGAGATGTGACAAAACCGTGGCAGGGTCAACAGCATCCCCTCTGACTCCTCATACAATTCCCCCTCCTCTAACGGGGAATAATCCGATATATCAAATGAATCATCATCAATATCCCAAGTCGCCTGGACCGACGACAAATGTCTCTTTTTAGCCTGGGCCTTCTTGCCCACCGCGCTAACCATAAATTTCTCGATGCTGGCCAACCTAGCACAAACATCGGAATGCGACTCCCCGCTGGCACCAATGTCACTTGGGGTACGGATAAGGCGGGGAGGGGAAGGTGATGAAGCAGGGGGCGCCGACCCAGAAGGCTGGGCACCCGACTGCCGCGATATGGCCTTTTGTGCACATGGTATACAAATAAGCACATTCTCAACTGTAAGGGATCCCCCAAAACCCACACATGGCCGGGATTGTCTCAGAGGGAGCCCGAGCCCGGTATCCTGCGGAGCCTCCATATGGTGATTCTTGTGGTCAGTCGCAAGACCGCAGGGAATTTAAGCAATAAGCAACCCGGGATGCCCCTTAAAAGTCCCAGTGGGAGGATTTTTGGGTGAGCAATCTAAGCCTAGGGACCCCAGGACCAGGAGGAACCCCTTAAAAAGCCCATACACGAAGCAATCTTAAACACACAAGCAATAATACAATCACACTGAAGAAATAACTAAAAAATCCAAATATATGTGTATATCCATATGAAAGCACAAAAGCATGAAGAGGAGGCCCCCCGCTCAAGGAGGGCCCCCACAGAAGCTAAGGAAGTGGCCGCACAGGAGCTTACCGACCGAGGAGTTAATCAGAGCAGCAGCCAGAGCAATCACACAAAATGGCCCCCGGAGAGTCACACGAGCAGAGGAGAGGGAGAAGGGGGGCGGGCAGCGCCAAACGTGCGCTTGTCAGGCCACGCCCCCCTCCCAGCAACGCGGATCCCAGCCCTGGCCCGCATAATCGCACCAAACGAGGGGGCGGGGCTACCGCGGCCGTGCCGATGGCCCCCCCCCACCTAACACAGCCTGAGGGAGAGAAGCTCCCCAGGCTGAGTAAAGAAGGTAAAGAGTGAAGGAGACCACAATCAACCCCAGTCAGCACCAACACACACACAAGTGAAAGACACACACACACTCACACAGTGCTTCAGTAATTAAACAACCGTGGGTGAGGCCAGCCCCCCCCCCCCCCCCCCGGAGGGAAAGGAAGGGACCCGGAAGGGGGGGGGGAATCCAAGCCGGAATCCGGTCATAGCGATTAAGGGACAGGGCATCCCATACCGGGATCACCAACCCGGACAACCGCCTACCCCTTGCAATGGGGTCTCACGGTGGAGCAAGGCTCCTACAACACCCATAAGGTGCTGCGTACCCTCACCAGGACCTGCAGCCAAGGCTGGGAGGCTCAAATAGGGACAATTTAGAAAAGGTCCTGGCAGCAATAGGGACAAAAATGGCCGGGCGCGAGCCCGGCTTACCTGCAAGTAAGAGAAGTCTTCATCTTCTGTCTTGCTCGCCTTCCTGCAGAGAAGGAACTGGGGAATTGGTGGGAGGTCCCAGGGATTTATAGACTGGGAGGAGCTCCTTTTTCCGCATTCATCTCTGCAGAAGTTCGCCCTCTACTGGAGAATAACCCAAATGTCATGAAGAGTTGAAGCGGAGTGTATGTCACACTTGGAATAAGGACGTGCTGTATACATATAATACCAATTCTACAGGTGAGTAATCACAGAATTGTATTATTCTAAGTATACAGCACGTCCTGTTCCAGAATATTCCTTACACATGGGACATCCAATAGCAGTGTCCGTAAGGTAGGGTGGGATCCCCAAAAAGTAACAGCGGACAGTTTAAACCACTGCCGCCTGCAGAACTTTGCAACTTTTGCCTTGCAAACTTGTTCAACAGAAGCCTGGTGCTTCAAAGCCCAAGAGGCACCAATAGCACGAGTGGAATGAGCAGTAAGGCGGAAGGGAGGATTCTTTCCCTTAGCAGAATAGGCCTGTACCACGGCCTGATGGATCCACTTGCTGATAGTGGACTTAGCTGGAGCCAGACCCTTCTTAGGTCCAGACGGGAGCACAAAAAGAGCATCAGTCTTCCTGAAGGATTCAGTAGCCACCAAATAGAGCTTCAGAGTCCTGACCACATCCAGAGAGTGTAAAAGCCGCTCCTTAGGGTTACTAGGATTAGGGCATAGAGAGGGCAAAACAATGTCCTGATTGAGATGAAAAGCAGACACAACCTTAGGCAGAAAATCTGGCTTAAAACGAAACACCACCTTGTCCTGGTGTCTCTCATAATAAGGGGGATTGATGGACAGCGCCGCCAGAGTCAGAAACGCGCTTAACAGAAGTGATAGCCACCAAAAAACTACCTTAAGAGTCAAAATGGACAAAGGGGCCTCACGCAAAGGCTCACAGGCAGACCCCTGCAAGGCAGATAAGACCAGGTTCAAATCCCAGACTGGTAACTTAGGCTTACGTGGAGGACGCACGCGAGTAACCCCCTAGAAGAAGGTCTTGACCAGACGATGGTGAGCAAAGGATCTTTGGAAGAAAATGGGCAAAGCAGAAAATACCATTTTGTGAATACTCACCTTGTAAAATGGGTATTATAAGTATGTCACACACCCCGCTTCAAGATATTCATAACCTGTGGGTATACTGACCTGAAGAGGGCGATCTACAGAGATGATTGGAGGAAAGTAAGCCCCTCCCGGTCCACAAATACCTGGGACCTCCCATTCACTCCCCAGTATAAAGAAAGCAGTAAGGTAAGGGACCAGGAAGAGCCAAATATAAGTCATAACAACGCAAAGTTCACAAAATGAAGGATCCAAAATACAAAAGGGCGGGTTGAAGCGGGGTGTGTGACATACTTATAATACCCATTTTACAAGGTGAGTATTCACAAAATGGTATTATTCTAAGTATGTCACACACCCCGCTTCAAGATATTCATAACCTGTGGGACATCCAAAAGCAGTGTCCAAAAGGGGTGGGGATCCAAAACAAGGTATACATAAAAAGAAATCATCCCCAGTTAGGGATACCCCACACCCCAAACACTTCCGGGACTGTCCCGAGGGGAGCCCGGATTCCTGGGATGCCTCCATAAGGTGAACTTAATGAGTCGCTATGACAGAGGGAATTACGCTATGAAGCAACCCGGGATGCCCTTATAGTGTCCTTTTTAAATGGGAGGAATTTTGTAGGAAAGAAACCCAGTGAGAGTACCCAGGGACCAGGAGAAACCCCCTTATAACTATTCCCTGAAGAATTCACCTAAAACACAGATAAAAACAAAATAATTAGAAACCAAAAGTTATATCGGCTACTAATAAAATGACAAAAGGCCCACAGGGCCACTCACAGAACCTCCGGACCAGACCAGGACCCAGCAGCATGCAGCCCAGATGCGTGAGGTAATTGTAAATCAGCGCAGCTGTGAAAGACAGAGCAGAGGGGCGTGGCCTGCGCGGATCGCGCGCTTTTACCGGCCCGGGCAAGATAGGGGGCGGGCCGCGGCGACGCGCCGCAAGTTCGGCTCCGCCCCCAATGACACTGCGCGTGAGGGGAGAAAGCTCCCCTCCGCTAAGCTATAATGCGCCGGAGACGCGGGGACCCGCGTCTCCTCACATATCACCAGAGACCGTCAGCGGCCCGCTGCCTGCGAGCCGCTGCCCGGCTAGATAGAGACAGGGCGCGGGCCGCCCCTGACAGAAGAGCGTGAGGGGAGAGCCCCTCCCCTCTGCCTTCTGAGGTAAAATATAGCACCGCGGCGGCAATAGCCATGGCAATTCAATGAGGGATTACTCCTATACGTTCCTCAGAATCTTAAGAAAGGAGGGCCCCCTGCCTAACTATGAGGGAAAGAGGTAAATGAGGGAAATTTCTGAGGTAAAATATTTAAGGACAGGGCATCCCAAACCGGGGTCACCAACCCGGCATAACCGCCTACCCTCTAAATAGGGTCTCGCGGCGGAGCATAGCTCCCAAGCACGTGTGTGCTAATATACCATCACCCGGACCGCAGTCAAAACTGAGGAGGCATGTGAATATTAAATATATTAAACAGGGATAATAAGTCCGAGCGGGAATAAAATAATATGGGCCGGGGGTAAACCCGGCTACCTTGGAAAACCCCCTTGCAAGGAGGAGAGATCATCTTCTGCTTGCTCGCCGTCCTGCAGAGATGAAGACTGGGGAGTGAGTGGGAGGTCCCAGGTATTTGTGGACCGGGAGGGGCTTACTTTCCTCCAATCATCTCTGCAGATCGCCCTCTTCAGGTCAGTATACCCACAGGTTATGAATATCTTGAAGCGGGGTGTGTGACATACTTAGAATACATGACCTTTGAGGGTACTAAGTTGAAGACCCAAATCCAAAACATGTTGCAGGAATTCCAGAATCCTAGGGATTGAAAACACCCGACAGGGAAGCGACTCAGACTCACACCAGTCAATGTAAGCATGCCATACCCTATAGTAGATGGATGACGAGGACTTCCTAGCCCGAATCATGGTATTAACAACAGAGGCAGGCAACCCCTTTTCCATCAAGATGGAAGTTTCAGCAGCCAGGCCGTTAAAGCCAGCGTTTGTAAATTGGGATGGCGTAGCTGTCCCTGAGTGAGCAGGTCTGGATCCTTGGGCAGAGCATACTGATCTACTGCCAACTGCACAACGTCTGCGAACCACACCCTTCTTGGCCAACAGGGGGCCACTAGAAGGGTAGGCACCCCTTCCTGAGAAATCTTGCCCAGCAGAGGAAAAGGACATTGCTAGTGCATCCATGGCCAGGCCCAGAGGGTCCTGGGACAGAGAGACAAAGACTGGAAGCTTGTGATTGTGACGGGACACAAACAGATCCACATCTGGCCGACCCCAGCGGTGGCACAGGGAGCGAAACACCCTGCTGCTGAGGGACCATTCTCCCAGATGAGAAGTCCCCCTGCTGCCTCCAGATTCTCCACCCCCGGGATGTACACAGCTGAGATGCAGGGAACATTCTCCTCCGCCCAAGACAGTATCAGGGACACCTTCTTGAGGGCCCTCTTGCTCCGGGTCCCTCCCTGATGATTGTTGTAGGCAATCGCCGTCTGGTTGTCCGAGCGGACCTGAACCGCCCGACCCCGGAGGTGTAGAGTCAATTGGGTGAGAACCAACCTTACCACCCTCAATTCCAGAATGTTGATAGGGGTGTGGGCCTTCTGAGGGCCCCACTGACCCTGGAATTTCAGGGATTTCCAGAAGCCCCCCCAACCTGTCATACTGGCATCTGTGGTGACTGTCTCCCAACACGGGGCCAGAAAGGATCTGCCCACCAACAGGTCTCTTGAGTCCAGCCACCACGAGAGAGACTGTATGGCCAGAGGGGACAGAACCAACACCTGATCCAGGGACCGAGGGTCCCGATCCCAAACTGACAAGAGGTGAAGTTGAAGAGGTCTCATGTGAAACTGATCGTATGGAACCGCCTCGAAGCAAGACACCATCAGGCCCACCAGCTGCATCCTCTGCCGGATGGAGGGATGAGGGCAAGACATAAGGAGCCTGGCTTGGGCCTGAAGACTCTCCACCTTCTGCTGAGGGAGAAAAATCTTGACCTGAGATGTATCCAGAGTCATGCCCAGAAAAGACCTCACCATTGACGGTCACAGGAAAGACTTGGGCTGGTTGATCACCCAGCCAAAGGAATCCAGTGTGGACACCACCAGCTGGGTATCCAGCTCGGCCTGCTGGAAGGACTGACACGTGATGAGAATGTCGTCCAAGTAAGGAAGGATACGAATGCCCTGAGATCTCAGCAGAGCCAGTACGCCCGCCAGCACCTTGGTGAATACCCTGGGAGCCGAGGTGATACCGAAGGGCAAGGCCACAAATTGATAGTGCTGATCCTCCAGAGGGAACCTGAGGAATCTGATGACCTGGAAAGATTGGTACATGAAGGTAAGCGTCCTTGATGTCTACAGAGGTCACGAAGTCGCCCGGGCGTAGTGAATTGAGCGCAGAGTCTCCATGCGAAAGTGTTTGAATCTGACAAATTTGTTGAGGCACTTTAAATCCAGGATAGGTCTGATGGACCCGTCTTTTTTGGGAACAGTGAAAAGATTGGAATAGTAGCCTCTGCCCCTTTCCCTCAAAGGCACCTGGCAGATGACCCCCGACTCCAGAAGGTTTTGGACAGGCTGCAAACTATCTTGTACCTGGAGGACACTACCTCCTGAATCCACCGGTCTGAGACGTGAAGCCTCCAGACGTGAGCAAAGAGCCGGAGCCGTCCCCCCACCCAGATGGGTGAGGGCGCCCCTTCATGCCTGAGGGGGCTTGGGTGAGGATTTTGGCTTGGGACCCCAGGAGAGGCCAGGACGGCCACGTCCTCTGCCCCTTCCCCAATGATCTCCGCGGGCCCCAGTAAAGGAGACTCCTCGGCCAGTTCTGGAACCACGGCACCGATCCCCCGAAAGGACCGGGACGGCCTCCTACGTTGAGGTAACCTACCACCCCTGGCAAGCAAATCCAAGCGTTCACCAAAAAGGCGCAGGCCCTTGAAAGGGAAACCAGTGAGAGCCTTCTTAGCAGCATTATCAGCTACTCACTGACGTAGCCAGACAGAGCGGCGTATAGCCACCAACAGGGCAGAAGTCCTACCACACATTCTGATGGCATCATCCATGGCAGACAGAACATATGCAATAAATTCCTCACAAAGCAGGAGAGATCTATACTCTTCTCTACCTGCATCCTCAGATGCCCCGTCCAAGAGACACTTAAGCACCCCTTTAATGGCAATAGCCGTAATAGCAGAGGCACAAACCGGGCGCAGCGCCGTCCCCACACAGGCAAAGGCATGACAGGCCAGTTGGTCCAAGCACCAGTGCTCCCCAGGGTAGTAGTATCAGGAGAGTGCATGACAGATGTATTGGACAACCCGAGAACGGGCGCATCCACCCTCGGGAGGACATGACCAACGCTTAACAACATCAGCAGGAAAGGGATACCTCTTGTCCCAACTCTTAGGCACCCCTGGCAGCTTGCTAGCCCGTTCCAATTCCTTGAGCACTAGATTATTAAAGTGAGACTGCTCAGGGAACTCCCAGCGTTGCTTAACCATATGAAAAAGCTCGCCCTGCTGCTGCGGAGCCACTGCAGGAGGGGAAATACAAAGCACTTCAAAAATGTGACTCAGCAATCTGTCAGTGTCATCAGGGGACCAAGGGGCTTCCCCAAAGGGAGTCCAAGTACCACCGTAAATCTTAGGTTGTTCCTCAGAGGATTCAGAATCAGAAAATAATTCCCCCTCCTCAAGGGGGTAGGGACCTGAGAGTGAGTAAGGGCCCTCATCTTCTACAGGGAAGAGGGAAACCGCAGGTGATAAATGCCGCTTCTTAGCAGAAGCCTTACGCGGGGCAGACCCAGCAAGATGTTTTTCAATGCTGGCCACCCGTGCAGCTAAATCAGGTTGAGACTCCCCGCTAGTATGCCCCTCGGTGGGAGTCAGATGTAAGCGTGGGGGGGTAGGGGAAGCCAGAGGGGGCGCAGCACCAGGCCCAGTAACAGACAACCCAGACTGCATCACAAGCACCTGCTGGGCGCAGGGTACACACACCCTGACATCATCACTTATAGGGGATACCTCGCACACAACACATAGCCAGGCTTGTCCCGAAGGAACCCCAAGCACATTATCCCCAGAAGCCTCCATATGGTGATTAGAGTGGCACAACAGACCAATATAGGGTTAACGCTAATGACAGCAACCCGGGATGCCCCAAAAGCCCGGTAGGGAGGTGGGAGATATAATAGTAATAGCCTTAACTAAAAGGGAGAGGACCGGGAGAAACCACAATGAAATCTATCCGCCTGAAAGACATAAGAAGACATCCCCATAAGAATATATACAATAAAATATACATATAAAGCCACCCCGAAGGGGCACTCACGGACCGCAGAGCGAATCGCGCCCACATGATCCAATGAAAGCACGGCAGCGCCTGAGATAATGTCGCCGCTGTCCGCGGAGCGCTGTACAAGCGTGCGGCGGCGGCTAACAGTAAAACACATTAAGCAGGCACAAGCAAGTATAGCAATTCAGGCTACTTGACATACCGAACCCCCCCACGAGATCTCCCCAGGTAGAGCGAGGCAAGGGAGCAGCAGCCACATAACGCCCAAAGTGAAATAAAAGGGAGAGGAGGGGGCGGACACCTAAGGGGGATAGGAATTAAGGGGAAACCCTGGGAGCGGGAGTGGGCATCCCACAAGGCTCACCACAGGCCCATACCGCTTACCCATGTCAATGCAGGGACTGCGGTCGGAGCAGCGCTCCTCAAGCACCTGACCCCGGTGCTGTCCTACCTTCACCTGGACCAGTCAGCCGAGGCTGGGAGGCAGTGGGTCCAGAACGGGTGGTAATAGTCCTGCAGGGCCGCAGGCTGGTAAGCCCCGCTCGCCTGCGTATATAGAGAGCCATCTATCTTCGCAGTCCAGACTGCAGATGAAAACTGGGGAATTTGTGGGAGGTTCCTGACTTATATAGGGCCGGGAGGAGCCACAAGCTGTTTTCTGCAGTCCAGCGCCATCTTGTGGATGTATTACCCCATGTGTAAGGAATATTCTGGAACAGGACGTGCTGTATACTTAGAATAGCTGCATTTAATACTTTCATCAACTTAAAAATATTTTGTGATCAATATTCCCCAGGTTTATAAAACTCTATAAATGCATTAAAGCAATAGTCCATGCAACACAAGCAGAATTCAGAAAGTGAGCCAGCAACACACAGGCCTGTGTAAGCTACCACAAGAGACATGCAAGTCCATGTGGCATGAGCATGCTGGTGGATGTGCTTGGATGGCCAACCCACTGCCAGCCAAATCCCAAGAGAGCAACTATTATTTAAGCAGCTGTTAACCATGGAACTGCAAAGCTTATTGAACATCCCACACCCAAGTAGAAGCCTTGCTGCCAAACGGAAAATACAAATGTTACTTAGTCCTGGCAAGACAGCTCTGTTTTCAATCACCCCCTTGGCACACCTCCTCCACTGTGGTGAATGGAGTGGGCGTGGCCAGTCACTGTGACCAACACAAAGGGACAGCTGCTCAGCCTTGGTTCGGGTAGTTTCAAACTACCGCTATAGCTACGTGGGACCACTGGTGAGTATCTATTGTTTATTTTTACCTGGCCAGGGACTTTAAGTCCAGTGTGTAGCAAATCCCCTCCCCTGCTGCTGGGGAGGGGTATTTCCTACAGAGTGGACTTCTGTTTGAAAAAAAAAAATGTAAAGAAAATCTGTTGAGCAATCTGTTGTAGAGGACAATTCTTACAACAAAAATGATCGATTCTTACCAGGGCAGGGACTTTAAGTCCAGTGTGTAGCAAACCCCAAACAAAAATGGCCAGCTTCAACTTTTATAAGGGCAAAGGGAACACAAGTTTCCATCATTTCTGCTTTACACCTCTATGCCTTTAGATGGTCGATTCATGAAAAATATTGCTAGTGCGGCAGGGCAAAATGAGGCCCCCACCAAATAGACGTCTCTCCACGGCCGAGCTCTCACATGTCAAACATTGAATCATGTGTGGTCTGTTTAGAAACTTGCCATCTGCTGAATGTGACTGACGCTTTAAAGATCTCTCTTTAATAAATCACTCTGAAATTGCTGCAGGGAAGGAGAGTGTCTCGAGCACCAAGTTCTCTTTTGTATTTTTGTAGTGGGATAATGAGACCTGAAGTACATTGTACATACCCTGCAATATATTATTTTACGCATATTTTTCAGTAAAGTACCTACCTTGAGAACAAACGTGTTAAAGTTGTCTGGCATCTCCAGGCGAGTGCATTTTCTAATTTCATGGATGGCAGAACACTGAACCCGTAATTTTGGTTTGGAACACTGCACAGGAGAAAAATATATACACATTTATGTCAATATCTGTGGTACAACAAATGTTACATTGAACATGGCCATCAATCTTAATTTCAGTGTGGGAAAGGGGTTAAATCCTCTTTCAGCAATACCTGTTCTACAGATCTTACAGCCCTATGACTTTGCTAAAAGTTAGGCTTCCCCTCTTTCTCGGTTATGTCTAGATTCATTTAATCCAACCTGAGTGAGTTACAGAATCTCTGGCCCTTTAGCAGATACTCCATAAAATATACACAGCAGGTGACAGAATTTATTTTTAAAAGATCTTTTTTTTTTTATCATCATTTTAAACTGGACCTTCGCCCTAAATTAGAGCCTATCTTATTTGTTTCCCCCACCCTGTACATACAGATTGCCCACATTAAAAATCATCCTACCTGCATCTATTGCATTTTCTGAGACTTTAAACATCCAAGATGGTGGCCCATGGAGGTGCCTGCAAACAGGAAGTGTGTTCTGATTGTACCACTCTTTTTCTGACCCCAGCTCTGCTCTGTTTGTGCAAAGCACAGCTATATCCCTGCTCCCCTGCATTTTTGAACCCTCTCCTCAGTATGTGATGCTACTGAACCAAGATAGCGGCGCCCATATCCTAGAGTGCTGAACAGAGTTGCAGGCTAGTGAGGGAAATAAAATGTGACTAAAAATGTTAAATATATTAATTTTAGATGCTGGGGAATAGTTTAAGGGTTTGGGCTTTTCATTACATGATGCTGAAGGTCCTCTTTAAGCAAGAATAGAGTACCGCTAAAACTGGTTTAAATATGGTCTCTCTCCTTTACCTCACTACCTGTCTGCAGGTATTATGCATATTGTACGTGTCACAAGGACTTGTGAGTTGTTAGCACAGGGATCCCATATTAAGAACTGGTCACCACCTTATGAAACTGATCACACCTATGAATAAAATTAGTTTACACTAAATGTGAGACTAGATCACCCCAATGAAGTTACAGACAGCAAAATTCTTAGTTGCAGTAGGGTTTTGGTTACGCACAGTCCAAAGTAGTAAACTATAACTGGTCATGCAACCGCTTTAGTTTCAGTCAAAGCATCTCTAAGATTTGGATTTCATCTGTCTCCCAACTTAAAGTGAACCAAAAACCCACTGAACTTGAGAAATACATTTGGCCAAAACCCATGTCGATAGTCCTTTGGGTGTAGAATCAAAAAAGGATATTTTTGCCTAATGAAATACTGATCTTGTTGCTGTCTCATAGCTGCGATCCAGCAGTGTACACTGATGTAGATTCAAACTGTATCCTTGTGCTGTGCAAGTATCCTGCCTTCCCCATGTTCCATTATATTCCATCACTCCAAAATGTTCATTGCGTAACAGCTGAAGTAAAATTTATCTTGTTAAGAAATGTCCGTGGGGTGTTATCAGGGCTGAAATGTGGTGACCAGCACAAAAAGTGGAGTCCTTTGATCCGTGGCCACCCATGGCTTTCAGGTTTAAAAATTTCCTGTATGGTATAAAAACTGGAAAGATTGGAGTTTAATTAAACGCACATTTAAAGACTTGCTTAAAAATTTTAATTATATAATGTTCATTTAAAGTTGTACTTCAAGGAGGACGATCGCAAAGAAAATGTCCCAATGACAAAAATACATATATATCCGTATGCTGGATGGCGGGAGGAGGGGTCACTTATACACCCAGCATGAATCAATATCCAGCCCAGGGCTGTGGGGTCGGTAAGCCAGAGCCCAACTCCTCAATTTATTAGGCCCAGACACCAGCACCGACTCCTTCATAAATGGCCAATAATTAGTAATAAATTTCCTGTAGTAAAATCGTCAGGCCTTTTCGCACTTCCATTGTAAGCAATAGGGTGATTTCTATAGAACATAAAGCACATTTATTAAATTACAAATTTTGAACAATTAACTTCAAGTGGACCTCCAGTCAAAAAAAAAGTTTAGTAAATTTCTTCCCCTCTTATGAAGAGAGGCATAAGCAGTTTGAGAGGCCTTCAACTGATACAGATGTTGTGGAATGGCATAAGGATTATTCACTCTAGAATTACATACACCTGGTCCTGCTTATACATGAGAATTAGGGGGTGCTGTGTCAGCAGCAATTCCGGACGAATTGTGAGAGATATAAGCCTCAGAAACAAGGAGAAGCCTGTTTGTCATTTTTTACCCACACAGACACTAAATAAACTGCCAATGTAGCAAAAGCAATCTGTGTGAGGGGAGCGGTTACAATTTATCTCTATGGCCTCAAACGCATTCCTTCAGGGGATACTATGTATATTCAAAGAGGAGTAATTACAGCTGAAGGCTTACTACTTCTGGCTAGAAAAAGCAATTCTGTGAGTACTCACCTGTAGAATTGTTTTTGTTCTTGCATGGCACGGCCCGCTTCGGTATTCATATCAGTTGTGTTATTCTGCCACAAGGTGGCGCAGTGGTACTGCAGAAAGCTGTGGCATCTCCCAGCCCCCTATAAAAATGGGATTAACCATAGAGTTCCCAGCATACACAAGCAGTGAGACAAGAAGCTGCGATAGAATAAAGGTAAAAAATGCAAAAAAGGGTTAAAAAAACCCCAATTAACTTGGAACAATCACCATAAAGAGGCAACCAAGAATAATGATAACAAGGGAGGGGCGAAGCTGGGCGTGCCATGCAAGAACAAAAACAATTCTACAGGTGAGTACTCACAGAATTGCTTTTTTCTTTATTGCATGGCACGGCCCACTTCGGTATTCATAACAGTTGGGACATCCAAAAGCAGTGTCCAAAAGTAGGGTGGGATCCCCAAAGAGTAACGGCCAGTAGTTCAAGTCACTACCGCCTGAAGCACCTTGCGGCCAAAAGCAGCATCCATTAAGGCCTTAACATCAACCTTGTAAAACTTGGAAAAGGTATGAACAGAAGACCAAGTAGCGGCTTGCAAACTTGTTCAACAGAAGCTTGGTGCTGAAAAGCCCAAGAGGCACCAATAGCACGAGTGAAATGAGCAGTAATTCTAAAGAGAGGTTCCTTTCCATTAGCAGAATAGAAACATAGAAACATAGAAGGTTGACGGCAGAAGGAGACCATACGGTCCATCTGGTCTGCCCTTATGTGTATACTGTATGTTCTCTTTATCTTAGGATAGATGTGTGCTTATCCCAGGCATGTTTACATTCAGTGACTGTTGATGTTTCAACTACCTCTGCTGGAAGTTTGTTCCAAGCACCTACTACTCTTTCTGTAAAATAATATTTTCTAACATTGCTCCTGATCTTCCCCCCGACTAGCTTCAGGTTGTGCCCCCTTGTTCTATCGTTAAGTTTCTTCTTAAAAACACTTCCCTCCTGAACCTTATTCAATCCTTTCACATATTTAAAGGTCTCCATCATGTCCCCCCTCTCCCTTCTTTCCTCCAGACTGTACAAATTAAGTTCTTTAAGTCTCTCCTGATAAGTTTTAAGTGTAAGTCCTTCCACCATTTTCGTTGCCCGCCTTTGGACACGTTCTATTTGAATAATGTCTTTTTGCAGGTAAGGTCTCCAGAACTGCACACAGTATTCTAGCTGTGGCCTTACCAGGGCTCTATACAGCGGCATCACAACCTCCCTCTTCCTACTGGTGATGCCTCGAGCTATGCAGCCGAGCATCCTGCTTGCTTTTCCCACTGCCTGGCTACACTGTCCACTCATCTTGCAGCTATCAGTAATCAGTACCCCTAAATCTCTCTCCTCCGAGGTCCTGGCTAACACAGTACTGCCCATACGGTACTCAGAGCAGGGATTCCTTCTACCCAAGTGCATGATTTTACATTTAGAGACATTAAACTCTAGTTTCCACAGTTTTGACCATCTATCCAGTAAAGCTAAATCATTTTCCATGTTGCAGACACCTCCAGGAATATCCACCCTATTACTAACCTTTGTATCATCAGCAAACAGACAAACTTTTCCTACCAAGCCTTCTCCTATGTCACTTACAAATATATTAAAAAGAATGGGGCCCAGGACAGAGCCCTGCGGCACACCACTTGTAACTCGCCTTTGTTCAGATTGCACGCCATTTACAACAACGCTCTGATACCGATCCCTCAGCCAACTGGAAATCCACTGAACTATCCAGGGATTGAGTCCTACCTTCAATAACTTATCTATGAGCTCCTTATGTGGTACAGTGTCAAAGGCTTTGCTAAAATCCAGATAGGCGATATCCACAGCACCACCTTCATCTAACACTTTAGTGACATTGTCAAAGAAATCAATAAGATTGGTCTGACATGATCTGCCCTCAGTAAAGCCGTGCTGTTTTGGGTCCAATAGGTCATTAATTTTTAGATGGGAAATTATCTGTTTTTTTAAGAGTGTTTCCATTAATTTGACCACTATAGATGTTAAACTAACTGGCCTGTAATTACTGGCTTCTTCTCTACTCCCCTTTTTATGGATTGGTACGACATTGGCCATTCTCCAATCATCTGGAACCTCACCAGTTGAAAGGGAATGGTTAAGTAAATCAGTTAGAGGGGCTGCAATCACAAATCTAAGTTCCCTTAGAACTCTGGGGTGGATTCCATCTGGACCCATTGCCTTACTTACCTTTAGATGTGCCAGCTCGGCTAAGACATCAGCCTCCAAAAACTCCGGAGCTGTACTCTCCCAGCTGGATGTTGTGCTATGACCATGCCTGCTACTATCTGAAAATACCGAACAAAAGTAGCTATTCAGATGGTCAGCCACAGCCTTATCTCCGTCAATATATTTATTTTCCCTGATGGATCCACTTGCCGATAGCGGACTTAGTCGGAGGCAAACCCTTCCTAGGTCCAGAAGTGAGAACAAAAAGAGCATCAGACTTCCTGAAAGTCTCTGTAGCGACCAAATAAAACTTCAGAGCCCTGACCACATCCAGAGAATGCAGTGTCCGCTCCTTGGGATTAGCATGATTAGGACACAATGAAGGCAAAATAATGTCCTGATTGAGATGAAAGGCAGACACCACCTTAGGCAAGAAATCCGGCTTAAGCCGGACCACCACCTTATCCTGATGCCGCTCGAAATAAGGAGGTTTGATGGAAAGCGCCGCCAGCTCAGAAACACGCCTTACAGAAGTGATAGACACCAAAAAGACTACCTTAAGAGTCAAAATGGGCAAGGCAGCCTCACGGATAGGCTCAAAGGGAGGCCCTTGCAGAGCAGACAACACCAGATTCAAATCCCAGACTGGTAGCAAAGGCTTACGGGGTGGACGCACATGAGAAACACCCAGGAAAAAGGTTTTAACCAACCGGTGATTGGCAAAGGATCTTTGGAAAAAAAAAGCAAGAGCTGAAACATGGCCTTTTAGGGTACTAAGTTGAAGGCCTAGATCCAGACCATGTTGCAAGAATTCCAGAATCCTGGGAATAGAAAAAAACGGACAGGGAAGAGACTTAGACTGACACCAGGCAATGTAAGCATACCAGACCCTGTAATAGAGGACGAAGACTTCTTCCTATCCCTAATCATGGTATCAACAACAGAAGCAGGAAACCCCTTTTCCATCAAGATGGAGGTTTCAGCAGCCAAGCCGTTAAAGCCAGCGTTTGTAAATTGGGATGGCGTACCTGCCCCTGAGTGAGAAGATCTGGATCCTTGGGCAAGACGCACCTGTCTACTGCCAACTGCACGACGTCTGCAAACCAACCTCTTCTTGGCCAACAAGGGGCCTGGTACACGATCCTGGGCTATCTTGCGCATGACCCTGCCCAGGAGAGGAAACGGAGGGAACACATAGGGAAGCCGAAACTCCGTCCAAGGTATTGCCAGAGCATCCGTGGCGAAGGCCAGAGGATCTTAAGATAGAGAGACAAATCTTTTGTGATTGTGACGGGACGCAAACAAGTCCACGTCTGGCTGACCCCAGCGGTGACACAGGGAGGGAAACACCCGGTTGTTGAGGGACCATTCCCCCAGACGAGACGACCCCCTGCTCAGGGAGTCTGCCACCTGGTTCTCCACTCCCGGAATGTAGACCGCAGAGATGCAGAGAACATGCCATTCCGCTCAAGACAGAATCAGGGACACTTCCTTGAAGGCTCGCTAGCTCCGAGTCCCTCCCTGATGATTAATGTAGGCAACCGCCGTCTGGTTGTCTGAGCGGATCTGAACAGCCCGACCCTGAAGGCAGGTGGTTAGGTGAGAAAGAACCAACTTGATTGCTCTCAGATCCAGGACGTTGATGGAAGCCTGGGCCTCTTGTGGGCCCCACGACCCTGGAAATTCAGGGACTTCCAGAAGCCTCCCCAACCGGTCAGACTGGCATCTGTGGAATCCGTCTCCCAGTACGGGGGCAGGAAGGTCCTGCCCCCCAGAAGGTTCCTTGAGTCCAGCCACCACCAAAGGGACTGTCTGGCCAGAGGAGACAGAGCAAATTCCTGATCCAGGGACACAGGGTCCCGATCCCAAACTGACAAGAGGTGCAACTGAAGAGGTCTCATGTGAAACTGAGCAAAGTGGACTGCCTGAAGCAGGACACCATCAGGCCCACCAACTGCATCCCCTGACGGATGGAGGGATGAGGACACGATAGCAGAGCCCGAGCCGGCAGCTGAAGACCCCCCACCTTCTGCTGAGGAAGAACACCTTGACCTGAGAGGTATCCAGAGCCATGCCCAGAAAGGACCTCACCAAGGACGGGGACAGAGACGACTTGGGATAGTTGATCACCTAGCCGAAGAACTCTAGAGTGGATGTCACCATCTGAGTGTCCTGCTCGGCCTGAGGAAAGGACTTGGCCACAATCAGGATGTCGTCCAGGTAAGGAATGATGCGTATGCCCTGGTTCCTTAGCAGAGCCATCACCCCTGCCAGTACCTTGGTGAATACCCGAGGCGCCGAGGTGATACCGAAGGGTAGAGCCACAAACTGGTAATGCTGATCCTGCAGCTCGTCCTTAGAAATCTCTGATGACCTAGGCACATGAAGATACGCATCCTTGATGTCCACATTGGTCATGAAGTCGCCCGGGCGAAGGGTACTGACAGCAGAGCGTAGCATCTCAATATGAAAATGCTTGCATCTGACAAATTTGTTGAGGCTCTTCAGGTCCAGAATGGGCCTCAGAGAGCCGTCCTTTTTGGGGACCGTGAAAAGATTGGAATAGTACCCCTGACCCTGTTCTTGATGGGGCACCTGACAAATGACTCCGGACTCTAACAGGCATTGAACCACCAGAAGCAACCCTTGAGCAGACAGGGGGTTTAAAGACATCCGGGATCTGATGAATCTTGGGGGCAGCCAGGCTGCAAAATCTATCTTGTAACCGGAGGACACAACTTCCTGTATCCACCGGTCTGAGACGTGAAGCCTCCAGACGTGAGCAAAAAGCCGAAGCCGTCCCCTCACCCGGATGGGTGAGGGCGCCCCCTGAGGGGGCTTGGGAGAGGGTTTGGGCTTGGAACTCCAGGAGAGACAGGGACGACCACGGGATCTGCCACGGCCCTAAGAATCTCTGCGGCCACTAGAGAGGAGGGAGCCACGGCCTCCTCTGGGAGCACGAAAGGAAGGGAGGGGGACGGAGGACCCCCGAAAGGGCCGAGACTGCCTCCTACGCTGAGGTAGCCTGCCATGCTTGGCTAGAACATCAAGACACTCCCCAAAGAGCCGCAGCCCTGCGAAGGGGAGTCCAGTGAGAGCTTTCTTAGCAACGGCGTCAGCTGCTGACGTAAACCAAACAGAGCAGCGCATAGCCACCAAGAGCGCAGAGGCCCTACCGCTCAGCCGCACAGCATCATCCATAGCATTAAGGATAAAGGCAACAAAATCAGAGCAAACCAAGAGAGTCCTATACTCTTCCCCCCCCCCGCTATGATCCGTAGCGCCATCAAGGAGATGCTTGAGCAGTTTCTTAAGGGCAATAGCTGTAATGGCAGCCGCACAGGCAGGGCGCAATCCAGCCCCCACACAGGTAAAGGCATGGCAGGCCAACTGATCCATGCGCCGGTCCTCACTGTCCCTCAGAGTGGTAGTGTCAGGTGAAGGCATGACCGAAGTATTGGACAAGCCTAGCACAGGAGCGTCCACTTCAGGGGGAAATGACCACCTCTTAAGATCAGCAGGAAAGGGATACCTCTTATCCAAACCCTTGGGCACAGCAGGCAGCCTGTTAGGACGTTCCCATTCTTTAAGCACCATAATGGTGAAATGTCCCTGCTCAGGGAACTCCAGACACTGTTTACTAGGACGAAACAGCTCACCCTGTTTCCTTTTAGCCGCCACAGGGGGCAGCAATGTGTAAAATTTCAAAAATGTGAGACAGTAAATTATCAGTGTCCTCAGGATACTATGAATCCTCCCCAGATTCAGAGTCACTATCACAACCCTCCTGCTGGCCCCCAGAAGAGTCAGAGTCCTGGAGCAGTTCCCCTTCCTCTAGGGAATAACGTTCGGGAGTGGAAATCAGGTGCCGCTTCTTGCCAGAGGCCTTCCTAGGAACAGTCCTGGCAAGCTGCATCTCAATGCTGGCCACCCGCAGAGCCAAATCAGTGTGACTCCCTGCTAATATCCCCTTCACAAGGGCCCAATTGCAGGAGCGGGGGAATAGGTGAAGCTGAGGGAGGCGCAGAGCTGGGAAGCGAAGCAGGCAAACCAGCTTGAAGCGCAAGGACACATTCAGCGCAAGGACACATTCAGCGCAAGGACACATTCAGCGCATGGCACGCACACCGTGACACTGTTACTCACAGGGGATACCCCACACATGGAACACAGCTGAGCTTGTCCCGAAGGACCCCCAAGCACGCTATCCCCAGAAGCCTCCATATGGTGATTAACACAGGCACAATAGGCCAGCGGTGGGTAAAGGCTAATACAGAAGCCACCTGGGATGCCCTCCCACGGGATGCCCCCAGAAATCAGTGAAAGAGGGGATGAGGGGGAGGAAGGAGTAGAGCCGGGAGAAACCACAACCCAATGGCGTCCCGCCTGAAAGACATAAGTGAAAAAGACACATGGGCATCCCACAGCACATACCCCAACACACACCTGCGCACAGAGAGCCATCTTCTATCTTCACAGTTTCACCGCAGAGGAAACACTGGGATGCCACAGATTTCTGCAGTACCACTGCGCCACCTTGTGGCGGAATAACCCAACTGTTATGAATAACGAAGCGGGCTGGGCCATGCAATAGAGATGATTGTACATATTAGGAAATTTTGACTGAGAAACTTGGTTTTTCAGAATCAGCAACTTCATGCGTGTGGCAAGATGGTCGCTGCCATGCATGTTTAAGACTGCAAAAATACAATTCTGTGATTACTCACCTTGTAGAATTGGTATTATAAGTATGCAGCACATCCTGCTCCAGATAATGATTCATAACAGATGGGATTACCTCCTCCAGAGGGCGCTTGACTGCAGAGATGGCAAAAGAGGCCCTTCCCAGTCCATATATACCCGGGACCTCCCACAAATTCCCCAGTATAGAAAAGCAGTAAGGAGAACCAGGAGGAGCCAATGATAATTAACAATGTTCACAAAGATAACAATCACCATACAGAGGATCCAAGATAATGCAAACAGGGTGGGGTGGAGCAGGACGTGCTGCATACTTATAATACCAATTCTACAAGGTGAGTAATCACAGAATTGTATTATTCTAAGTATGCAGTACATCCTGCTCCAGATAATTCATAACAGATGGGACATCCAATAGCAGTGTCCGTAAACAGGATGGGATCCCCAAAAGCAACAACGCACAGTCCAAATCACTGCCACCTGCAGAACCTTGCGGCCAAAAACAGCACCCGCTGAGGCCCGAACATCAACCTTGTAAAACTTGGAAAAGGTATGAGCAGAAGACCAAGTAGCAGCCTTACAAACTTGTTCAACAGAAGTCTGGTGCTAAAAGGTCCAGGAGGCCCCAACAGCACATATAGAATGAGCAGTAACCCGGAAAGGAGGATCCTTCCCCCTAGCAGAATAGGCCCTAAAAATGGCCTGACTAATCCATTTGCTGATAGTAGACTTAGCAGGTGCCAGGCCCTTCTTGGGGCCCGAAGGAACCACAAACAAGGCATCAGTCTTTCTAAAAGGTGCAGTAGCCACCAAGTAGTACTTCAAATTCCTGACCACATCCATGGAATCTAAGGCCCTCTCCTTGGAATTACCAGGATTAGGGCACAAGCAAGGAAGCACAATGTCCTGATTGAGATGGAAGGCAGAGACCACCTTAGGCAAGAAATCAGGTTTAAATCTGAAAACCACCTTGTCCTGGTGTCTCTCAAAGTAGGGGGCCTGAATAGAAAGGGCCGCCAACTCCGAAACACGCCTGACCGAGGTGACAGCCGCCAAAAAGGCAACCTTAAGAGTAAGAAGAGACAGAGCAGCCTCATGCACAGGCTCAAATGGAGGGCCCTGAAGGGCAGACAAAACCAAATTCAAGTCCCAGACTGGCAACAGAGGCTTGCGAGGGGGACGCACATGAGTAACCCCCTGGAAGAAAGTCTTGACCAGATCTCTGGAAGAAAACAGCCAAGGCAGAAACGTGACCCTTGAGCGTGCTGAGCTGAAGCCCCAGATCCAAACCATGCTGAAGGAACTTCAATATCCTAGGAATGGAAAACACCCGACAAGGAAGGACCCTAGACTCACACCAGTCAATGTAGGCCCGCCAGATCCTATAGTAGATGGTAGAAGAGGATTTCTTCCTAGCCCTGATTAGAGTGTTAACCACAGACTCAGAAAGCCCCTCATCCCTTAAGATGGAGGTTTCAGCAGCCAGGCCGTCAAAGCCAGCGTTTGTAAATTGGGATGGCAAAGCTGCCCTTGAGTGAGAAGGTCCGGGACCAGGGGCAGAGCGTACTGATCCACAGTCAGTTGAACGATATGTGCGAACCACACCTGTCTTGGCCACCGGGGGGCCACCAGGATTGCTGGCACCCTTTCCTGAGCCAGCTTGCGCAGAACCCTGCCCAGCAAGGGGAATGGAGGAAAGAGATACAGGAGACGGAACCCCTGCCAGGATAGAGTCAGAGCATCCACCACAAGGGCCAGGGGATCCTGGGACAGAGAGACAGATTGGAAGCTTGTGATTGTGGGGGGACGCAAACAAATCCACATCCGGTACCCCCCCCCACGGTGACATAAGGACAGGAAGACCTCGTTGCTGAGAGAATTCTCCACCCCCGGAATGTACACTGCTGAGATGCAAGGAACATTGTCCTCCGCCCAGGACAGAATCATGGACACCTCCTTGAAGGCACTCTTGTGCCGAGTCCCTCCCTGATGATTGATGTAGGCAACCGCCATCTGGTTGTCTGAGCGAACTTGGACTGGCCGGCCCTGAAGGTGAGGAGTCAACTGGGCCAGTACCAACCGAACCGCCCTCAGTTCCAGGACGTTGATGGGGGCATGGGCCTCCTGAGGGCCCCACAGCCCCTGGAATTGTAGGGTTCTCCAGAAGCCCCCCCCAACCTGACAGACTGGCATCCGTGGTGACCGTCTCCCAACAGGGGGCCAGAAAGGATCTGCCCCCCGACAGGTTCCTCGAATCCAGCCACCACAAGCGGGACTGCCGGACCAGAGGAGTCAGAAAGCCTGATGCAGAGACAGGGGACTCTTGTCCTAGACTGATAGGAGATAGAGTTGAAGAGGTCTCATGTGAAACTGTGCATATGGAACTGCCTCGAAGCAAGACACCATCTGCCCCACTAGCTGCATCCCCTGCTGGATGGAGGGATGAGGGCATGACAGCAGGGAATGAACCAGAGCCTGCAGAGAGTCCACCTTCAGTTGAGGAAGAAAGATCCTGGCCTGAACAGTATCCATATTCATGCCCAGGAAGGAAGTCATCCGAGATGGGGAAGATTTGGGGTGATTGATCACCCAGCCGAATGACTCCAGAACCGTCACCACCCGCTGGGTATCCAATACGGACTGCTGGAAGGACTGAGCAGTGATGAGAAGGTCGTACATATAGGGAAGAATGTGAATGCCCCGAGCCCTGAGGAGAGCCAAGACACCCGCCAGCACCTTGGTGAAGACCCTGGGGGCCGAAGTGAGACCGAAGGGCAGTGCCACAAATTGGTAGTGCTGGTCCGCCAGGGCGAACCCGAGGAATCTCTGATGCCCTGGGAAGACACGAACGTGAAGGTAAGCATCCTTGATGTCTATGGAGGTCATGAAATCTCCTGGGCGCAACAAACTGATCGCGGAGCGCAGGGTCTCCATGCGAAAGTGCCTGGTCCTGATGAACTTGTTGAGCAGCTTTAAGTCCAGAATGGGTCTGACTGACCCATCCCTTTTGGGAACTGTGAACAGATTGGAATAAAAACCTCGACCTTTTTCCACAGGAGGGACCAGACAGATGACCCCCAAGCCCAGTAGATTTTTCACCGCCAGAAAAAGTCCATGAGCTGCCAAGGGGTCTAGAGGAATCGAGAATAGAGAAATCTTGGAGGCGGCCATGCAGCGAACTCTAGCTTGTAGCCGGAGGACACAAACTCCAGAATCCACCTGTACGAGACCTGTTGTCTCCAGACACGAGCGAAGAGCCGCAGCCGTCCCCCCACCCGGATGGGTGAGGGCGCCCCTTCATGGCTGAGGAGGCTTGGCAACAGATTTGGGCTTGGACCCCCAGGATAATCCGGAGCGGGCACCACCTCTGCCCCTGCTCCAGAAGTCTCCCCTAGGGCCAGCAAAGGAAACCCCTCTCCCGGGCCTGGACCCTCGGTAGGAGGGAACAAAAGCCTCCGACCCCCGAAAGGGCCACAACTACTTCTTACGTTGAGGCAACTTACCCCCCTTGGCAAACAGGTCCAAGCGATCACCAAATAATCGCAGCCCCTTAAAGGGGAGTCCCGTGAGGGCCTTCTTAGCAGCATTATCAGCTGCCCACTGGCCCAGCCAAACAGAGCGGCGTATAGCAACCACCAATGCAGAGGTTCTAGTACACATCTTAATGGTGTCCTCTAAAGCAGAGAGGACATATGCAATGAACATTTCACACTGTGACAAGGCCCTGAGCTCTGCACTAGCCGTATCATCAGGAGCGCCTTCCAACAGACCCTTGAGGAGAGACCTGATAGCAACAGCAGTAATAGCAGAAGCACAGAAAGGGAGCAAGGCAGACCCCACACAGGCAAAGGCATGGGAAGCCAGCTGATCAATGCGCCGGTCCTCGCTATCCTTAAGAGTAGTGGAATCAGGGGAATGGACCACAGAAGTGTTGGACAACCCCAATACTGGTGCATCCACTTCTGGAGGGGTTGACCAACATTTAACCACATCAGCGGGAAGAGGGTTCCTTTTATCCCAGCCCTTGGGGATTCCCGGGAGCCGGCCGGGACGCCTGCAAGATGGACCTGTCCATTGAAATGGACCTGTTCTGGAAATTCCAGACGTGGTTTAGCCGTACTGAAAAGTTCCCCCTATAACTTGGGAGCCTCAGCAGGAAGGGAGATAGAAAGGACATCAAAAAGCTGAGTTAACATTCTATTGGTATCATCAGCATCCCAATGATCAGTGCCATAGTCAGCACCACTGAAGTGCTGATCATCAGATAACTCAACACAATTCCCCCTCCTCAAGCGGGGTATAGTCAGACAAATCAAGAAAGTTCTCTCCATCTTCATAGGAAAGGCAGACGCACCCGGCGCCACATGTCGCCTTTTAGCCGGGGCCTTACGGGCCGCAGAGCTAGCAATCAGCCTCTCAATGCTAGCCAACCTGGAAGACACATCAGGTTGAGACTCCCCACTAGTATTTAGCTCACTGGGAGTCATAATCAGGCGAGGGGGAGTGGGTGAGGGCATAGTGGGCGCAGGCCCAGTCACAGATAGCCCAGAATGCAGCGCAAGGGCCTGCTGGGTACAGGGTACGCAGACCCGCACATCATCACTCACAGGGGATGCCCCACAAACTACACACAGCCGGGCTTGACCCGAGGGGACCCCGAGCACAATATCCTGTGAAGCCTCCATACGGTGATTAAGGTGGCCCAACAGGCCAGTGGGAATTATGCCGTATAAGCAACCCGGGATGCCCCAAATGTCCGCAGGGAAGTGGGAAGATTTTAACACTTTTGGCCTCTTATAAAGTTAAGGAAACTAATAGAGGGGCCAGGACCAGGAGAAACCTCTTTAATATAGTGTTCTCCCGGCTGAAAGACATAATAAAAAAGGACCCATAAACACAACAACTGTGGTACAATAGATAGCAAACGATAAAGCCCGCAAGGGCACTCACAGACCACGTTAAGGGGGCCAGCAAACACTCCAGAGGAAGGCAAGATGGTGCTGGAGGAACCTCGAGGGGCGGGCCGCAAGAGGGGACGACGCGGAACGCGCGCCCGATAGGCCACGCCCCCTCTGCAAGGCGCGCAATTGGCCTGCATCAGCAGCCAATAGGAGGGCCAGGAAAATTGATAGTGATGCCGCCGCTGACCGCGGACGCCACAGGGGCGCGCGTGTCAGTGGCGGCAAATTCAAATGAAGACAGGCGCGGAGCCCTGAAAGGGATGCATAGTAAAAGGCAGCAAAGTCTATAACTGACATGCACCCACACCCCCCCCCCCCCCCCGAAAGAACAAGGAGAGAGAGGGGAGATAATGGAAGACCCTTAACGGGCCCCACTAAAGACCCGGGCATGGGAGGGCAAGGGCGGACGGGGCATCCCAACTCAGGTGCACCACAACCTGCACCGCCTACCATTTGGTGGGGGATTGCGGCCGGAGCCAAGCTCCTTAACAGAGCACTAGTGATAGGTGTCGCCTACCATCACCCGACCAGCGCAGCCAAAGCTGGGAGGCATAAGACAAAAGGTGGAACGGGTGAAAATAGTCCTACAGGGCCAAGGGCTGCTAAGCCCGGCTCACCTGCAAGAAGAGAAGCCATCTTCTGACCTTCGCAGCCGAGAAGGCTGCAGAGAAGGAACTGGGGAATTTGTGGGAGGTCCCGGGTATATATGGACCGGGAGGGGCCTCTTTTTGCCATCTCTGCAGTCCAGCGCCCTCTGGCAGAGGTAATTCCATCTGTTATGAATTATTATCTGGAGCAGGACGTGCTGCATACTTAGAATATCTGCCATTCCAAACATCTTCATGGTGGTAATCCCTCTTAATAAGCTTATGTCACAGATTGCCACAGAGGGGCTGTAGGGGAGCAGTTTACCAAACTGGAGGTCCACTTCAAGAGGTTGAGCACCTCTGCTTTAAAGAGAACAGACTTAAGCAATAAGCAATTTGAAAACTGGTCGTGACCCACAATAAATAGGTTCAGAATTTCACATTTTTCATTTTAAATAGCATAACAAAGATTTTCTACAGCAATTAGGATACCCACTGTCTCCACATCACCCCATTACATTTATAAATCCTGACATGCTATCAATACACATGCCAATTGCCTTACCTCTCAAAATATATGGGTCCCATATTTATAACCCATCCCCCGATCAATTCCAAATCATATTGCTAAACATACAATTAAATATATCATCTTGTTATGGTGCCAGAGATTTTACCCAGATGTGGTGTTGCACTATCAATGTCGCCACGTTCCTCCAAGCCACCGCTGTCATCTTTGTTTGGCAATGGGTCCCTCCTATATCACTCTTCTTGCAACCTCTCATGCTTACTGAGCCTCTATTTACCTTTACACACCAGTTCTATTCAACCTTCCCACTTTCCCCACTGCGGGTCAGGGGCCACATCAGATGGCTGGTAAATTAGCCACTTTCTGCTTGCCCCATGCTGGCATTTTTCATTCACAAGCACTTTGCAAAAGCCTCCTGAACTTTCTGCTGACTTCTCCTTTCTCAGTCCCCAGAATTAATTCACTTTGGATGGGAATGTTACACTAAAGAATGCATAGATAAGTCACCTTATGCTGCTGAGGAGGCCCATCAGAAGGGAGGGAGTTCACTATGGCTTATAAAAAAAATATAAAGCAAGCTGAATAAAAGATGCAGCCCTTCATATTCAGCATTGGAAGAGCGGGAAAACAGGCTAATTTAACCCCAACCTGGAATGTACCTTTAAAGTTCGTGTCCAGGCAATAGCATAAAAAAAGTTTATACTTAATACTTACCAGTGAGAAAGAACAAGCAATTCCATCCTCAATTGCTGGGCACACATGGTGGCATCCATCAATATTTTTATGTCTCCTAAAACTCCTACTTAAATTATTGCAATAGAGGGGGCGTTCCAAGCCCCGGGTGTGCTGAACCCGCTTTGGAATGACCCCTGCATTGCAATTATTGGAGTAGGCTTGTGGGGTAGTAAACAAGGCTCCATGGACACCTCAATGAAAGGCTGTTGGTGCTGGAAGACAGAATCTCAGGCTCCTCACCATTAGTAAGTATGAAGATGCCGGTACTGCTCGGAGAAGCTGCAGGTGAGTATAGACATGTTTCTACCTGGAGAATACCTTTACAGTCCTGTAAGTTTCGGGCATTGTAACTAAGGGCCTTGGGGCAGCATGAAAACAGATAGTATAAGGGACAGGGGAGATTGGAGAACTAATCATCTATCACTAGAACACCCTGCTGCTGCTGCTTCTCTCTGATATTATAAATGCGGGCTTTAAATTGAGAGAACAAATATATTAATAATTAATGTTGCTAAACTTCCTATGAAATTTACATTCATTATACAATATTAGTAAGAGATTTTATTTTGAATGCTATAGTCGGAACTAGCCCCGACTAGGACTCCACAGCCCTGATCCAGCCAGATAGATAGATAGAGATACAAAATATATATATATATATATATATATATATATATATATATATATATTTTGTATTTTTTTTTTTTTTTAATGGAAGTAAGCGGAAATCAGGGGAACAGGTTCCTTCATGATGCACTAAACCTGGCATCTCTGTGTTTTATTTCTACCAGGACAGGAAGCCAGAAGCTTGGTGGGAGTTTTATTCAGTTCAGGTGTATAAGTAACTCCTGCTTTTATTACCTAACATGTTGAATTTTTAATATTACACAATTTCCTGATACACCTACTTTAACCACACCAAAACTGGACCCAACACATTGATCATCAATCTGGTCCCGGGACTACTTAGATTGTTTCAGAGCAGGTCATTTTCTCCTCCTAAGTCTTAGCTGTCTGCTTAAGATACAGGGCTGAATATTTTAAGTCCACATCAAATTTTGTTTTCCCCAGCTGAGTACACTTTTCTTACATGACATCTGAAAAATGAACAATACTTCTTCCACTTGTATTACCCAATCAAATAATGGGGTTTAAAATAATTTGTAATTATGCAGATGATTGCAGAGATTTCACCATTCTAATAAATAACCACATCAAGAGCGGTTGATAAAAACAAGTCGATCATAGAAGCTGCCTATGCGTTCCAAGTAAATGGCAAGCGTGGCTTTATTGGGGGCACTGTGTATTTATACATCACGCACATACAGACTGTGGAATAAAAGTGTGCCTCTGTTTTGGACTCACACTAGTCATTTAATATTGACTTACGGGAACAACGGGTTCTTTCTGGTGAGGCTAGAGAGGGCACCGACGTGCCAGGAATTCTGATTTATCCACTATGATGCATGATGACGACTGGCTAAATTGGAGACCACAGACTTTCATCTGTGCTTCAGGACAAAAACGTAACCTTAGAAATTTCTTGTTTAAACTTACACCTGCTCCAAAGTCATGACATGTATATACAAAATTGGAAATGTACTAAATACAAGAATGACCTAATGAAGAGAAAACACTAAATTCAAGGATGAACTAATGAAGGGAAAACACTAAATACAAGGATGACTTAATGAAGGGAAAACACCAATTACAAGGATGACCTAATGAAGAGAAAACACTAAATACAAGGATGACCTAAGGAAGAGAAAACGCACAATGTAACAGCACAAACCAGAGAAGTCGGCTTCTTTTTCCCCCCCAAATTGCCTGAAAATTTCATTAATGTATTAATACTGTGCCTGTCAATAAGTGACAAAAAATAAGAGGATACTCCATTTTTAGCATTGCAGCCAATGTGATCTCAAATAAGCTCTAGGAACACTAAGTTACTTAGGCTAACAAGAAGATATCTCACCGTCAAGTTATTCCAAGAAAACACAAAGGGAAAATGACAAAGAAAGAACAAATCATGGTCCTTCCTAACCCGAGTAATGGTCAGAAATATCATTGGGTCAACATCCTATTGGCTATGGATTTGAGCTTTAGGTATATAGATTCCGGTTTTCTTCTAACCTTTTTATACAAAAGATGCATATGCTCCTAATTACAGTACCCCTTTGGAAAAGTTTATTTATTTACAGGTACAAATTACAATACTTTGAGGTTTTTTGCATAGTTCATTACTATTTTCGCTATCATGGAGGCTAACAGTTGTATCTGGCAGTCACATCTAGCTCTAGGTATGAATCTTTATATATAAAAAGTTACAGATATGTGTATATAAGTTTACAGTAATCAATAGCCAATAGCAAAATGAGTAACCACTCAAAACAATCCACCAGCTCAAGCATCAAGAAAATAGGTATGATGATGAGAAATTAACCCAATATCCAGAAGGAAAGAATAGAAAATATAAACAAAATATGAAAAAGAGCAAGAGAGCAAAAGAAATACTAAAAATCAGCACACTCCGCTATCCTACAAAACAAGTGAGGAAAGGTCATCTACCACCAGGCCTAGGTGTTGCCTCAATGGGGAACAGATTTTAAGATACCTCTCATTATAATCTGAGCGTATGGCAGATAATTGTTAGTTTTGACCTCCTGGAAAGATCGGACTGGCAACTTCCATGACCTAGCAATAACACAATTCTGTGATTACTCACCTGTAGAATTGGCATTATGAGTATACAGTACGTCCTGCTCCAAATCTAATACTTACAGTTGGGGATATACTCCGCCAGATGGCGCTGGACTGCAGAGACATCGAAAATAGGCTCCTCCCGGACCCTCAAATACCCAGGGACCTCCCACAAATCCCCAGCATTGAAAAGCAGTAAAGGAGAAGCCGGGAGAATTAAACAATCCAAACTATCAACTATAACAATGATAACAATCACCAACCAAGGGTGAGTTGGAGCAGGACGTACTGTATACTCATAACACCAATTCTACAGGTGAGCAATCACAGAACTGTATTATTCTTAGTATACAGTACGTCCTGCTCCAAATCTAATACTTACAGTTGGGAAATCCAATAGCAGTGTCCATAAATTTGGGTGGGATCCCCAAGAAAAATCAGCAGCAGGCAGTTTAAACCACTGTCGCCTGCAGAACCTTGTGGCCAAAAGCAGCATCAGCTGAGGCCCTAACATCAACCTTGTAAAACTTTGAAAAGGTATGAACAGAAGACCAAGTAGCGGCCTTGCAAACTTGTTCAACAGAAGCCTGTTGCTGAAAAGCCCAAGAGGTACCAATAGCACGAGTGGAATGAGTAGTAAGGCGGAAAGGAGGATTCCTCCCCTTAACAGAGTAGGCCTGAATCACAGCCTGACGAATCCACTTGCTGATAGACTTGGCAGGAGCCAAACCCTTCCTAGGACCAGAAGGGACCACAAAAAGAGCATCAGTTTTCCTGAAAGGTGCAGTAGCCACCAGATAGTACTTCAGACACCTAACCACATCCGAAGAGTGCAAAACTCTCTCCTTAGCATTGCTAGAATTAGGGCACAAGGAAGGAAGAACACTATCCTGATTCAAATGAAAGGCAGACATTACCTTAGGCAGAAAATCAGGTTTGAAACGAAACACCACCTTGTCCTGTGTCTCTCATAGTAGGGGGGCTGAATGGGCAGCGCCGCCAACTCAGACACACGCCTGACAGAAGTGATAGCCACCAGAAACACAACCTTGAGCGTAAGAATGGCAAGGCAGCATCCTGCACAGGTTCAAAGGGAGCACCCTGCAAGGCTGACAGAACCAAGTTCAAATCCCAAACAGGCACCATAGGTTTACGTGGGGGACGTACATGAGTGACCCCCTGGAAAAAAAGTCCTGATCAGAAGGTGCTGAGCAAAGGACTTCTGGAAAAAAATAGCCAGGGCAGAAACCTGACCCTTCAGAGTACTGAGTTGGAGCCTCATCTCCGACCCATGCTGCAGGAACTCCAGAATCCTGGGAATAGAGAACACATGACAGGGAAGAGACCTAGACTCACACCAGTCAATGTAGGCACGCCAAACCCTGTAATAAATGGAAGAGGAAGACTTCTTCCTAGCTTTAATAAAAGTATCCACAACTGAGGAGGACAGCCCCTTCTCCATCAAGATGGAGGTTTCAGCAGCCAAGCCGTCAAAGCCAGTTTGTAAATTGGGATGGCGTAGTGTGCCCTGAGTGATCAGATCTGGCACCAAGGGCAGAGCGTATTGATCTACTGCCAGCTGTACCACGTCTGTGAACCACACTCTTCTTGGCCACCCGGAGGCCACCAGAATTGCTGGCACCCCTTCCAGAGCAATCTTGCGCAGGGGAATTGGGGGGGGAAAGACATACAGGAACTGAAAGTCCTTCCATGACATTGCTAGCGCATCTGAGGTCAGGGCCAGAGGATCCCTGGACAGAGAGACAAAAGCTGGAAGCTTGTGATTGTGGCGGGACGCAAACAGATCCACATCTGGTTGGCCCCAACGGTGACACCGAGATTGAAACACCCTGCTGCATAGGGACCATTCTCCCTGGCGAGAGGTCCCCCTGCTCAGAGAGTCCGCCAGGCGATTTTCCACCCCCGGCATGTACACAGCTGAAATGCAGGGGACATTGGCCTCCACCAAAGTCAGGATCAGAGACGCTTCCTGGAGGGCCCCCTTGCGCCGGGTCCTTCCCTGATGATTGATGTAGGCAACTGCCGTCTGGTTGTCCGAGCGCACCTGAACAGGCATGCCCCGAAGATGAGTAGTCAAGCGAGCCAGAACTAACCGGATCGCTCGCAGCTCCAAGACATTGATAGGTGTGTGGGCCTCCTGAGGGCCCCACCTCCCC
Organism: Gastrophryne carolinensis; assembly: GCA_027917425.1. Classification (NCBI taxonomy): domain Eukaryota; kingdom Metazoa; phylum Chordata; class Amphibia; order Anura; family Microhylidae; genus Gastrophryne; species Gastrophryne carolinensis. The sequence goes on from CM051234.1 coordinate 506,000,236, forward strand.
TGGAACCGCAGGGACTTCCAGAAACCCCCCCCAACCTGACAGACTGGCATCCGTGGTGACCGTCTCCCAGGAAGGGGCAAGAAAGGATCTGCCCCCCAACAGGTTCCTTGAGTCCATCCACCACAAGAGGGACCTCCTAACCAGGGGGGAGAGCACACAGACCCTGTGCAGGGACGCTGGGTCCTTGTCCCATACAGACAATAGGTGAAGTTGCAGAGGCCTCAAGTGGAACTGAGCATAAGGGACCGCTTCGAAGCACGCCACCATCAGGCCCACCAGCTGCATCCCCTGCCTGATGGAGGGATGGGGACAAGCTAGGAGGGACTGAGCCTGTGCAATCAGACTGCCCACCTTCTGCTGAGGAAGGAAGATCCTATCCTGAACTGTATCCAGATTCATTCCTAGGAATGGAGTTACCAAGGAAGGGGACAGTGAGGACTTGGGGTGGTTGATCACCCATCCAAATGACTCCAGAGTGGACACCACCAGCTGAGTATCCAACTCTGCCTGATGTAGAGACTGGGAAGTGATGAGGTTATCATCCAGATAGGGAAGCACGCGGACGCCCTGACATCTGAGCAGAGACATCACACCAGCCAGAACCTTGGTGAACACCCTGGGAGCTGAAGTGAGGCCGAAGGGCAAGGCCACAAATTGGTAGTGTTGATCCATCAGAGCGAACCTGAGGAACGTTTGATGACCTGGGAACACAGGAATATGAAGGTAAGCATCTTTGATGTCCACAGAAGTCATGAAATCCCCTTGGCGCAGGGAACTGATGGCAGAGCGCAGAGTCTCCATGCGAAAGCGCATGCCCCTGACAAACTTGTTGAGAATCTTTAAGTCCAGGATGGGCCTGACAGAACCATCCTTTTTGGGTACTGTGAATAGGTTGGAATAAAAGCCCTTGCCTTTTTCTCTTAAAGGGACCTGGCAGATGACCCCCGCTCCAGGAGGCCTTGCACTGTTTGCACTAGCTCCTGAGCTGACACAGGGTCCTGAGGAATCCGGGATCTGATGAATCTTGGAGGGGGATCGGCAGCAAACTCCAACTTGTAACCGGAGGACACTACCTCCTGAATCCTCCGTCCTCCAGACTTGAGTTAAGTGCTGCAGCCGTCCCCCCACCCAGATGGGTGAGGGCGCCCCATCATGCCTGAGGGGGCTTGGGAGAGTATTTAGCTTTGGGACCCCAGGAGGAGCCAGGACGTCCACGTCCTCTGCCTCTACCCCAGAAATCTCCCCGGGCCCCAGGGAAAGACACCCCCCTTCCCTGTCTTGCACCGCGGTAAGGGGAGGAGAAGGAACCCTGACCCCGAAAAGGCGGAGGTTGCCGCCTGCGCTGGGGTAACCTGCCTCCCTTAGCAAAAAGGTCCAGGTGGTCTCCAAACAGACGCAGTCCTTTAAAGGGAAAACCAGTGAGGGCCTTCTTGGCAGCGTTGTCAGCAGCCCACTGGCGCAGCCAAACCGAGCGGCATATAGCCACCACGAGGGCAGAAGTTCTGGCACACATTCTGATGGTGTCATCCAATGCTGATAGGACAACATTTACAAAAACATCACAACTGGAGAGTGCATTAAACACCTCACAAGGCAAATCATCAGGGGCACTATCGAGCATATTTCTGATAAGGGTTCTAGCGGCCACAGCAGTAATGGCAGAGGCACAGACCGGGCGCAGCGCTGTCCCCGCACATGCAAAGGCGTGGGATGCCAGCTGATCAATATGCCGGGCTTCGGCATCCCGCAGGGTAGTAGAATCAGGGGAATGCATGACAGAGGTGTTAGATAGCCCTAGGATCGGGGCATCCACCTCGGGGGGAGGGGGGGATGACCAACATTTAACCACCTCAGCAGGAAAGGGATACTTCCTATCCCAACTCTTTGGAACCCCGGGAAGTTTACTGGGGCGCTCCCATTCCTTGAGCACAAGGTTATGAAAATGTGCCTGCTCTGGAAATTCCAAACGTGATCTTGCTGTATGGAAAAGCTCCCCTCTTTGCCTGGGAGCCTCAACAGGGAGAGAGATAGACAGAACCTCAAAAATCTGGGTCAATTATCTGTCAGTGTCATCCGGGGCCCAGGGGTCAGAGCCAAAATCGTCATGACCCCTTGGTCTCTCATCAGATGAGCCTGAATCAGAAAAGAGCTCCCCTTCATCAGACGGGGTATAGCCACACAGATCCCAAAACTCCTCAGTTCCCATAGGGAAAACAGTGACATTAGGCGTCAAGTGCCGCTTCTTAGCAGGGGCCTTACGCGCTAAGGACTTAGCAATCAACTGCTCAACAGTAGCCAGTCTAGAAGACATATCAGGCTGAGAATCCCCACTAGTATGCAACTCAGCAGGAGTGAGATTTAAGCTTGGGGGAGTAGGTGAAGTGAAATGAGGTGCAGCCACTGGCAGGCCAGATTGCAATGCAAGCGCCTGCTCAGCACAGGGTACACAGACCCGTGCCTTGTCAGCGTCAGCATGAGGCTGCCCACACGCTACACACAGCCGGTCTTGTCCCAAAGGGACCCCGGTAACATTATCCTGGGATGCCTCCATATGGTGATTATAGCGGCGCTATACGCCGATAGGGAATTACGCTATATAGCAACCCTGGATGCCCCAATAACCCGCTAGGGACGTGGGAGTATAATTTTTACAAGGCCTACAAGTAATATACTAAAAACAGGGCCGGGAGAAGCCAAGAAGGGTTCGTCCCGCCTGAAAGACATAAGCAGACAAGACCTTAAGCCGGACCTTCAGCGTGATTTAATGAAAAGCCCAAACTCTTAAAAAACAGTTCCCCAGCATCTAAAATTAATATATTTTAAGTTTTTAGTCACTAACTTATTATTCTTTCCCCATACTGGGCTGCAACTCTGTTCAGGAATTAAGGATACGGGTGCCGCCATCTTGACTCAGAAGCATCACACTTACTGAGGAGAGGAGAGTTGGATAAGGTACAGGGGGCGGGATATAGCTGTGCTTTGCTCAGACAGAGCAGAGCTGGGGTCAGGGAAAGGTCAGCAGTCCCAGAATGCAGAGCAGCACAGTCAGGAGGCACTTCCTCTTTGCAGGCTGCCTGATATGGAAGCCGCCATCTTGGATGTTTAAAGGCTTATAACATGCAGTAGATGCAGGTAGGACGATTTTTAATGTGAGCAATCTGTATGTACAGGGTGTGGGAAACATATAAGATAGACTCTTATTCAGAGTGAAGGTCCGCTTTAAGTACATCGTAACAAAAGTGATAGGTAGGGACCGCGGTAGGTAGGAGTCCGTCGCGCATAGGCCAACCAAGTCAGAAAAGATGGCGTTGGTATACCTCGAGGGGCGGGCCAGTAATAGCGATGACGCGGAACGCGCCAAAGACGGGCGCCGCCCCCCCCAAAGAGCGTGAAGCCAGAAAGGCCAACAGCCAATGATGGCGCACCAGCGCCTGAGGTAATGCCGCCGCCAAGCGCGGAACCAAGTCAGCGCGCGGCGGCGGTAAATTTAAAAGCAATAAAGACAAATCAGCGCGGCGGCTAACACAAGAATAAAGACGTGAAAAGTGAAAGCATAGACTGCATAACATACATATCTATACACATACACCCCCCCCCCTTTCCCCCCGAAGACTACAAGGAGGATGAGGGAGGACGGCGGCCACTTAAATAGGGCCCACCAATAGGCAGGGGCAAGGGGCAATAGTGCGGGAGGGGCACCCCATAGAGGCTCACCATAAGCCTGAACCGCCTACCCTTTGGTGGGGGATTGCAGTGGAGCAACGGCGGTGCTGCCTACCTTCACCTGACCAGCGCAGCCAAGGCTGGGAGGCATATTACTAGTGGAACGGGTGGGAATAGTCCTACAGGGCCGCAGGTTAATAACCCCGCTCACCTGCGAGTAGAGAGCCAATTTCTCCTTCGCAGCCAGACTGCAGAGAAATTCTGGGGATTTGTGGGAGGTCCCTGGGTATTTGAGGGGCCGGGAGGAGCCTATTTTCGATTTCGTCTCTGCAGCCCAGCACCATCTGGCGGAGTATATCCCCAACTGTAAGTATTAGATTTGGAGCAGGATGTACTGTATACTAAGAATAATCTGTCTGGTTACACAGAAAATAAAAAGTATAGGGGCCTGTTGATGTTTGTAGATAATATACACCTTGCAATGCAGGCGCTCCTCCCACGGGTAGCCGCTTAACAGTTGATCAGATTGTACATTCTCATCCAATGTCCCTTTACCAATGAAATCTCTATGCATATATCCAACTCGACAAAGTCCCATAAAACTTAACTTTTACCGCGAGTATTTAAAAACATACAAATCCCGTGCTGTTGTGTAAGCCAATCTCGCCTGCACTCAAAAGTTACGCGTTTCGGGGAGTTCGGGGACGCTCCCCGAAACGTGTAACCTTTGAGGGGGGCGAGATCGGCTTACACAGCAGCACGGGATTTGTATGTATTTAAATACTCGCGGTATAAGTTATGTTTTATGGGACTTTGTCGAGCTGGATATAAGCATAGAGATTTATGGAAGTCTATCCTTGCTTCCAGGTGGATACCCTGACGGGGGGTTTGTGAGCTGTCAAGGAATTGAAAAGGTCTCTGTACCATTGGACAGATCCAAACACCAATTTCTTTCTGGTATATTGGTAGCCTTCCCTACACTTTTACAAATAAGCCTATATTTATTACATGGCTGCTTTCTATATATTGCCATTCTGGCCCCTGGCTTGAAGGTGGGCTCACACTTTATTGTTTTATCTGTCATGTGGCATACATCTTATGCTTTTTGTAGCGTTATTGATTTTCCATTACTGCAGCGTCTCACACCCCTTATCTTTTACAAATTTGGTTGGTTTGTGCTGCTATTTATACATAGTTAAACAAAATGGGAAGGACACCAAAAGAACCAGTTATTGGGTGTTAGTGGACATCTTCCAAAAAACTGACAGCAGACACTGAATATTCTGCTGTAGGTAACACTGGCGAGTGAGCGTTTTATGCAGATCAGGCACAGTTCACATCCAGCACAGATGTATTTATGAAAGCAGCCTCATCCTTTCCACAGGAAGCCTCTAAGGCATCCAACAAAATGTTGGCCTACACCACCTGTGTGCGTTTTTCCCATAATACCAGCGCTTCATTCCAAACCTGTATCGAGAGCTACAAAGACTTGTGCTGATTCCTAAACCAGCAACAGTCCTGTGGGGCACTTTAACTCTTTCATTCATATTTGTTACCAAAACGTAATTCTGGCACTGGAGATTTTACTCAAACACAAATCTGTGCTTGTATTAAACATTTCTCCCAACAGCCCCGGAGCCAGTGTTTCCAACTAACAGACTTTTACAGATATGTTCCACTATGGGAATTATTTTATTTTGAACACAAAAACAAGGCTGTAACGTTGTGCCTTTGGGTCTTAACTCGTTACTGCTCAACAAAAGCACTTTAGTCCACATCCGAGCATAGGATAAATACAGCACTATGATTTGTATAGTACAAGCCTAATTAGTTTCACTAAAAATGTACATTATGTATGTGTGAAAACACTTAAAATCAGGCTAATAATGAAATTGAGTAATATTTCACTTTACTTTCTAGCAGAAAGGGGGGTCCAGCAGCCCCCTAGGGTCACGTTGGGATAACTGGTTGGAGATTTGTTTAGCATTAGACTAAAAGCATTTAACCCAATATGGTGAAATAGATTTTTTTTTTATTACCTCCCACGACTGAGTTTAAACTTTGTACCAGTTAAGTAGTCTGCAGGCATCCAAAGCAAATTACCATTGCTGGTAAGCCTAGCAAAAAGGAGGTCCAGTACCTTCAACCCTTTTCAGTGCCAGCCTACCTAGAGAGGTCACCCCATGTTGCCAAGCAACTTCTAAGCATTTTGCACTATATACCATATTTTTCGCCCTATAAGACGCACCTAGGATTTGGGGGAGGAAAATAAGAAAAAAAAAAATTTTAAACCAAAAACGCACCATTACAGACAGTGTGGCATTCCCTCTATCCCATTACCATAGACAGTGTGGAATGCCCCCATTCCATAGACAGTGTGGCATTCCCCCCTCCCATTCCTCATATACCAGTGTGGCATTCCCCCTCCCATTACCATAGACAGTGTGGCATTCCCCCCTCCCATTCCTCATATACCAGTGTGGCATTCCCCCCTCCCATTCCCCATATACCAGTGTGGCATTCCCCCCTCCCATTCCCCATATACCAGTGTGGTATTCTCCCCCCTCCCATTCCCCATATACCAGTGTGGCATTCTCCCCCCTCCCATTCCCCATATACCAGTGTGGCATTCTCCCCCCTCCCATTCCCCATATACCAGTGTGGCATTCTCCCCCCTCCCATTCCCCATATACCAGTGTGGCATTCTCCCCCCTCCCATTCCCCATATACCAGTGTGGCATTCTCCCCCCTCCCATTCCCCATATACCAGTGTGGCATTCTCCCCCCTCCCATTCCCCATATACCAGTGTGGCATTCTCCCCCCTCCCATTCCCCATATACCAGTGTGGCATTCTCCCCCCTCCCATTCCCCATATACCAGTGTGGCATTCTCCCCCCTCCCATTCCCCATATACCAGTGTGGCATTCTCCCCCCTCCCATTCCCCATATACCAGTGTGGCATTCTCCCCCCTCCCATTCCCCATATACCAGTGTGGCATTCTCCCCCCTCCCATTCCCCATATACCAGTGTGGCATTCTCCCCCCTCCCATTCCCCATATACCAGTGTGGCATTCTCCCCCCTCCCATTCCCCATATACCAGTGTGGCATTCTCCCACCTCCCATTCCCCATATACCAGTGTGGCATTCTCCCCCCTCCCATTCCCCATATACCAGTGTGGCATTCTCCCCCATCCCATTCCCCATATAGGCAGTGTGGCATTCTCCCCCCTCCCATTCCCCATATACCAGTGTGGCATTCTCCCCCCTCCCATTCCCCATATACCAGTGTGGCATTCTCCCCCCTCCCATTCCCCATATACCAGTGTGGCATTCTCCCCCATCCCATTCCCCATATACCAGTGTGGCATTCTCCCCCATCCCATTCCCCATATAGGCAGTGTGGCATTCTCCCCCCTCCCATTCCCCATATAGGCAGTGTGGCATTCTCCCCCTCCCATTCCCCATATAGGCAGTGTGGCATCCCCCCTCCCATTCCCATATAGGCAGTGTGCACCCCATTATCATAAGCAGTGTGGCATTCCCCCCCCTCCTATTCCCCATATAGGCAGTGTACCCCCCATTAGTATAGGCTGTGTGGCATCCCCCTCCCCCAATAGTATTAGCTGTGTGGCATCCCCCTCCCCCCAATAGTATTGGCTGTGTGGCATCACCCTCCCCCCATTAGTATTGGCTGTGTGGCATCCACCTCCCCCATTAGTATTGGCTGTGTGGCATCACCCTCCCCCCATTAGTATTGGCTGTGTGGCATCCACCTCCCCCATTAGTATTGGCTGTGTGGCATCCACCTCCCCCTATTAGTATTGGCTGTGTGGCATCCACCTCCCCCTATTAGTATTGGCTGTGTGGCATCCCCCTCCCCCCATTAGTATTGGCTGTGTGGCATCCCCCTCCCCCCATTAGTATTGGCTGTGTGGCATCCCCCCCCATTAGTATATGCTGTGTGGCATCCCCCTCCCCCCATTAGTATAGGCTGTGTGGCATCCCCCTCCCCCCATTAGTATAGGCTGTGTGGCATCCCCTCCCCCCATTAGTATTGGCTGTGTGGCATCCCCTCCCCCCATTAGTATTGGCTGTGTGGTATCCCCCTCCCCCCATTAGTATTGGCTGTGTGGCAGCCCCCTCCCCCCATTAGTATGGGCCGTGTGGCATCCCCCTCCCCCCATTAGTATTGGCTGTGTGGCAGCCCCCTCCCCCCATTAGTATGGGCCGTGTGGCATCCCCCTCCCCCCATTAGTATTGGCTGTGTGGCATCCCCCCCCATTAGTATATGCTGTGTGGCATCCCCCTCCCCCCATTAGTATAGGCTGTGTGGCATCCCCCTCCCCCCATTAGTATAGGCTGTGTGGCATCCCCTCCCCCCATTAGTATTGGCTGTGTGGCATCCCCTCCCCCCATTAGTATTGGCTGTGTGGTATCCCCCTCCCCCCATTAGTATTGGCTGTGTGGCAGCCCCCTCCCCCCATTAGTATGGGCCGTGTGGCATCCCCCTCCCCCCATTAGTATTGGCTGTGTGGCATTCCCCTGCCCCCATTAGTATTGGCTATGTGGCATCCCTCTCATCCCCTTAGGATTGGCTGTGTGGCTTCCCCCTCTCCCCCCAGTCGGCATAAGTAAAAAGAAGAAAAAAAAGTAAAACTCACCTGTCGGCTGACACCGCTCCGTTGAGCAGCCGGCTCCGTGAATGGGATGGGCGTGGCCTGCGCCGCTTCAGGGCAGGCCACGCCCACCCTATTCACGGAGACGGCCAGTAAGAAGCAGCGACGGGGACTCTGTCCCGGCCCCGCCGCTGCGATCGCTGTCTTTTACTGGCAGCGATGACAGCGGCGGGGCCAGAGACAACGCCCCCGACGCTCCTCCGCCTGGGGCACGTGCGAGCACCCAGGTCAGGGCAGCGGGTGGGCGTGGCCTGCACCGAGTTGCTGCAGGCCACGCCCACCCGCTGCCCTGACCTGGGTGCTCACATGTGCCCAAGCGGAAGAGGCAGCAGATGGAGGCGAGGCGGGGGCATTGTCTTTGGCCCCGCTGCTGTCATTGTACAGGACCTTGTACAGGAGAGAGAGTGCATGTGATGGCCCAATGTCAGCCCTCAAAATACCCTCAAAAGAGGTTAGAGGCCTGGAGAGCGAAGACACTGGGGCATGGGAAGAGATGAAAGCAACAAACTGTCTATGGAGAAGCCAGGACACCCTCCCTCCCTGTCCTTGGATCCGAAGATCCTGAAGATTTGGGGGTCGGCCGTTTTGTAAAGTATCGCCCAGTCTAGCCCCCTGCGATTTCTCCCAGATTAGGAATTTACCCGTCCCCACACCCGGAGGAAAGGCAGGATTAACAAACAGAGGAGTAAGTGGTCCTGGTCTGTGCGATACTTCCTTCTTCTTTAGAACAGAGTCCCATATAGCTAGGAGAGAATATGTCAACAACGGGAGGTTCTGCGACTTAGGCCTCAGATGGGGTGCTATTCATGGAAGCGCAGTAAGACTAAGGGGGGAGGCTCCATTTTCCACACTCACCCACAGCTTATCCGACTGATGATGGAACCAGTCAGATAGTCTGACTAGTACTGCAGCCGTGTGATAACCTTTAAGGTCTGGTAAGCCCAGTCCCCCCTGTCCCTTAGGTCTCGTTAGGACTGAGTAGCTAATCCTGGGCTTCTTATTCCAGACAAATTTGATCCAGGCCTTCTTCAAGACCTTAAAGAAGCCCTGTTCTGGCACTATCGGGATGGCCTGAAACACATAAAGAAAGCGGGGTAAAATGTCCATCTTTAGTATGTTTATACGCCCCAACCATGAGTACTGCACCCTGTTATATGACTTGAGGTTTTCCAGTCCTAGAGAGGAGGGGGGCGTAATTCAGTCTATAAAGGCTATCTAAATTAGTTGTATTCCCAGGTAAGTAATGGATTCCTTCTGCCATTTAAAGGAGAAATTTGTTTGTAGGAGCTGTAAGGTGTTGTTGGGCTGGGAGATGTTAAGGGCTTCTGTTTTGGCAAGGTTAACTTTGAAGTTACTGAGACGGCCGAATCTTTCAAATTCCTTGAGTATATTAGGCAAGGAGAGATGAAGGGATGAGATGTACAACAAGAGATCATCAGCAAACAGTGATAATTTGTGTTCCCTCCCCCCACAGGTGATTCTCTTAATTGCAGGGTTTGCTCTCAGGGCTTGTGCGAGGTATTCCAGGCCTATCACGTATAGCAAAGGCGAAAGAGGGCACCCTTGTAGTGTGCCATTGCCAATATTGAATGGGGATGATAGGAGCCCATTTACCCTAACTCTGGCCGTTGCCCCTCTATAAAGGGACATGATCTTTCCCAGCATATCAGGGCCTATCCCCATCCGGATCAGGGCCGCCCGCAGAAATCTCCAATGAACTCTAGCAAAAGCCTTCTCGCCGTCAGAGAGCAGGCAAGAGGGGATCTTTTGGGTTTGTGCATGTTGCATAAGAGTGATTGTCTTTAAGGTGTTGTCTCTGGCCCCCCTCCCCACCATGAAGCCCATCTGATCGTTATCAATAATCTCTGCCAGGGATTCTTGCAATCTGTTAGCTATAATTTTTGCAAAGAGCTTAATGTCTACATTTATTAATGAAAACGGCCTATAGTTACCCGTCAGTGTGTCTTGTCTTTGTTTGGCTTTGGTATAACAGTGACATGCGCTTCTAAGGCCTGTCTTAGGAAAGGGCAAGAGTCAGATATGCTATTGAAAACTTTTGTCAGAAAGGGTATGAGCCTCCCCCCCAATGTTTTATAAAACCTTGGCGTGAACCCATCAGGGCCTGGGCTTTTCCCCAATGGGGTTCCTTTAATGGCCTTCCCCACCTCCTTCTCCCCAAAGGGTGTCTTGGAAAATTGTTTTTTTAATTTGCAGTGCAGTGTGTATTTCAGGGACAACCTTTTACTCACAAGCCACATGGCTTGCAGACCAGAACTTGGTCTTGTGGAGGCCTAGCACATTGCTGAGGCTGGGGTAGGGGGGGAACATGGTGCTCAGAGCTGTACATTGTCAATGTCCTGCATGGGGTTAATGCAGAGCTCGACAGAGAAATGTGATGTCTCCCACTCATCCTGTGACACTTCTACCACATTATTATTTATTTATAAAGTTACATAATCTTTCATAGTGCTGTACAAAGTAGTTCCTGGGAAGAATAGAGCATGAATAGGACAAGTGTGTTAATCAGCATATATCTCCACCTGTTGATGGGAGCACAATGTTTATCTGGTGGGGGGGGGGGATCAGAGTGTACTATGGTAATTTTTGGAGGTTTAAAGGGGTTCTGAGCTCACTGAAATTATTTCACACTTTCAAGTAGCTTGCTGTACTGTTTGATATGGTTTGCAGGTGTTCCCCTTTTTTTTTTTTTTACTTATATGGCTTCTATTATGTGTTCACGGCCATTCTTTAGCGCTGAATGTGTTTCTCATGGTAAGGGAGGTTGAGGACCCCTGGTAATTTCTTTATTGCAACCTAAAAGAAAAACTAGTGAATATACCCGAAAGGGGACTTCCTATCTGCTTTTAATGATCTTCAGAGAGGATCTATACTTGCAATCTGACTGCAGAACTATACTACCACAACTATACAGAATAAAGGCCGATCAGATGAGCTGTAACAATAGGATCTGCTAACAGAAAATCAAAGCAATCACATAGCAATCAGCTTTGCCAGGCCATGCAGAAGGGACATCCCAGACAGGTATTAAATTAGTCTGCATTCTGCTTACCCCATACTGGTAGTCAGGGGATGTTTCGTTCCTTCACCTGCATTTCCTGATCACTTCTCAGATGGAATAAAAAATGCAGCTGCTCACAGCTGAAAGTACACTAAATTAACCTATTGCCTGAAATATCCATTTAAACGCCTAGAGGAAGTCTATAATGGAAAGGGTCACGTGACAATTTTTTTTTCACACAGTGCATTTCGAATAGTGAAAACAATTTGAAGTCCACATGCTCAGTGGATCATATACTCTACTTAATCACTCTGAGCTGGGTTTTTGGTAGTGCTGTGCTACCCATACAAGGGTACTGTAGGAATTGTAAAAACAAATTTAATAATAAAAAAAATACATATATCTTAATGAAATAGGAAACTTTCCCAAACTGTCTAAAGTTGTGTCGTTGTCAGAAAGGGCTGCTCCAGATACATAGTGCAGAGTGTGGGGTCCTGACACACAGGTGAGGAGGCTGTAAGGATCAGCAGTCTGCTCAACCAAACCTAAAAACACAGCTCATCAAAAAGGGCATAATATGTACAAAACACATCACATGGTGTGTGGATTGCTTTACCCATACTCAAGCTAGGCCAGCGGGCATGATGGTTTGGGTTCTACTGTCTGATTAAACAGCCCGTTTCAGGTCTGTGCTTATGCCGAAAGTTAGAAAGAAATTCCAGACTCAAGTATGATAGGCTGACTTTAGTGGCTTTTCAGCATTAAGTGAATTAACAGGTCAGAATTTTAATGACAAATCCATTCTTCCTGCAGAAGGAAGAAAAGTTACAAAGCAGACACACATTTGGTAAACTAATATTCCCTCACAGGGTCCTGGTAAGTCTTCCAAGTGCCTTGCAGTTTACCTGTACCAAAATGCTATAATCAGAGCAAATTACATGTCACAGAACATCACTGTAGCAAAACAGAGTAATGAGAATAGGGCACAAATCTTTACACAAATGGATTATTTTACATTCCAAACAAGGAAAACAATAAGGCAGAACACCAAAACCTGACAAAAGGGGAGTTTTGCTTTAATGGTAACAGAAGGTGCTTCTACCATTAACTGTGGCACTATTCTAATTTACCCATTTTCTGCGGTGGCCCATAACTTATCAAGCAGCGATGTAGAAACAAGCTGGATACCAGTGCTGGGCGAGTTACTATTTTTATATTAACCCGCGCACACGTGGGGAGGGGGGGACATAAGCAGACGTATCCCCACATCTTTGGACTATGGATGCGCTCCCACCCCCAGCCACTGAGATAGGTGGAAGGTCACCCACTGCAGGGGGTGTGGCTACTCTCGCTCCAGTTGAAGGTCTGCATGTAAACCTCATTTGCTGAGCATTACATATGCCCGGCTTTGATTGAACCTGCACATGTGCCGTAGGACAAGTAGGACTAGGGTAAGGCGAGTTTGTCTGGGCGTTCAGGGAGGGGGGAGGCACACAGCAGGCATGCCTGATAACTTGCAAGTCATCACACCTCCTCCATTGCAATGAATAGAGTAGGCAAGAAGGGGCAAAAACAAGGCCCACAGGATGCTGCCCTGCTGGGAGATGCAACCGCTGGATGGAGAAGCTGCACAGGCACAATGGACTCACAGATGAGTATAGGATTTTTTAAGGTTTAAAGAGAAACAAAACCCACCAGTCACTGCCCTGGAATCTGAAAGAATTGGGATGCTGGTAAGCACTTACATTTCCCCGGTCTAACGGCACATGCACAGGGTCTCATCCAATGGGAGCTGTCTGCCGCGACTATGTGAATCGACAACCAGCTCTAATTGTTTTCAACTCAGATAGAGGTTGCACTCCCCATTGAAGCCAACGATAGGCATTTGTCGACAGCGCCATAGGAGCAAGAAGGAGGTGAATTGTTCTGGTCTTTTTCAGAAGTTTTTCACAGTGGGGCATTTTGGGATGTCCCGGCGGAACGGAACAAGACCTGGGAGTCAAATTGCCAGGTTTTGGTCATCGTTAAACACCTGAACGACTTTAAAGTAGCTGTCACCAAACTTGACCTTCAGAAACAATAATGCACATATTGTATACAATCTGCCTAAAACATAGTTAATATTTCTCCATTTATTTTATCAAGAGTCCATGTCATACAGTAATTGATAGCGAACAAACTGATATAGATATGGAGAGGACATGAGAACCATTGCCTCTGCTCTACAAAATTACTCAGCATGATAAGAGTTCCTGTTTAGATTATCTCAGGGCAGAACCCTTTATCGGGTGGCCTGTGTCGGGAGCTTGGATGAGAAGAGGACAGAAGAAAACAGATTTCTATCACACCAGTAACTGTTACTTTCCACTGAGGGCCACACGTCTCTGCCGGGTCAGCCAATGTCAATCGAGTACAAATTAACTGCATCCGTTTAGGGAATTCACATGACTGTCACAGTATTCTTTGCTCAAGGAAGTGTTCTGCTTACAACCACAGATTCTTAACAAAACATCCCCATGCAAAATTAACCCCTGCCTCTGCTAAGAATCGGATGTCCTGTTTCACTGAACAAACTGAAGACCTCCCGCCCCCCCCCCCCCCCCCACCAATGCTAGCAATTTATTAAGCAAACACACATCTCAGGATTTGTATTTAGTTATGAAATGGATTCAGAATGTACATCCAAGATGTTCTTCAGCTGCATGAAAATTCGAATTCATCGTTATACTAACACAAGATACAAGGTCCAAACAATGACCAATGGTGTCGTCACATAGAATGCTGTTGTAACTTTTCCTGATGCAGCTTCATTGGAGGTACTACTTATTGCTGCTAGATCACTACACAGGTCATTCTGAATCAAGAAAATAAAAGCAGCAAAAATCATAACCTTATTAGTTCCTACAGATAGACAGTGGGCGTCATGCTATTTAGTAAATTAAGTATACCTCCGAATGGACATTTGGGTGCGAGTTGCAACCAACCAAAAAAAAAGCAATTGTTCTAATGTTTCCCAAAAATTCACCTGTGCTGAGACTTGTACCTGCGATGGGGCATTTTTACAGGTGAGGTCCAGCATTTTTTACCGTATTTTTCACCCTATAAGGCACAATAATTTTTCCCCAAAAGTGTGTGTGTGTGTGTGTGTGTGTGTGTGTGTGTGTGTGTGTGTGTGTGTGTGGGTGGGGGGGGGGGGTTCAGGGCGTCTTATTGGGCGAAGGTAAAGAAAAAAAAAAATAAATAATAAAAAAGAAAAGATACTTACATAAGCCCTGCGTCCCCCAGGAGGCCAGCCTACCAGCCAGAGTGGGGACAGTGGGTGGGGTTTAGTTACCCTGCGGCGTTCATTAATTCATTAAATGCAAAACCAGTGGGCATCATCAGAACTAATATGTAGTAGTAGCACCTAAACCTCTTCTCATGGACCCTGTGCCTGTGCTACGTTAGAATGCTGTCACTTCCAAACGAGAGAGTTTTCAGACAGCAAAATATGATATTTTGGCTGGAGTTGGGTTCTCCTTGCAATACTTGCCTCATTCTTATGAATGCACCTCTAAAGAGTGTATCAAATAAGAATGAAAGTAAAAGCGGACAAATCACGCTATGGGAAATAGTTTGATGGTTTGGTTATTGCATACTAAGCATTGGTAAAGCATGAATCACCTCTGACATGACTTACAAGTCAGAGGTGATTCACCCCCCCCCCAGACAGTGAATTGGCAAGTGTTTCAGTACAGGAAAGGGGAAGATCTGACACATGCTCAAGTAATTGAATCTCCGTTTGACTCACAGAAACACATTTGACAAAACAGCTGTAGGAAAACCATCTGGAGGTGTTTAGTGTAGAAATGTTAGACTGAAGGAGGTTGACCACATAAAATACACTGTTAAACAAAAAAGGTTGCCTGGAGTTGGACTTTGTTTTCTGGTGGAGTTGGGAGCAGAGTTAAGTTACCACTTTCAAGTTCCTATTGCTATTTTTACTGTGAGCACATTGTGGAGTTTTTACTCATAGGCAAGAAGTTAAAGCTCCATAACGGGACATCCATGCAAAAGGGGCCAAATAGGCATCAATGGCACAAATTCCAAACATTTTGTTTCTGGACAGGTTTGTACCTTTGCACTAGTACCAGAGTGGTGTCAATGGCTTACGTACTTTTCCAATTATATCTAGAATAAGCCAATATCTCCTGGATGGCTCATCCAAAAGAAGATCTGGATCCTTGGGCAAGACTTACTGATCTACTGCCAACTGCACGACGTCTGCAAACCACACCCTTCTTGGCCAACAGGGGGCGACCAGGATGGTTGGCACCCCCTCCTGGGCTATCTTGCGCATGACCCTGCCCAGTAGAGGGAACGGAGGGTACACACAGAGAAATAGAGAAGCCGAAACTCCGTCCAAGACATAGCCAGTGCATCTGTGGCGAAGGCCAGAGGATCCTGTAACAGGGAGACAAACTTGGGAAGTTTGTGATTGTGATGGGACACAAACAGGTTCACATCCGGCTGACCCCAGCGGTGACCAGGGAGAGAAACACCTGGTTGTTGCGGGGCTATTCTCCCAGATGAGACGTCCCCCTGCTCAGGGAGTCCGCCACCTGGTTCTCCACCCCTGGAATGTATACCGCTGAGATGCAGGGAACATTCTGTTCCGCCCAAGACAGTATCAGGGACACTTCCTTGAAGGCTCGCTTGCTCCGAATCCCTCCCTGATGGTTGATGTAGGCAACCGCCGTCTGGTTGTCTGAGCGAATCTGAACAGCCCGACCCCCGAAGGAGTGTGGTCAGCTGTGAAAGAACCAACCTGATCGCCCTCAGTTCCAGTACATTGATGGGAGCATAGGCCTCCTGGGGGCCCCACCGACCCTGGAACTTCAGAGACTTCCAAAAGCCCCCCCTAGCCTGTCAGACTGCCATTTGTGGTGACCGTCTCCCAGCATGGGGGTAGGAAAGTCCTGCCCACCAGAAGGTTCCTTGAGTCCAGCCACCACCAAAGGGACTGTCTGGCCAGAGGAGACAGAGCAAATTCCTGATCCAGGGACAGGGTCCCGATCCCAGACTGACAAGAGTTGCAACTGAAGAGGTCTCATGTGAAACTGAGCAAAGGGGACCGCCTCGAAGCAGGACACCATCAGGCCCACCAACTGCATCCCCAGACGGATGGAAGGATGAGGACACAAAAGAGCAGAGCCCGTGCCTGCATCTGAAGGCCCTCCACCTTCTGCTGAGGAAGGAACACCTTGAACTGAGAGGTATCTAGTGTCATGCCCAGAAAGGACCTCACCAAGGACGGGGACAGTGAAGACTTGGGAAAGTTGACCACCCAGCCGAAGGACTCCAGAGTGGAGGTCACCACCCGGGTGTCCTGCTTTGCCTGATGAAAGGACTGGGCCACAATAAGGATGTCGTCCAGGTAAGGAAGGACGCGAATGCCCTGGTTCCGTAGCAGAGCCTTCACCCCCGTCAGCACCTTGGTGAACACCTGAGGTGCTGAGGTGATACCAAAGGGTAAAGCTATAAACTGGTAATACTGATCCTCCAGCGCGAACCTCAGAAATCTGATGACCTGGGAAGGTAGGCACATGAAGATAAGCATCCCTGATGTCCACGGTGGTCATGAAGTCGCCCGGGCGAAGGATACTGACAGCCGAGCGTAGCGTCTCCATGCGAAAATGCTTGCATCTGACAAACTTGTTGAGGCCCTTCAAGTCCAGGATGGGCCTCAGAGAGCCGTCCTTTTTGGGGACTGTGAAAAGATTGGAATAGTACCCCTGACCCTGTTCTTGAGGGGGCACCGGACAAATGACCGCTGACTCCAGCAGGCATTGAACCGCCGAAAGCAACCCTTGAGCTGACAGGGGGCTTAAAGACATCCGGGATCTGATGAATCTTGGGGGAGGCCAGGCTGCAAACTCTGTCTTGTAACCGGAGGACACCACCTCTTGAATCCACCGGTCTGAGACTTGGAGCCTCCAGACGTGAGCAAAGAGCCGAAGCCATCCCCCCACCCGGATGGGTGAGGGCGCCCCCTCATGCCTGAGGGGCCTTGGAACCCCAGGAGAGACTGGGACGACCACGGGATCTGCCCCGGCCCCAAGAATCTCTGCGGCTAGTACGAAGGGAGGGGAGGGAGACTGAGATCCCCCGAAAGGGCCGGGACTGCCTCCTATGCTGAGGCAGTCTGCCATCCTTGGCTAAAACATCAAGGCGCTCACCGAAGAGCCGCAGCCCCGCAAAAGGTAGTCCAGTGAGAGCCTTCTTAGCATCAGCTGCCCACTAGCGCAACCTAACAGAGCGGCGCATAGCCACCAAAAGTGCAGAGGCCCTACCGCCCATCCTCACGGCATCATCCATGGCAGTAAGGATAAATGCAACTAAATCAGAGCAAAGCAAGAGGGCCCTATAATCCTCCCTCCTTCTACCAGCCATAGCTCCATCACATAGACGCTTGAGCAGTTTCTTAAGGGCAATAGCTGTAATGGCAGCAGCACAGGCCGGGCGCAGTCCAGCCCCCCCACACAAGTAAAAGCATGGCAGGCCAGCTGATCCATGCGCCGGTCCTCGCTGTCCCTCAGAGTGGTAGTGTCAGGGGAAGGCATGACAAAGTATTGGACAGACCTAGCACGGGAGCGTCCACCTCAGGGGGACATGACCACCGCTTCACTAAATCAGCAGGAAAGGGATACCTCTTATCCCATCCCTTGGGCACAGCGGGCAGCCTGTTAGGACGGTCCCACTCCTTAAGCACCAAAGTAGTGAAATGTCCATGCTCAGGGAACTCAAGACGCTGTTTATCAAGGCGAAAGAGCTCACCCTGCCTTTTCTTAGCCACCTCAGGGGGAGCAATGTGCAAAATTTAAAAAATGTGAGACAGCAGATTATCAGTGTCCTCAGGATACCATGATTCCTCCCCGGACGCAGACCCAGGGTCACTATCGCAACCCTCCTGCTGGTCCCCGGAGGAGTCCTGAAACAGTTCCCCTTCCTCTAGGGAATAACGTCCACTAGTGGCATCAAATTCCTCATGGAGCGTAAGGGAGTGGAAGTCAGGTGCCGCTTCTTGCCAGAGGCCTTCCTAGGAACAGACCCGGCAAGCTGCCTCTCAATGTTGGCCAAACGAAGTGCCAGATCAGACTATGACCCCCTGCTATTATCCCCCTCACTGGGGGCCAATTGCAGGATTGGAGCGCAAGGACACTTTGGGCGCACGCACGCACACCCTAACACTGTCACTCACAGGGGATACCCCAGACATGGCACACAGCCGGGATTGCCCCAAAGGGCCCCCAAGCACGCTATCCCCAGAAGCCTCCATATGGTGATTAATACAGGCGCAATAGGCCAGCACTGGGCAAAGGCTAATACAAAAGCCACCCCGGATGCCCCAGAAGTCAGTAAAGGGGGGGATGAGGGGGAGGAATGAGTAGAGTCAGGAAAAACCACAACTCACTGGTATCCCGCCTGAAAGACATAAGTAAAAACGACACATGAGCATCCCGCAACACATGCCCCACGAGACCAATAACCCCCCCCCCAAGGGGGACTCATGGACCAAGGACACCGCAGGGTCACCAATCCACAGACCGCTAGATGAAGTGACACGCTGGGGGATACAACGCTGCACCCAGAAAGGGAGAAATCCAGACGCGCAGCCAATCCAAAATGGCGCCGGTAGAGGTACCTCGAGGGGCGGGCCGCGGGGGGGGACGACGCGATACGCGTTATCCCCCGGCCCCGCCCCCCCAACAAAGAGAGCGAAAACGGCGCCCACGTGACCCCGCCGGCGCCATGACTAAGCAAAAACGCCACAGGTTATAGTGCCACCGGCCGCGGAGCGCAGTACAAAGCGGCGCAGCGGCTAAAAAACACCAAAAAACACACTGTAAACAGCAAGTACACCACAACTAACACCACTCGCTGTTACCACCCGCCAGCCCCCCGAACAAAAGTCAGGGGGGGGGGGGGGGAGGAGAGACTTCTACCCTCACCCGATCTGTCAGCCGAGGCTGGGAACTCTATGGTTAATCCCGTTTTTATAGGGGGGCGGGAGATGCCACAGCTCTTCTACAGTACACTGTGCCACCTTGTGGCGGAATAACCCAACTGTTATGAATACCGAAGCAGGCCGTGCCATGCAATAAAGAAAATATCAGTGATTAATATAACAATAATTGCTCAATGTAAGTTCTAGGTTGTGGCTGACAAAAGGAATCACACCAATGTGAATGTATAAAAGATTGTAATGTCCACAGACTTATGATACAGGACAGTTGCTCATATGTCAAAACGCATATAATTAGGGCCTAAACGGTTTCATTAGCCCCTAGACAGTATAGGTATCAAAAGGACTAAACAATTACATAAAATTTCCTAAGATTACGAAAAAGTTTTACTATTTACAATTGCAAATTGCCAAATAGGTCTAAAATTAGTTGTTCTTAGTTACCAATACAGGGCTTGTGCACACTTTGTCTTCTCCCAACTGTCCAGATATTTCCCAAAATCTTTCCAGGATCCAGGCATTGACTTAATTTACATGACATAGTTAAGAAACCTTTATACACCTAAAGCTATTGTGTCCACCCCACCTCAGCCAAGATTTCTGGCTCTTCAGTGATATGATATTAGCATGTGAGAGGCTCAATTACCATCCTAATTTAAATATTTTAAACTTATAATATTATTTAATATTAATATTTTATGGGAATTACTATTTCTTACAGCATGAGGCCCCCTTACCTTCAAACCTGTCTCATAGCTGATCACTCACCTGTAGTTCTTAATGTCTGCAGACATTAGCAGAGCAAAGAACCACACTTTGGCAACCCAGGCTTGAGGTGGTCATGCCCCGAGTTCAAGGCCTTAAAGTGCACACACATTTAAACCAAAGTGCACCCCCAGGTTTAAATACCAGGGCTGTGGCAGGAAATGGTAGCCTGGGAGCAGGGGGTGGGGTGCTTCACGCTCCCATCGCACCCCTGATCTGAGGTCTGTCAAAACCCATACACACAGCACCTACATAAACAACTGAGGCATGAGAAGGACATTGTATGCATCTCCAGAGGCACAATCTTATTGTGACAATAGGAGGGCGAGTAGTGCACAGAAGAACTGCTTTTGCCCAGAAAACCTAACTTAATTTAAGAAGAAGTCCAGCACATTTTTCTAATGAGCCCCCTCCCCCAGCAAAACTCACCTTTTCTGGTGGCTCCCTCGGCAAAGTAAACAATGGGGATTGATCACAGCTGAATCCCAAACATCTCTGGGCTGAGGTAGACTCCTGGGCCTAATTATCATTGCACACTGGGTTCCCTCAAAGGAAATTTTAATTGTGGGACTGGGTGTGTCAGAAGCAGGGCTGTCAGGTGTTCTGGTGGCTCCCTCGGCAAAGTAAACAATGGGGATTGATCACAGCTGAATCCCAAACATCTCTGGGCTGAGGTAGACTCCTGGGCCTAATTATCATTGCACACTGGGTTCCCTCAAAGGAAATTTTAATTGTGGGACTGGGTGTGTCAGAAGCAGGGCTGTCAGGTGTTTAGCTAGATGGACATTCGTAGGTAGTTCAGGACCCCATCATCCACAACATTTAAGCATCCTAAAGAGGAGCTTCAGAGGCCCTGGCGTCAAAAAGACTGCAGGGTTGCCCAAGTTCCACTCCTTGGGCATCCCAAATTGGTATGCCCCACTGTGTGAAACCCCCCTGGATTCCCCATTTCACTCACCATCTCCCAGGGCCCTTGCCGCACCTCAGTGCTGTGGCCACATCCTCTCTCACCACTAATTGTGTGCACACACACCAGGCATGGGGTGGGGAGGGCACACCACAGCTAGAAGCCGAACGGGGGATGCAGCCAGTGATGCACTCTGCTCTCTCTGGCTCTGCTTGGGTTAGCTGTTCAGACAGAGCCGAAGGGAGCTGGCCAGCAAATCAGCATGCTCGGTTTCGGCCAAGCCATTGCTGTGGGAATGATAGGAAGGTGAGTGAATCTGGTGACACACAGCAGGGACATCCCAATTCAGGATGACCCTCTCATGAGAGTATGGTTTCCCTAAATAACTTAAGTAATCATTTGCCAAAGAAAGCAAGTAAGCTTTGATTTTGTTGACTGGAGGTCCACTTAAAGGTGAGCTCCTTAGAGCCTACTGTCCATTTAATGGAAAAGTCAACTTTTATTCATTAGATAAATGATGTAACATATTGCTGAACAAACTATTAGGTAACTATTTATTAATTCATTTACTAAAACAATTCCCTTTAAGTCTGTAAACAGTCCTTTCCCCGGGGAAAGGACCAAATCCCAGGATAGTCAAAATTCTGGGTTTTGGTCCACTTTAATACCACTCCAGTTGTATTTTTTGCTACTGCAGAAAGTATTACAATTATGTCTCCTTTTTTTTCCGCTGACCTGACTGCATTTTTCAATTCGAGAAATGTTCCGCCAAAAGGAGAAGTTTCAGGTTATAATGGGAAATAAAATCGGCTCTTCCTGTTCATTGTTTCTAGCTTTTACAGAAGTGAAAGCTGAAGTTGTCAGAATACACTCACGGCACAAATTTTATTTCACGAGTAGGGCTTCCTTTTAACCCTTTAAGTGCCAGCCTACCTGGAGTTTTTGTTACGCTTTGTTGCCAGACCATTTTTCACTATTTTGCACTATGCATGTTCAACTGTGATTTTTCAAGGGATTTCCCAGGAAAATTATATATTGTTTTTTTCAGCAGAGTCTGGGCTTTAACATAAAATGTCTTGTTTGTCATTTGTCAAGTGTTTTTTTGTAATAAAAATTGTAAGTTTGTCAATAAAATCTTATTGCGTGTGAAATCCCAATTTCTCCCGGTTACAACGGTACCACATATGTATTGGTAGACACCCTTTCCTGCCCAGGAGACTCCCCCAAACTGAAACAGCACTTTAAGAGATTTTTAGATCAAATATAGCTATGAAAAGCGCTATGTGCACCTTGCAGTTTTTTAATAAAAACAACCCTTTACATTTGAAATACCCCCCACAAACTATATATTCTCTGGAAATATACACTTCAAGCTTTCTAGGCGTACCAGGCTTGTTGATGTTGCCACAGTTTTCTGGAAGTTCTCCCTCAATGTATTCTTTGGTTACACAGAACTTCCCTAAAAAAGGATAAAAAAAGCAGGATCAAAGCCACATTTTCCTAAAAAAAACTATATGCAAACTAGAAAAAACAAGTTAATCTGAAAAAGCAACATCCCCCGAACCGAACGATATCCAACATGTATAGCTACGGTCAAAAGAAGAGTTGCCAAACACCAAAAAGTAAAGCATGTGCACAATGGTAATTTTGCTTGAAAATTTCAGCTCTGCAGACAAAGTGCGCACCTTGCGCTTTTTCTACCAAAACAACCCTTTATATTTGGAATACCCCCCACAAACCATACATTCCTTGAAAGTACACATGATAAGCTTTCTAAGCATACCCAGCATGTTGTAGTGGGCCTATCTTTCTGAAAGTAATCCCTCAAAGAATTCTTTGGTCGCACAGGGTTCCCTTAAAAAATGTATAAAAAAGCAGAATAAAAAAATGAGTTTTCCTAAAATATCAATATGCAAACAAGAAAAAACAAGCTAAATCTAAAAGCGCAAGGTCCCCTGTGCAGAACGATACCCAACATGCATAGGTACTTTTTAACCCTTTTAACTGCCAGCCTACTTGAGATTTTGTCACCCTCTCTTGACAGGTCATTTTTAACCATTTTGCGCTATGCTTAACTGTGATTTTTTCAGGTATTTCCAGGAAAATGATATATTTTATTTTTGCGGCAGAGTTTAGGCTTTAACATGAACTGTCTTGTTTGCAATTTTTTTTTATTTTACTGCTTTTTAAAATATTTTTGAGTAAATTAAACAAAAAATTTTTTTTAGAAAATTGTCTCCTTATTTCAAATAAAACCTTTTTTTTTTTTAAAGAAAACCATATTGCATGTGAAAGCCCCATTTCTCCCGATTACAACGGTACCACATATGTATCGGTAGCCCCCGTTACTGTTCAGAAGACCCCCCCAAACTGAAAAGAACAAGTCCGCACCGCCTAAATCAGCCTGGGCCCTTCTGCCCCCCCTGGGCTTCGGGGAGGCAGGTAATAGGGGGGCCGGGGTTAATGGCAAGTCACCCGCTAGCCGCAGGTGACTTGACAGCCCCCCAGCCTTGTGAACTGGTATAGGGGTTTCATGGACTCCTTACAAGTTCACAATGGGTTAAAGTGGACCAACACCCAGGGCTGATCGGCCACGGAATCTATAAGATTCCCAGACTGTTCTATTCCCTCCCCCCGGGGCATCCAAAATCGGGATGCCCCTCTGTGTGAAACCCCCCGGAACACCCGCTACCACTTACCTGAATCCCGGTCCTACGGCGCATGCGCGGGCCGCATCCCCGCTATCCCTCTAGCAGGGCGCATGCCCACGCTGGCTATTTATGAATGGCCGGCGCGGGCACGCTCCCTGTTAGAGGGAAGTGGGGGATGCGGTCTCCAGCACGCTCAGAGTGGCTGAGCTTAGACGTCCATAACTCAGCCGCTCTGAGCGCGCGGATTGGACGAGCGGCCGCGCATGCACCATAGGATCGGGGTGAGATGAGTTATTGTGGGCGATCGGGGGGTTTCACAGAGCGGGGCATCCACGATCGGGATGCCCCGGGAGAAAGGACCAACACCCAGGATAGTCAAAATCCTGGGTGTTGGTCCACTTTAAATGTGTTGTACCACAAACACACCACACCACAAAATGCTGGAAGCATTTTATACCTGCTGTGTAACAGGACATAAGCGGTAAGCGGGGGGGGGGGGACCCCATTTTTTTTGGCATTTTAAGGGTTAAAAACCCTTAAAAATCCCCCCAAAAAATGACATAGGGTCCCCCCTACCCAGCATTACCGACCCGGGCCAGCTATGGGGGCTTGTAGAACAGGGTGCACAGCCCAGCGATGGAGGCCCCTGGCCCTGCAGGCTACTAGCCCACATAGCCACTAAGTGGCCCGGGCCCTTCTGCCCCCCCCCCCCCGGCCGTTGGGGAGACAGGTAATGGGGGGGCTGGGGGTTAATGGCAAGTCACCCGCTAGCCGCAGGTGACTTGCCAGACCCAGAGCCCTGTGAACTGGTATAAGGGGTCTCATGGACCCCTTACCAGTTCACCAAGGGTTAACTGTTCAAAAAAAACACCACACAAAAGTATTTTATTAAAAAAAAAAATGTTTTTACTGTACTTATCTCCGATCAGAGGATCTCCTGCCACCTTCTTCCCCGGGCACCGATCACCGGCATCTGACAGCTGAGAGAGCTGAAGCCGGTGATCGGGGCCGGGATGACGTCATTAGCCCCGCCCCCAAAGGGGGCAAGATGGCGGCCGCCGTCGGAGGAGCAGAGGGGAGAGAGCCTCCCGTACTCTCTCCTGAAGATCAGTAAGTCCTGGGGGGGACCTGGGTGGGGGGCCACTCTGTTCCTACAAGCCCCCATAGCTGGTCCTGGGCTGGTTATGACGGGTAAGGGGGACCCTACGTCATTTTTTTTTTATTTTTAAGGGTTAGCCTAACCATAACCCTTTAAATTCCCCAAAAAATTTTGGGGTTCAGTTTTTGGGGGATTGCGCTTGTCGGATTTTTAAGGATTAGGGTTAGCCTAACCCTAAAAATTCCCCCCCAAAAATGGGGTCCCCCCTCCCAGGATAACCCTAACCCTTAAAAAAAAAAAAAAAAAAAAATATGACGTAGGGTTCCCCTTACCCGTCATAACCAGCCCGGGACCAGCTATGGGGGCTTGTAGGAACAGAGTGGAGGCTTTTGTGGCCCCCCACCCTGCAGCATACAAGCCCACATACCCTGTGTGCCCATGCTCTTCTGCCCCCCCCCCCCCCGGGCTTTGGTGAGGCGGGGGGGGGGGGGACCTATGTCTTTTTTTTTTTAAATTAACCCCTTATGCTCTGTCGCCCAGCAGCTATAAAAGACTTCCAGCAGCAGCAGAAGAGCAAAAGCCAGAGTGATCAGCGTGGGACACAGTGCTCCAGGATGGATGGGAGGCAAGTATAAAAAAAAAAAAAAAAACTTTTTTTTTTTTTACTTTTAACCCGTTGTGAACTGGTAAGGGATCCATGAGACCCCTATACCAGTTCACAAGGCTGGGGTCTGGCAAGTCACCTGCGGCTAGCGGGTGACTTGCCATTTACCCCCGGCACCCCCAATTACCTGCCTCCCCAAAGCTCGGGGGGGGGGGGCAGAAGAGCCCGGCCCACGGAGCTTGTAGCCGGCAGGGCGGGGGGCCACCAAAACTGGCCCCTTTGCCCTGTTCCTACAAGCCCCCATAGCTGGTCCCGGGCTGGTTATGATGGGTAAGGGGGGGCCCAACATAATTTTTGGGGGGATTTTTAAGGGTTTTTAACCTCTAAAATTCCCCCAAAAATGCCCCCCCCTCCCCCCAAGAGGGGGGACCCTATGTCATTTTTTTTTTAATTACCCCTTATGTTTATAGTGTGGATAGTAGTATTTTATTTGCAAATGTTATAAAGTGCTCTTTTCAGTTTGGGGGGTCTCCTGGGCAAGAATGGGGGGCTATCGATCCATATGTGGTACCGTTGTAATCAGGAGAAATGGGGCTTTCACATGCCATATGGTTTTCATTAATAAAACAAATGTTTTATTTAAAATAAAGGGGACAATTGTCTAAAAAATATTATTTTATTTATTTATTTTATGTGAAATTATTTAAAAAACAGAAAAATTACAAACAAGACATTTCATGTTAAAGCCTAAACTCTGCTGCAAAAAAAAAAAAAAAAAAATAAATATAAATATATATATTTATATATATATATATATATATATATATATATATATATATATATATATATATATATAATTTTTTTTTTTTTTTCCCTGAAAATTCCAGCAAAAATCACGGTTAAACGCGGCGCAAAATGGGGAAAAATGACCTGTCAACAGAGGGTGACAAAACAATAAGTAGGCTGGCAATTAAAAGGGTTAATAGTACCTATGCATGTTGGGTATTGTTCTACTCGGCAGACCTTGCGCTTTCAGATTTAGCTTGTTTTTTCTTTTTTGCATATTTATATTTTAGGAAAACGTTATTTATTCAGTTTTTTTTATTCATTTTTTTAGGGAAACCCTGTGCAACCTAAGAATTCTTCGAGGGATTACTTACAGAAAGGTGAGCTTACTACAACAAGCTGGGTACTCTTAGAAAGCTTAACGTGTACTTTCAGGGAATATATGGTTTATCGGGGATATTCCAAATATAAAGGTTTGTTTTGGTTGAAAAATTGCCAGGTGCGCACTTTGTCTGCAGAGCTGAAATTTTCAAGTAAAATTACTGTTACACGCACGCTTTACTTTGTGGTGTTTGCCAACTCTTCCCTTGACAGTACCTATGCATGTTGGGTATTCTGTTTGGAGCATGTTGCTTTTTTTTTTTTATTTTTTTTTTTTAGGAAAATGTGGCTTGATTCTTCCTTTTTATTCTTTTTTAGGGAAACTTTGTGCAACCAAAGAATACATTGAGGGATTACTTCCAGAAAACTAAGCCCACATAAACAAGCTTGGTACACCTAGAAAGCTTGAGGCGTGTACTTCCAGAGAATATAGTTTGTGGGGGGGTATTTCAAATGTAAAGGGTTGTTTTTATGGAAAAACTGCAAGGTGCGCATAGCGCAGTTGTATTTTATCTGAAGATTTTCTAAAGTCTCCTGGGCAGGATATGGTGTCTACCAATACATATGTGGTACCGCTGTGACCGGGAGAAATTGGGGTTTCGCACGCAATATTTTATTGAAAAACTTACATTTTTTATTACAAAAAAACACTACAAATTGCAAAAAATAGATTTTTGCATATATTTCACCAAAACGTATTGAGAATACACAAAAAAAGGCCAAACAAGACATTTCATGTTGAAGCCCAGACTCTGTTGAAAAAACCAATATATAACATTTTCCTGGGAAATCCCTGGAAATCCTTTCAAAAATCACAGTTGAACATGTGTAGCGCAAGGTAGTGAAACATGGTCTGGCAACAGAGGGTGACAAAAGCTGCAGTTAGGCTGGCAGCGAAAGGGTTATAGGTAGTCTGGGCGTCTGCTTTAATGTATATTGCAGGTAGATAGATATGGGAGGTTCTGGAGGAATCCACCAGCTTAGGGACTCGGCTAAAACTCAAGCTCCATAAGTCAAACATAGATGTGCCACTGATTGCACTGATTGTACAATATAGGGCAAGCGAACGTAAGCTGCTCCCAATGTATTCATTAGTATGCACCTTCAGAGAGGCACCTTGGCGTTTGGTGCTGCAGCTTCAAGATACTTCTGCAGATGTGTGCCAACCGTTTTTCACCAGATTTTAAAGACAGATTATAGGATTAGGGTTACTAGCAAACGATGAATGCTGTGGCTCCTAGCAGGGCTGTGGAGTCAGAGTCATGGAGTTGGAGCTAGCTTTGGCAGGAGTCCTTCAGGAGGGCCACAGAGAGGCTCCCCCCCCCCGCAGAGGAAACACAAACTGGGACAATATTAAAAGCCCCACTCCTTCCTCAGTATATCAGAAATATGGTTTCTACCTACTGCAGTACACTTCTACCAAAGTATTGTTCCTTCTCTAATAAAAAGGTCCAACCGGTAATGTTTGAGGAAGGTTTGTGGCGAGGACCAAATGGTCGTCTTGCAAATCTCAACCAAGGAGGCACCTGACCTTTGTGCCCAGGAGATGGAAACCATTCTTGTGGAGTGTGCGGCTATGTATAGAGGAGGGGTATCTATACAGGTGTAAGCTAGGGAAATGGATGTCTAATCCATCTGGTGATGATGACCTTACCTTTATTCTTCTCCACTTAAAGTGGACCAACATCCTGAGGTGATCGGCCCGGGAATCTATAAGATCTGTGGAAGGTAGAGGCTATTTTGGGGAGATATAATGGATCTGGTCTTAGAACTGACCAGTCGGAAAGAACAGAACAAAAGGGCTCTCTATTAGATAGGGCCTGAATATCACTAACCCTCCTGGCCAAGGTAGTGGCTAGAAGGAAGGTTGTTTTCAGCAAGATAACCTTATCGAAATCCTCTGAAAGAGGTTCAAACAGACACCAATTAAGGCCTTTCAGGACCAAGGTCAAATTCCAGGTTGGGCATTTGTTATAAACCACTGGCTTTTTTTCTTGAGATAGATGTGAAAATCTGTTCACCAAGCTGTTCGATCTTAATCTTAGGTCAAGAAACACAGATATGGCAGAGGCCTGCAATTTTATGGTACTCACGGCTAAACCAAGTTCGAAATCCTCTTGTATAAATGTACGCGCTAGGGGACGACTTTTCAGACTGTTTGCCGACTGTTTCAGAATGAACAGATTTTTTTCCACACCTTGAGATGAGGGTATCTATAACTCTGGAGGATAATCCTTTCCTTTTCAGGATTTCCCTCTCACACTGGTCCCTGGGATATCTGATCTTAAATTTGAGTGTGCTTCCAGGGTTCCTTGAGTGACAGACTTGCTAATGTCGAGAACCAACTTCTTTTGGTCCATGCTGGAGTGATCGGAATCACTGCTATTCTCTCTGTAGCCATCTTCTTCAGAACCTAAGGGAGAAGGGGAATTTGGGGGGTGGGAGCTTAGGCAAGTAAAAAATTCTATGTCTGAGCTAGGGCGTTCACCCCAAGGGCTCCATCCCACCAACACAGAGAGAAAAATATTACACATTTGGTGTTTGCAGCATTGGCAAAGAGGTCGATCTGTGGGAGCCCCCACCTATGAAAATCTGAAAATACCTCTCTGTTCAGAACCCTCTTTCTCTGACTGAAAGAGTCATGTGCTGCTCAAATAGTCCATAACAGTGTTTAGAGTCCCCTTTAGATCTGTGATGGACCTCAGATTGGACTGTAAAGGTGACAGAAGATAATCAGCCGGGGGGGGGGGGGGGGAAACAACAAACTAAAATAACAAAATGGACGATGCGGGTCCCAGAGGTTTCCTGGAAAGGAGAGACAAAAAAGGAATATGGGGAAGGGGTGGGGCTTTTAATCTTGTCCCCGTTTGTGTTTCCTCTGCAGGGGGAGAAGTCTCTCTCTCAGTGGCTGTCATGAAGGACGAAGGGAGAAGGGAGAAAAATCTTCTCCTAATATTGTTTAATGAATGTGACTTTTATATGAAGTTTAAAAGCATTCATCATAACTATAAAATGTTCTTTTAATCTAAGGCCCTTACTGGTGACAGATAATTACTTACTGGTGATGACAGATAATTCTTTAATCTCCCCTGTCCCTTATACTCTGTCTTTATGCTGCCCCAAGGTCCTTATAGTTACAATATCTGAAACTTAGATGTTATTTTTTGCCATTTATGAGTCGAAGCCTGATAAAATAGAAAAGTCTCTACAAACTCTACAATACGTGGCTCCTTTAAGATTTTTCTTTTACTCTTATAACCTATATTTTAATGCTTGCTTTTTCTTAGAAACCCTAAGCTTTTTATACAGTTCTTCACAGAAAACACTTTCTGGGCATTTAGAAAAACGTCAGAAGTGAGAATACAACTTCCACTGCCAAGTCAATTAAGTCTAAATACTTGCTGCGTAGCTCATATATGTACAACTGCCCTGTGCTATATAGAGACCACAAACATTACTAGCACATTAAATGGCAAAAGGGAACCATCCATGATATCAAAGTGACCAAGAAAAGGAGAGTGGGCAGCAACTCCACAAATACATGAAATGAAAGGTAGACTGAGATAATATGTACCTAATATTTTAATGAGAAGAAGTTTTCCTTACAGAATAATTGAAGCATACCTGGCTCCACCCTGAAACTTATTTTTGTTTCACATAAACAGAAAGCGGTGGAAGAGTGGATCTTCCCAAGGAACATATCAAATTAAAAAATGATTGAGGTGTCCAAAAATGAGAGCAGGATTGATCCTCTAGATCCAGTGTTGGATTACCAGGCAAGTTGGTTAACACAGTGGGAAAAAAAGATTTGGGGAGGACACAACCTTTTCAATTGTCACTGTGTAGCCCACAACAAAATGATCCCTACATTAGAGCTACAGTTAAAGTGGGCAGGATAATCTTTGCCTCTAGTATACAGGAAAAGAGTGGCTTTCCTAGAACGGAAAATATTTGCACAGTACCCAGTCCAAGGACAGATAGCATTACCCATCTACCCTTGCAGTAGGCGGAGCTATGCAAATCATCTCTTTACGTCTCTGTGCCATCCAAGGCCCTTAGAACTGCTAAGGGTGCAATGCCAAGGATTAGCTTTACATTTTATACAGCCAGACACATCCAACTAGTGGACACGTGTTTCGAGCTTTAGGCTCTCATCAGCACTAGGGCGGATGCCTCTTGCTGTATGGGGGGTGAGACTTGGTGAGTACCAAAACATAGTCGCAAGCCAGTATGTGGAGAGACCCATGTTAGGCTTAATATAGGGGGGCTAAAGAGACCAAAAAAACCCTCTACTTAGGTAAAGGAAAAGATGATTTGCATAGCTCCGCCTACTGCAAGGGTAGATGGGTAATGCTATCTGTCCTTGGACTGGGTACTGTGCAACTACTTTCCGTTCTAGGAAAGCCACTCTTTTCCTTTACCTAAGTAGAGGGTTTTTTGGTCTCTTTAGCCCCCCTATATTAAGCCTAACATGGGTCTCTCCACATACTGGCTTGCGACTATCCTCTAGTATACATAGATCTCTAACCTTTCATGTCCGGAAAGCTGCCTATCTCAGCTAACTGCCCTGGATCCACTTTTCAGCTAAAGCATATTCTATCTTTAATTTGGGGTGAAATGTTGGAATTGTGGTCCCTCAGCTTTAGAGTTTATGACAGAGGGTCTCATAGATGCATTATTCTCCTCCAAGTTGTTAAAAAGGAAAGTTGATGCTCTAGGGAGCAGAGGGAGATTATTAACTGGGCATAAAGACTATGTCTAGTAGACACTAGAAAAGTTAAGGGGAACCTTTAGTAAAATGGAGTGGAGGTCCTCTCACCCGGCAGCACTGCACATCACCCAGGGAAACCCGGGCGGCCAGCATTTCAGCATGGTTCGTTGCCCCTAGGTGTCTGACAGCAGCCTATCCGTTTCACCTGGCATACATATCACTGTACCTCTGTCAACCCAGCAAACCAAACTCGCTGCTAGCGGAAAAGGTGATAAGCAATTACCCAGCATTGGAATTGCCAGAGGCAATGAGCAGCAGGGCAACCAAACCATACCACAGGGAAGATAGCATAGTTATAAAGAGTATTCAAAAAGTCACCCCTCAGGCCCAGGGGTGAGCTCCTTCTCATACTACCTTTCACCTTGCCCAAAATGGAGCCCTTTCTGGAAGGGATTACTGAGATACATAAACAAACACACTAGTTTCTAGTTTTTTTTTTCTTTCAAGGCCATATATGCATAGTATGGTACAAATAATGAATACCGTGCTTATCTTGACTATTAAGCTTGATTATTTATGTATAACGGCATGGTATTTCAGTTATATATATGTATACAAATAGATTGATTTTGTAAAAGCCACTCATATACACTATATGTGTCCTGCATTATGGACTTCGGAGGGAGGTGTTGTCCAGGTAGTATGGGTGGGTATTGGATGGGGATGTTGGGGGAGTGATGATGGGCAGGTCACCGGGGAGGGGGGGGGGGCTACTCATTCGACGTCCAGCATGGCATCTGATGCTATGACGCTGCACCATGTTGATCTTCCTCCTGGCAGTGACAGCATCTGGACCACTGCAGGAGAAAATACGCATGCATCAACACTCCCACCACCATCTAAGCCCACTTGGACAGCAGCTACCCCTGGGAGAAGTCGCAGGTGAGAAACTGATGTGTTTGGTGTGCTACATTTACTGAATGGCTGGAGCCTTATCATATCTATTTATCCAGGGCAGTATACTTCTCTTTTTTCTACTCACAGTTTATTAATTACTTATCAGGTGTGTTAGCATTTGCTTATATAGATATTTTGTGTTCAATACTATATCTTCATTTATAATAGGATTGTCTTTGTACGGCTATATTGCACATGTGAGGTCATTGATTATCATAACTGCATTTATGGTCATTGAATTTTTTTCAGTTTGGGGTTTACAATTTTATTTATTTTTGGGTTGGCACTGGCACTTTATACACAATTATCCTGTGAGTCTTTTGCATTACTTATATTATGAATTAGAGGTGGTTATGTTTCTGATAATTTGTTACTGTCCAGGTATTTCTTGAAGCAGATAATTATGATATTTAGAATGTATAATTTACCATCAGTCAGCACTTGGCTTTAACAGATGTCCAATTTGATGCAGTTTCTTTTATACTAGGGAGAAAAAATAGAAAGAATAGATTCTGGTATCGCTTAATGAAATATTGCGATACTTGATCGATTTTTTTTCTGACACCACTAATATATTATAAGTTTCCCACACCCAGTACATACAGATTGCCCACATTAAAAATCATCCTACCTGCATCTACTGCATTTTCTGAGTCTTTAAATGTCCAAGATGTGGCACATGGAGTCTCAGGCTGCCTGCAAACAGGAAGTGTCTTCTGACTGTGCCACTCTGCATTCTGGGATTGCGGTCCCTTCCCTGATCCCTGCCCTGCTTTGTGCAAAGCACAGTTATAACCCACCCCCTGCACTTTTGCCTTCTCTCCATATGAGGCTTCTGAGGCAAGATGGCGACTCCCGTGTCTTGCAGCCCAGTGGGGGGAAACAATAAAAAAGTAAGTGGATAAAAATGTAAAATATAATAATTTTAGATGCTGGGGAATAGTTTTCTAAGGGTTTGGACTTTTCATTAAATGATGCTGAAGGTCCTGTTTAAACTCTAAAAAGAAATGCCAAATGTGAATCTAATATTTATTGCTGATCAGGAGAACCAAAATCAGCCACGGTAAGCATTATAAACATGGATATGCTGCAGACAGAGACTGGAGCCCTATTACACAGACATAACATGATCATGAAAGCTTTCCTTTTTCCTGTCTCCAGGGGAATAAGGGCCAAGTAAACGTCTGCTTCCTGATCTTGCTCTAGCTCACTTTTCCTGTCACATGGTTTTACCAAATGCATGTCTAACAAAACAATATTTTAATACATTTGCAACTATGATGTAGCCAAAATCTCGGTGCTATAAACTGTCATCAGAGTCTCACGTTCCTTTGTGAAGCCACATGCTCCAAGCAGCTGCGCCATCCCAGCCGCCCCATGCAGCTTTTTAGCATTGGTTTGCAGCATGTTAAAGTGGATGAAACCCCCCACAGCCATCTAAAAGATTCCAGGCCCGGGCGCCATCCTACACAGGAATTCCGGCAGGTCCCGCGACACAATCTCAGCCAGTGCCAGCAAATCTCTGGCTTCTCTGCTGCTAAATGGCTGGGTGCGGGAGTGTGTCCTAACAGCGTGACGCAGATGCGCCACAGCAAGACTATTGAGAGAGCCAAAAGGCTCTCAAAAGTGGCGCAGGGCGTGACTTCTGCTGTGGAAAAGCCCAGTTTTCTTTAAAAACCAGGCCACTGCCGAGCATCCAGCTCAATTGGCGGGGGAAGGGGGGGGGGCGTCAATAAGCGGTGGACCCACAAATGGGTTTCCTACCAATGGCCAACCTGGAATTTAAAATATTCCAGGACCGGCAGCTGGCACCCCTCCCCCACGAGGCATCCCAAATCTAGCTGTGTGAAACCCCCAAGGTGGCCAGTAATCTCTTACCTGTCCCCCAGCAAATGTACGGGCTCTCGTCCAATGAGAGACACCTGCTATGACTACATCACTCAGCTCTCATTGTTTTGAATGGAGGATCCCCTGCATCCCCGGCGGCGTTCGTTCAGATAGGCTGGATGAGGCTGGACGAGAGCAGGCATGAGGCCAGTGATACGGGGGATGCGACAGCGCACGCTCCCTATTAAAGTCAATGAGAGATGTTTGCTGTGTTTACCTCTTGGGTGTAAAAACATCCAATGTGATGCTTTCTTTGGGGGGAGGGGGATATTCCCCCTTAAGCTTACCATAGCCAACTGACTATCCCTCTCGGATCGGAGGTTGTCTACCACGGCAGAGCCTAAATGTTATATCCTTCCTAATTTCCTGTCCTTCCCGATAGGAGGAAGCCATTTCTTAATATGCTGTTAAGGAAGTGTAAAGGGAAAAAGCTAATGCAGGTTAACTGGAAACTGAATGAGTTGGCTGTGTGTGTAGACGGTCTTTAAATATAAGGTCATCAGGGTCACATATGAAAGTTTTCATGTATTCGATAGGTCAGATCTATATGAATAAGCAATTGGAATGTCTACAACTGTCTGAACAATCTGAAATGTTTGAACTGTACTGCATGTGATTAGACTGGTCTATACTGCAATCAGCCAACTTGTTAGGCCATCAGGTGGCTTGTGCAGGTCTATAATAGGTGAAACCTCTCTTTAATGCATTATTTACCAAATGGTCATAATTTCAAGATCCTTACAGACAACAGCAAGTGACTTATTTTTAAATATAGTAGATCTTTTCTACTATCTACTAATTACTATCTCCCCTGAGCTCCCATGAAGATTTCTATTTTGGCTCTAGACATCTAAAGGTTACACAGTAAACCTTAGAGAACTAGGTTTTCTCCATCATCAGACTATTTTGCTTATGGAAAAATTGCCAGAATGTTTGTGTACAAACACCGCCAAATCCATTGCATAACAGCAGCTGGAGCTCCAAGGACACAGTCTGCATTTTAGTAAGACCTCCAAGTTTAATAATTTACACACTGAAAACGCAGAAGGGGTCCGACAATATTTGTTTTGCATTAAAACAGAAGAGCCCTTCTGGTTACAAAGCTAATGCTTAAATACAAACAGAGCCTAAAGTGTATATTATAGGGGAGGTCATCAACGTGCAGAGCTTTATATAGTATTTTTTCTGTTTTTTTTCCTTTCATGTTAGCAAATGTTTTTATTGATCAGTTTTCACTGTGTGCAATCTGTTGCTATTGGCAACTGCACCCGAAGCCTGTACACAAAGATATACTAGAAGAGATAAGTGAGCCCTGTACACACAGAGTAGAAAGAAATCGTCCCTTCATATATGTGTAGAGACCTGGTTGAGACAGTGTGCAAACTAAAAACAGGGACCAAGGGGACAGGGCGGACGGAAAGACAGAGGGCGCCCGCCCCAGGAGAGAGGGAAAAATACCATTTTGTGAATACTCACCTGTAAAATGGGAATTATAAGTATGTCACACACCCCGCTTCAGATACTCATTGCACTTGGGTTATACCGACCTGTAGAGGGCGATCTTGCACAGATGTCATGAAAAAAAAGGGAGCCCCTCCCGGTCCATAAACACCAGGTACCTCCCACTCATTCCCCAGGATTAAGACAGCAGTAAAGGGACCAGGAAAAGCCAAAATAACCAGTAACAGTAAAAAAGGTTCACCATATAAAGGATCCAGAATACCAAAGGGCGGGGTGAAGCGGGGTGTGTGACATACTTATAATACCCATTTTACAGGTGAGTATTCACAAAAAGGCATTATTCTAAGTATGTCACACACCCCGCTTCAGACAGTCATTACACTTGGGACATCCAATAGCAGTGTCCATAAAGGGCGGGGATCCAAAACAAGGCAACAATGCACAAACCACTGCAGCTTGCAGAACTTTGCGGCCAAAAACAGCATCCGCTGAGGCCTGCACATCAACCTTGTAAAACTTGGAAAAAGTGTGAACTGAAGACCAAGTAGCAGCCTTACAAACCTGCTCAACAGAGGCCTGATGCTGGAAAGCCCAGGACGCCCCAATGGCACGAGTGGAATGAGCAGTAACACGAAAAGGGGGAACCTTCCCCTTGGCAGAATAGGCCCCAACAATGGCCTGGCAAATCCATTTACTAATGGAAGACTTGGCGGGAGCCAAACCTTTCCTAGGCCCAGAGGGCACCACAAAAAAGGGCGTCAGTCCTACGAAAAGGAGAAGTAGCCACCAAATAGTACTTCACACAGCGAACCACATACAAAGAATGCAAAACCCTCTCCTTGTCATTGCTGGGTTTAGGACACAGGGAGGGTAGAACAATGTCCTGCTTAAGATGGAAGGCAGAGACCACCTTAGGAAGGAAATCTGGCTTGAAGCGGAAAACAACTTTGTCCTGATGCCTCTCAAAGTAAGGAGCCTTAATGGACAAAGCCACCAAATCCGATACACGCCGAACGGAAGTGATGGCAACCAGAAACGCAACCTTCTGAGTAAGCGTAGAAAGAGCAATATCCTTCAAAGGTTCAAAAGGAGGACCCTGAAAAGCAGAAAGAACCAAATTCAAATCCCAAACTGGGAGCAAAGGCTTCCTAGGAGGCCGCACATGCGTAACCCCCTGGAAAAAGGTCTTAACCAGAGGGTGAAGAGCAAAAGACTTTTGAAAGAAAACCGCCAGGGCAGAAACATGCCCTTTCAGCGTACTAAGCTGCAAACCCAGATCCAGACCATGTTGCAGAAATTCCAAAACCCTAGGGATAGAAAACACCCTGCAAGGCAAGGCCCGGACCTCACACCAATCAATATAAGACCTCCAAATCCTAAAATAGATGACGGAGGAGGACTGCTTTCTAGCCCTAACCAGAGTCTGAATGACAGCATCAGAAAGACCTTCCTCCCTCAAGATGGAGGTTTCAGCAGCCACGCCGTCAAAGCGTTGGTAAATTGGGGTAGAGCAGTGGACCCTGAGTGAGCAGATCCGGCAGAAGGGGCAGATCTAACTGATCCGCTGCCAACCTTACCACGTCTGCGAACCAAACCTGTCTTGGCCATCTTGGAGCCACCAGGATTGCTGGCGCGCCCTCTAGGGCCAGCTTGCGCACCACTTTGCCCACCATGGGAAATGGAGGGAACAGGTACAGAAACCCCAGATCCTTCCAGTTCGGAGACATGGCATCCGCTGCCAGAGCCAGCGGATCCAGCGAGAGAGACACAAATGCCGGAAGCTTGTGATTGTGACGAGAGGCACCTCTGATCGTCAGAACCATCCGACTCCTCAAAAAGCTCCCCTTCCTCTAGCGGGGGGTAATCAGACCAGTCTAGTGAATCAAACTCCTCACAATCAGAAGCCAGCGTGGCTGGGGACAAGTGCTTTCTCTTAGCCGGGACCTTTCTGGCCACAGCGCTAGAAAATAATTTTTTCAAGGTTGGACAATCTGGCGCACACCTCAGATTGCGACTCCCCACTCGTGACGACATCACACGGGGTACAGGTCAGGCAGGGGGGGTTAGGAGAAGGGACCGGCGGCGCAGAGCCAGACGCCTGGGATCCAGACTGCCACGTAATAGTCTGCTGCGCACATGGTATGCAAAGGAAAAAATCATCCCCTGTAAGGGATGCCCCACACCCCAAACACTGCCGGGGTTGCCCCGAGGGGAGCCCGAGCCCGGTATCCTGGGAAGCCTCTATATGGTGATTTTATTGGTAGTCGCAATACCCAAGGGAATTACGCAATATAAGCGACCCGGGATGCCCCTTCTGTGTCCCGAGTGGGAGGACTTATGGGGAGATCTTAATTAACCAGGGACCCTAGGACCGGGAGGACCCTTTAGGATCCGACAAGGGTCCACCTGGAAGACAGAATACAGGGCTGTTCAGCACCTCAATCATGCCCATGCACACACAATGCAGATATACTTATATTGCAATATTAATTGGGGGGACTGGGTTATGAACTCCCAACACTATGCTTCATAAGACCAGCACACTAGCCATTGACAATAATAAAGATACACATAAATATATGCAGGTCAAGAAGTAATGGGGCCCCAAGGGCCACTCACGTAGGAAGATGCGTCCGTCCTGCCAGAAGCGAGAACTCGAGAGCAGATGGAGAAGAACGGCCCCTCCCCTGACAACAACGCCGCTCCCGGCCAGTGGCCGGCCTCCGCAGCGGCGCCAAGAGCACGGGGGCGGGCCGTCGGCGATCGCGCCGAGTGACCGACCCTGCCCCCCTGCCGACCGCACCTGAGGGGAAGAAGCTTCCCTGCCGAATCTGCTACAACGGCCGGCGCTGCGGCACAGCCAGCGCCGGCTGAGTACTAAAAACATGCACACAGTGAATCACACGCACACACACACACACACACACACACACACACACACTAAAGATTACGCTAAGGGAGAAAGGGGACCCGTACACTGACCCCCCCCCCCCCCCCCCCCAAGGAGCAAGGGAATCCGGGAGAGGGGGAATCCACGTTGGAAGGTGGACGGGCAAGGGACGGGGCATCCCGAACCGGGATCACCAACCCGGCAAAACCGCCTAACCCTTAGTATGGGGTCTCACGGTGGAGCGTAGCTCCTAAGCACCATTAGGTGCTGTCTACCCTTGCCCGGACCAGCAGACTAGGCTGGGAGGCAAGGTGAATACTAAGAGAGTGGGGTCCAGGCAGAAATAGACTAACAAGCGGGCCGGGAGTTACCCCGGCTACCTGCAAGGAGGAGACATCCATCTTCTGACTTGCTCGCCGTCTGCAGAGATGAAAGACTGGGGAATGAGTGGGAGGTACCGGGTGTTTATGGACGGGAGGGGCTCCCTTTTTTCATGACATCTCTGCAAGATCGCCCTCTACAGGTCAGTATAACCCAAGTGTATTGACTATCTGAAGCGGGGTGTGTGACATAAATACAATTCTGTGAGTACTCACCTGTAGAATTGATTTTGTAGTATACAGCACGTCCTGTTTCACAAATATTCTTTACGCTTGGGATATCCGCCACAAGGTGGCGCAGTGGACTGCAGAAGAGACTTGTGGCGTCTCCCGGCCCTATAAAAGGACAGGAACCTCCCACAAATTCCCAGTGTTACAAAGCAGACAAGAAGCCGGAAGAATAAAAATGAAGGAACCTCAACCAAACATTTGAACAAATCACCATATAGAGGTAACCAAGAAAAATTATAACAAGGGAGGGGTGAAACAGGACGTGCTGTATACTACAAAATCAATTCTACAGGCGAGTACTCACAAAATTGTATTTTTCCAAGTATACAGCACGTCCTGTTTCACAAATATTCTTTACGCTTGGGACGTCCAAAAGCAGTGTCCGTAAAGTAGGGTGGGATCCCCAAGAACAACAGCGGGCAG
Organism: Gastrophryne carolinensis; assembly: GCA_027917425.1. Lineage (NCBI taxonomy): Eukaryota > Metazoa > Chordata > Amphibia > Anura > Microhylidae > Gastrophryne > Gastrophryne carolinensis. The sequence continues at coordinate 506,039,735 of CM051234.1, forward strand.
TTTAAACCACTGCCGCCTGAAGAACTTTGCGGCCAAAAGCAGCATCAGCTGAGGCCCTAACATCAACCTTGTAAAACTTGGAAAAAGTATGAACAGAGTTGCAGCCTTACAAACTTGTTCAACAGAAGCCTGGTGCTGAAAGGCCCAAAAGGCATCAATAGCACGAGTGGAATGAGCAGTAAGGCGGAAGGGAGGTTCCTTCCCCTTAGCAGAATAGGCTTGCACCACCGCCTGACGAATCCACTAGCTGATAGTGGACTTAGCCGGAGGCAAACCCTTCCTAGGACCAGAAGGAAGAACAAAAAGAGCATCAGTCTTCCTGAAAGATTCAGTAGCTACCAAGTAAAATTTAAGAACCCTGACCACATCCAAAGAATGCAGAGTCCACTCCTTGGAATTAGCAGGATTAGGACACAAGGAAGGCAAGACAATGTCCTGATTGAGATGAAAAGCAGACACAATCTTAGGCAAGAAATTTGGTTTCAACCGAACCACCACCTAGTCCTGGTGTCGCTCAAAATAAGGAGGTTTGATGGAGAGCGCCGCCAACTCAGAAACACGCCTGGCAGAAGTAATGGCCACCAAAAAGGCTACCTTAAGAGTCAAAATGGGCAAAGCGGCCTCTCGGAGAGGCTCAAAAGGACGACCACGCAGAGCAGACAACACAGCACCCTGCCCAGAGGAAACGGAGGGAACACAGTGGAGCCGAAACCCCTTCCAAGGCATTGCCAGCGCATCCGTGGCAAAGACCAGAGGATCCTGAGACAGAGAGACAAAAAATGGAAGTTTGTGATTGTGACGTGAAGCGAACAGGTCCACATCCGGCAGACACCAGCGGTGGCACATAGAGTGAAACACCCTTACGCTGAGGGACCACTCCCCCCAGCCGAGACATCCCCCTGCTTAAAGAGTCTGCCTCCAGGTTCTCCACTCCCGGGATGTAAAGTGCCGATATGCAGGGAACATTCTCCTCCGCCCAGGAAAGTATCAGGGACACTTCCTTGAGGGCTCGCTTGCTCAGAGTCCCTCCCTGATGACTGATGTAGGCAACCACCGTCTGGTTGTCCGAGCGGACCTGAACAGCCCGACCCCGAAGGTGCGGAGTCAACTGGAAAAGAACCAACCTTATCCCCCTCGGGGGGACATGATCAGCGCTTAACCACATCAGCAGGAAATGGATACCTCCTGTCCCAACTCTTAGGCACCGCGGGCAATCTGCTAGGACGTTCCCACTCTTTGAGCACCAAATTATTGAAGTGGATCTGCTCAGGGAACTCCAAGCGTTGTTAAACAGAGTGAAAAAGCTCACCTTGCTGCCTCTTAGCCGGGACAGGAGGTGTAATACACAGTACTTCAAAAATGTGAGACAATAGCCTGTCCGAATCATCAGGAGACCATGGGTCTTCTCCAAAAGGAGACCCAGTACCACCATAAACCTCCTGCTGCTCCTTAGAGGACTCAGAATCAGAGAAAAGTTCCCCCTCTTCTAGGGGGTACAGGCCAGGGAAAGAAAACGGTCCCTTATCCTCCTCAGGAAACAGGGAAACAGCGGGAGTTAAATGCCGCCTCTTGCCAGAAGCCTTACAGGGGACCGGCCCAGCCATATGCCTTTCCAGGCTGGCCACCCGCAAGGCCAAGTCATAGTTTGATTTCCCACTAGCATGCCCCTCACTAGGGGTCAAGTGCAGGCGCGGGGGGGGGGTAGGTGATGTAGAAGGGGGCGCAGAGCTGGACAGCGTAGCAGGCAACCCAGACTGCAGCGCATGTACCTTCTGGGCGCAGGGCACACATACCCCGACACCGTCACTCACAGGGGATACCCCACACGCGACACACAGCTGGGCTTGTCCCGAAAGAACCCCAAGCACATTATCCCCGGAAGCCTCCATATGGTGATTAGAGTGGGCACACTGGCTAGTATAGGGTTAAGGCTAACAAGAGCCACTCGGGATGCCCCAAAACCCGCTAGGCAAGGTGAGAGATGCAAAAGGGAAGAGGGCGGGAGAAACCACAGTCACGTTAATCCCGCCTGAAAGACATAAGAAAACCAGACATAAAATTCCCAAAATGTGGTGACAAGAGCACAATACAACCCCGCAACGGTAGGCGCACCCAAGGCATGCTTAGCTAGGGAGAAGAGGGGGAGGGGCAGTGGGGGGGGAGGCAGGGAAAGGCCCACAATAAGGCAGGAAGGGGCATCCCACAAGGCTCACCATAAGCCTGAACTGCCTGCGTAATATAGAGAGCCATCTTCGCAGTCCAGACTGCAGAAGGAAAATGGGAGTTTGTGGGAGGTTCCTGTCCTTTTATAGGGCTGGGAGATGCCACAAGTCTCTTCTGCAGTCCACTGCGCCACCTTGTGGCAGATATGCCAAGCGTAAAGAATATTTGTGAAACAGGACATGCTGTATACTTGGAAAAATACAACGTTTGTGTGCACGAAGGTAAGACAGAGCATAGGGAGTTGTAAAGGGGCAGCCGGCTCAGCTGCCTGGCATAAATTTAGTTATGGGAGGGTTGCAGGGGTTTGGGATGCCCAGGGATACGTTTAAAGCGGAACAAAACCCACCAGCGGCTGCCCTGGAATCTTTTAGATTCTGGCCCCTGGCCTTTCCCTGAGGCATCCGGAATTAGGATGCCCTGGCTGTGTGAACCCCCCTCCCCCAGGGCACCTGTCAAAACTCACCCTTTCCCAGCACTGCCCCATCCCATCTCTCTTTTGCCCAAGCTCTGCCCCATCCCATCTCTCTTTTGCCCAAGCTCTGCCCCATCCCATCTCTCTTTTGCCCAAGCTCTGCCCCATCCCATCTCTCTTTTGCCCAAGCTCTGCCCCATCCCATCTCTCTTTTGCCCAAGCTCTGCCCCATCCCATCTCTCTTTTGCCCAAGCTCTGCCCCATCCCATCTCTCTTTTGCCCAAGCTCTGCCCCATCCCATCTCTCTTTTGCCCAAGCTCTGCCCCATCCCATCTCTCTTTTGCCCAAGCTCTGCCCCATCCCATCTCTCTTTTGCCCAAGCTCTGCCCCATCCCATCTCTCTTTTGCCCAAGCTCTGCCCCATCCCATCTCTCTTTTGCCCAAGCTCTGCCCCATCCCATCTCTCTTTTGCCCAAGCTCTGCCCCATCCCATCTCTCTTTTGCCCAAGCTCTGCCCCATCCCATCTCTCTTTTGCCCAAGCTCTGCCCCATCCCATCTCTCTTTTGCCCAAGCTCTGCCCCATCCCATCTCTCTTTTGCCCAAGCTCTGCCCCATCCCATCTCTCTTTTGCCCAAGCTCTGCCCCATCCCATCTCTCTTTTGCCCAAGCTCTGCCCCACCCCATCTCTCTTTTGCCCAAGCTCTGCCCCACCCCATCTCTCTTTTGCCCAAGCTCTGCCCCACCCCATCTCTCTTTTCCCAAGCTCTGCCCCATGCCATCTCTCTTTTGCCCAAGCTCTGCCCCATGCCATCTCTTTTGCCCAAGCTCTGCCCCATGCCATCTCTCTTTTGCCCAAGTTCTGCCCCATCCCATCTCTCTTTTGCCCAAGCTCTGCCCCATCCCATCTCTTTTGCCAAAGCTCTGCCCCATCCCATCTCTTTTCCCAAACTCTGCCCCATCCCATCTCTCTTTTGCCCAAGCTCTGCCCCATCCCATCTCTCTTTTGCCCAAGCTTTGCCCCATCCCATCTCTCTTTTGCCCAAGCTCTGCCCCACCCCATCTCTCTTTTGCCCAAGCTCTGCCCCATCCCATATCTTTGCCCAAGCTCTGCCCCATCCCATCTCTTTTGCCCAAGCTCTGCCCCATGCCATCTCTCTTTTGCCCAAGCTCTGCCCCATGCCATCTCTCTTTTGCCCAAGCTCTGCCCCATCCCATCTCTCTTTTGCCCAAGCTCTGCCCCATCCCATCTCTTTTGCCAAAGCTCTGCCCCATCCCATCTCTTTTCCCAAACTCTGCCCCATCCCATCTCTCTTTTGCCCAAGCTCTGCCCCATCCCATCTCTCTTTTGCCCAAGCTTTGCCCCATCCCATCTCTCTTTTGCCCAAGCTCTGCCCCACCCCATCTCTCTTTTGCCCAAGCTCTGCCCCATCCCATATCTTTGCCCAAGCTCTGCCCCATCCCATCTCTTTGCCCAAGCTCTGCCCCATCCCATCTCTTTGCCCAAGCTCTGCCCCATCCCATCTCTTTGCCCAAGCTCTGCCCCATCCCATCTCTCTTTTGCCCAAGCTCTGCCCCATCCCTCTTTTGCCCAAGCTCTGCCCCATCCCATCTCTCTTTTGCCCAAGCTCTGCCCCATCCCATCTCTTTTCCCAAGCTCTGCCCTATGCCACCTCTTTTGCCCAAGCTCTGCCCCATCCCATCTCTCTTTTGCCCAAGCTCTGCCCCACCCCATCTCTCTTTTGCCCAAGCTCTGCCCCACCCCATCTCTCTTTTCCCAAGCTCTGCCCCATCCCATCTCTCTTTTGCCCAAGCTCTGCCCCATCCCATCTCTCTTTTCCCAGCTCTGCCCCATCCCATAATCTCTCTTTTACCAGCTCTGCCCCATCCCATCATCTCTCTTTTACCAGCTCAGCCCCATCCCATCATCTCTCTTTTACCAGCTCTGCCCCATCCCATCATCTCTCTTTTCCCAGCTCTGAACCATCCCATCATCTCTCTTTTCCCAGCTGTGCCCCATCCCATCTCTCTTTTTCCAGCTCTGCCCCATCCCATCTTCTCTCTTTTCCCAGTTCTGCCCCATCCCATCATCTCTCTTTTCCCAGCTCTACCCCATCCCATCATCTCTCTTTTCCCAGCTCTGCCCCATCCCATCATCTCTCTTTTCCCAGCTCTGCCCCATCCCATCATCTCTCTTTTCCCAGCTCTGCCCCATCCCATCATCTCTCTTTTCCCAGCTCTGCCCCATCCCATCATCTCTCTTTTCCCAGCTCTGCCCCATCCCATCTCTTTTTTGCCCAAGCTCTGCCCCATCCCATCATCTCTCTTTTCCCAGCTCTGCCCCATCCCATCTCTTTTTTGCCCAAGTTCTGCCCCATCCCATCATCTCTCTTTTCCCAGCTCTGCCCCATCCCATCATCTCTCTTTTCCCAGCTCTGCCCCATCCCATCATCTCTCTTTTCCCAGCTCTGTCCCATCCCATCTCTCTTTACCCAGCTGCAGCCAGCGCTCTCCTCTTAGCTCTGCTCATTTAAAATCAGTGCACCAAGGGTAAGAGCTGTAGGTCCCACATGGTAAAACCAAAGGGCTGCTGATTGTTTTCCCCCCGATGCCCAATAGATATAATGCTGGAGGAGGGACAAGCAGCCTTTATTTAGTTATGTTTCTGGAATATATAGCCCCCTGGTGCGCCGATTTTAACCTACCCCCGAACCTGGACCTTCAGCTTGCGGCATACTGCTACGAGCGGACCTCTACAAAAAGTTCTTGTGTACCCCTGCCTTGGGGGTTTAATGAGAATCTTATGGCGTTATCCACAGTGAGAAAACGGTGTGTAACACGTGAATAGCAGTAGGTAACCGTGCTCTGCTACTGCTGTGTGACGTCTGGAGGATTTTGAAAGTCACACCCACCCAGTGAAGCTGTTTCCCTTAGTTTCTATGTACATTTTGGTTCTGTCTTGCCACTTGGGTTCGGACTGTAGCACCTTGGGGCCTCCAGAGAATCATTTGTGATGTCAACAAGAGGAAAATACAATTCTGGGAAATACTCACCTGTAGAATTGATATTATTTGTATACAGTACGTCCTGCTCCAGATATAATACTTACACTTGGGTTATCCTCCGCCAGATGGTGCTGCACTGCAGAGACATGGAAAAAAAAGCTCCTCCCGGCCCTTCAAATACCCAGGGACCTCCCACAAATCCCCAGCATTGAAAAGCAGTGAAAAAGAAGCCGGGAGAATTTAACACCACCCAGAACAACTGGTAATTATAACAAGATAACAATCACCATACAGGGGATCCAGAAAAATGCAAAACCAGGGTGGGGTGGAGCAGGACGTACTGTATACAAATAATATCAATTCTACAGGTGAGTATTTCACAGAATTGTATTATTCTTAGTATACAGTACGTCCTGCTCCAGATATAATACTTACACTTGGGGACATCCAAGCAGCAGCAACAGAGCGTTTAAAGCACTGTCAGCTGCAGAACCATACGGCCAAGACAGCATGAGCGGAGGCCCTAACATCAACATTGTAAAAACCTTGCAAAGGGTATGAGCATAAGGCCAACGTTAGTGGCCTAACCAACCAGTTCAACAACAAAACCGGTGCTGAAAAGCCCAAGAGGCATCAAGCATGCGTAGAAAGGAATCAAGGCAACAAGGGAGATTCTTCCCCTTGCCTGAGTAACAGCCTGACAATCTGATCGCTAACAAATTTGGCAGAAGCCAAAGGCCGAAACAAGATACCAGGACTAACATCCATTAAGGTAACAACCAGGACCAAACCGCCCAACTCCCGAGAGCAAAACAAAAAACATAGAAGGGGCACTCTGGTGTGTCCCATACATGAACCAACAAAAATCTGCACTCACCCTGAATAATTGGTACAAACCAATATATAAGAAATTTGTTGTGCTGCTTTATTGAATGTAACAATGGAACAACAAGGAACCCAAATGGGCTTTACACAATTAAAAAAACATATATAAGACAATATAAAAACAAGAGGGTGGGGGGAGATTAGGCAAGGCAATAATGAGTAATGAATAATCACAGCTGATATATATTAAATTTCATGCCATGAATTAAGGAGAAACATGGCATTATATAATGTTATTCACCAGGCCAATGAGCATAAATCAGACCAACTCTTAGACCAAGAAAGTGTTATAGGGTGCATGCCCAGAGAGATGATAGAAACCCTAGAAATAAGGTGTAAACTGTGTACAAAAAAAGATAGTACAGAATGCAGAGAATGTGCCAAAACTCCCGAGAGCAGACGAGATCGGGCACATTCAGGAAGTAATGACCACAAGCCCCAAGGAACCTCAGTTCCCTTAAAGGACACAGTGACTCCTAAGGAAAAAACTGCCAACACCTGTATAAGGAATGCAGAACCACTTCCTCAGCATCACTAGGAAGGGAGATAGCCGTGGCAAACAATATTTTGGATAATTGAACATAAGACAGCTATCCTGGTGTATCTCAAGGAATGAGGGCTAGGTAGACCGAACCGCCCGCTAACACACGCCTGACCAAGGAAACAGTCACCAGAAGGACAACCTTGAGGGTAAGGACATCCAGACAGCGTCCTGAATAGGACCAAGGGACAATCCTGCAAGCAGACGGAATGAATTCAATTTCAATCCCAACAGGGACAATAGGAGTACATGGAGGACTCACATGAGCACCCCCTGAAGGAAGTCTTAACCAAGGAAGACTGAACCAGAGACTGCTAAGGCAAGGTGGACAGGGCAGAGCCTGACCCATCAGAGAACTGAGCTGGGGAACCAACTCCAATTCATGCTGAAAGCCACACTGGAAACCGAGAACGTCCAACAAGTAAAGAGAACTAGACTCGTCCTAATAAATGTGGGTATGCCATACCGTACAACAATAGAAGAAGACGAGGAAGAGGCTCACTCCTAGCCTTCCCATAGTCACAACACCGAGACAGCTAAAACTTGTCTCCATCAAGATGTATGTTTCAGCAGTCAGATCGACTAGGCCAGGGAACATGAATCATAGTGAATTAAAGGGGCCCTGAGTGATCAACTGGCACTCCTGGCAAGGTGCAGAACTACTGACCACAGTACCATGTCTGCAACCACACTATACTAGGTCAACTGGGGGCCACCAGAATCACTGGTCCCCTTACCAGAGTAATCTTCCGCATAACCCTGCCTAGCAGAGGGAATGGAGAAGGAAATACAGAACCAAACGTCCTGTTAAGACGGTACTAAAGGCATCCAGACCACTGACATAGGATCCTGGGACAGGAAAACAAAGGCCGATAGCCTGTGAAGGTGACGGAACCCAACAGATCCACGACTGGTTGGACTCCATAACGACACGGGGATTAGCCCATCCTGTCGCAGAGGGGCTTCGCCGGAGCTAATTATCACTTAACATGCAGGGAGCATGGTCTCCGCCCAGAAGGGAACATAGACACTCACTGGAAGGTCCGTCAGCTCCAGGCCCCTTCCAATGGTTAATGTAGTACGTCTGTCGTCAGACGGACCGAGCACCCCCAGCCTGGTAATTCCAGAAGGGGAGCGGTCAAGCGAGAAGAGTCAACTGAAAAATGCTCACTGTTTAGACTTCAATAGGCGTAAGGACCCTCTAAGGGCCCCACCAACATCAGAATCGCAGGGGGGTTCGGAAGAAACCGTCCCCTTCAACCTGAAAGGTTGGCATCCATGGTGGCCGTTTCCAGAAAGGGGCAAGGGGGAACTACCCCCAGACAGGTCCCTCGTGTTCAACCACTTTCAAGAGAAAACCGTCATACAGGTGGGAAGGGGTGGTGGATCCCTGTCCTATGTTACCAATAGAAGTCACAGACAGGCTCAAGGGAAACTAAGCATAAGGGATCTCTTTAGCGACTCGGTCTCCTGCCGAGCAAGTTAACAACGGCCCACCAGTCGCATCCCTGCCTGGTGTTAAGAAACCGGGACAGTAGTGAGGGACTGGGCCCATGAGACCAGAATGCCCACCTGATTGCTGAGAGGGGGAGAATCTGGTTTGAACCTGATCCAGAATCATTCCTATTAATGGAGTTACCACTTAAGGGAACAGCAAGGACTCGAGGTGACTGCACACCCATCCAAATGACTTCCAATGGCCCACCAGCCGGGTAACCAAACTATCCTGACGCAGAGACAAGGGAGTGAGGAAAGGCGTCCGGGCAGACATCGCGCGGACGTCCCTTGGTCTCAGAGACATCACTATCGACAGCACTTGAGTGAACACTCTGGGAGTTGAAAAGAGGCCAGATAACAGGGCCACAATTAAAAGTGTAGGACTTCCAACTCAACCTGGAGAGCCTCAGAGATCTGAGGGCACAGGAATGTAACATAAGCATTGAAGAGTTCCCCGGACGGCAAGACGCCCACAGGGCGCAAGGTGCTGATGGCCCAACTCAAGAGTTTCCAAGCAGGAAAACTGACTGTAATTAGAGAATTGCTGTGAATCCAGAATGGGCCACCCAACCCATCCTTTGGGGGGCTGTGGAAGGTGGTATAGCGGCCCTTGCCTCTGCCTATTACAGGAAATCTGCAAGAGACCCTCAGACCTTGCAGGCCTAGCATGGCCTGTGCCAGCAACAACAGGGGCAGGGACCAGGAGTACCTGGGACCCGATAAAAACTGGGGAAGGCCGTGCAGCAAACGCTATCCTGTAGCTGGAGGATACAACCTCCTGAATCCACCAGAATCAGGCGAAAGCCTCCTGATAAGAGCAAGGTGCTGCAGCCATCCCCTCACCCAGCCGGGCGAGGGCGCCCCATCATGCCTGAGGGGGTTTGGGCTTACCCCCGCCGGTGGGGCCAGAGCATTGTCTGCTGCTCGTGGGGCAGGAGTCTGCCCCAAAAATCCGGAAAGACACCCCTGGTTCCTGTTTAACACTAAGGTAGGGGGGAGGAGGGGTGCTCCTGCCTCGAGGGGGCCGAGACGGCCGTCTGCGAAGGGGTGATTTGCCCTTTTTTCCGAACAGGTCTAGACGGGCCCCAAATAGGTGTTGCCCTCTGAAAGGGAGCCCTTTTTAGTAGCATCAGCACCCCACTGTCGCAGCCAGACCAAGCGACGAATAGCCACCGCAAGGGCGGAAGTTCTTGCACACATTCTAATTGCGTCATCTAGCGCTAATAGAATAAACTTCACAAATACATCACAATTGGAGAGTGCATTAAACACCTCCATGGGGAGATCCTCGGTGTGATGATCAAGCAATTTTTTGATGAGGGTTCTAGCGGCCACCGCAGTAATGGCTGCGGCACAGACCGGCCGCAGCGCCGTCCCGGCACAAGAAAAGGCATGGGAGGCCAGGAGCTCAATGCGCCGGTCCTCAGCATCCCGAAGGGTACTATAGGCAGGGGTTGTAATAAAGGGGAGGTTAGGGACCCCTTATGATCGGCGCATCCACCACGGGGGGTGATGACCAGCAATTAACCACCTCAGGGGGAAAAGGGTATTTCCTATCCCAGTCTCCTGGAAGTTTACTGGGGCATTCCCATTCCTTGAGCACAAGGGCATGGAAATGAGCCTGCTCTAAAAATTCCAAACGTGCAGTCGCAGTATGGAAACGCTCCCCTCTAGGCTTGGGGACCTGACCGGGGGGAGAGATAGACAGTGCCTTAAAGACCTTAATCAACAGGTCGTCAGTGTCACACTGGCCCCAGTATTCCGGGCCAGACTCTTCGTGACTCCTCGGCCTCTCATCAGAAGAGCCAGAGTCCAACTCCCCTTCATCAGAAGGGGGTATAGTCACACGGAGTAGCAAACCCCTCAGTTCTCATAGAGCATACAGAAACATGGGGCGACAGGTGCCGCTTTCTACCAGGGCCCATTCGCTCTGACAACCTAGCAATAATCTGTTCACCCGTAGGCAGTCTGGAAGGCACAGCAGGCTGCAAATCCCCACTTGTAGGCGACTCAGCAGGAGAGAGATTTAAGCCTGGGGAGATAGGTGAATTGAAGCTAGGTGTAGCCACTGGCCGACCAGATTGCATGGCCAGGGCTTGCTCAGCACAGGGTACGCAGACCCGTGCCCTGTCAGCATCAGCATGGGCTTGTCCACACGCTATACACCGCCGGTCTTGTCCCAGAGGGACCCCGGTCACATAATTCTGAGATGCCTCCATATGGTGATTAATCAAGGCACAATATGCCAGTAGGGATTTACACAATAAGTAACCCTGGATGCCCCAAAGACCCGCTATGGAAGTGGGAGAATATTACAAGGCCCGCTATAATTTAACACCGGGCCGGGAGAAGCCAAAGGTGTTCACCAGTCTGAAAGACATAATGGGAATAAAGGGTATCAGAACCATGCACAGTAAACAAGGATCATGAAAATCGCCCACGAGGGGCGACCAAGGGAGGAGGAGGACCGCTACCACGCGTGCGTGCGTCCAGCATCAAAATGGCGCCAAAGCGAACCTCGAAGGGCGGGCCAGAGCAGCCAGTGACACGGAGCGCACCAAACTAGGTCCCCGCACCCCCCCCCCCCCGAAGAGCGCGAAGCTCTGAGATAGATACAAACTGTTATGAGGAGCAAAGTGAATGGTACACTTAGAAAAGATGATTTGCCAATGAAGACGCCGCAGCATCTGAGGCGACGTCGCCGCCCAGCACAGCACATCCAGTAAAGGAAGAAGTGCGCACGTCGACGACAATTACACAGTAAAGAACAAACAGCGCGGCTCTGACCCCAGGAATACTAGTCCGGGAAAGACTAAGGCCATAACGTGTAAAACATACACTAAGACCACTACACACACCCCCCCTTTCTTTCCCCCCGCTACGGGGGGAATGAGGGAGGATGGCAACCCTTTGTACAGGGCCCACCGCTACACTAGGCATGGGGCAATAGTGCGGGAGGGGCATCCCCTAGAGGCTCACCATCAGCCCTAAACCACCTACCCTTTGGTGGGGGACTGCGCGGTGGAGCATGGCTCCGTTAAGCACGCATGGTGCTGCCTACCTTCACCCGACCAGCGCAGCCCAGGCTGGGAGGCACATCACAGGGAGGACGGGTGGGAATAGTCCAACAGGGCCGCAGGCTGTAATAGCCCCGCTCACCTGCGAGAGAGTGATACTTCATGTCTTCGCAGTCAGCACTGCAGAGAAATCTGGGGATTTGTGGGAGGTCCCTGGGTATTTGAAGGGCCGGGAGGAGCCTGTTTTTCCATGTCTCTGCAGTGCAGCGCCATCTGGCGGAGGATAACCCAGGTGTAAGTATTATATCTGGAGCAGGACGTACTGTATACTAAGAATATTATCCTTGGGGCTCATCATTCAGCTAAAGAAAATCAGATTGTAATAATATAAAATCTAATGTTTAGTGACCAAACAATAACTGTACCTTACTGAAGACATTAGGGCTACGTTCACATCTGTCTGATCTGCGGCATGCATCTTGCGGCAGCATTTGTGACTGCATTGTAAAATCTCCGTTTCAGAGTTTTATGTCCTGACTTCCAGTCTATTGAACCCCATGGAAAATGAGTACCACGTGAGGTACCATTGTAATTCTTTTGCAGTACCGTAGCGCATGCTGCAAAAGCATAAACACACGCGGTACCTGGCAGGTGTGAACAAGGGCAAACTCAGTACATTCCAGTTAAACCAGATAAACGGTTTTAATCTTTGATCTCTTGTACTGCCCCGATACTGGCCCTGGGTCCATGTCTGGGGCACACCGGAGGATCCTCTGGCACTCTGGTGGGTCAGTCCAACACAGTTTGCCACTTCACATTGTTTTCTAAATGTAGGTATAACGAAACAATCTGTGCTTTTTGCTACCTCAACCTGGTTTTGTTCTTATCAAGATGATTTAACTTTGATGTACACAGATTGTGGAGATTAGTTCATCTCAGAGATCACCCCAGGCTCTCCTCTTTAGTTTCTCTTCTTTGCAAATGTTATGGTTTGCCAAGCGGGATCACAATATTCACACTAGGCAACAAGAAAATATCTTGCATTGATTGATGGATTGTGCAGTTAATCTAACCAGCCTCCAACAGAGCAGAGGCAGTGACAAAAGCAAGTGAACCTGTTTTAAAGTGGACCAACACCCAGGATTTTGGTCCACCCCGATCGGGGGTGCCCCGCTGTGTGAAACCCCCCAGAAACCCCAAAAAACTCACCTCTCAACGCTCCCACGTGAACGCCGCAGCCAATCCCCGCCAACGTCCAGGCGGGGGACAGGAACGTACAAGCCGCTTCCGCCGCCGCCTCCTGCGCGTCACTCTCGGGTACGTCTAGAGGGCGCGCGGGAGACGGCGGCGGCGACGGATCAGGTAAGGTCTTTTTGGGGTTTTTGGGGGGTTTCACCCCGCGGGACATCCCGATCTCGGATGTCCCGCGGGGTGGGAGGTGATCGGCCCGGGAATCTTATAGATTTCCGGGCCGATCACCCCTGGGTGTTGGTCCACTTTAATGACAATGGCAGCATTATAAGAATATAAGGACTCTTAAGTGGCTAGTAAAAATTATTCTTACTTGATGAATCGATCTGTCCTTGAGGACAAATGAGAACCTATATTAAAACAGAATCTATGGCTGTGCTAAGTGAACATGATACTTCACAGTATTCATCACACATCGATATTTTGGTCAACATTTCAGTTTTCAAAATCTGACGGAGACTTTTGTGTAATAGTATAATTTCATTATTCAATTCAAGAAATCCATTTGTACATATTCTACTTATCGTAGAAATAAATGTACATGTATTTGTGTGAGGCCCCTATACCTAAATTACAGTGTAAATGCCATCACTTATTAAAAGGAGAGCTATGCACTGCATTACAATGTACATGCACTTAAAGCGGACCGAAACCCACATTTTTAACTTGCATCCCCTGAATTGCTCCCCCCATGAAGAGAACCTTTTGACAAATTTCGCTGCCCCTACTTCACTCTGACATCTTAAAAGAGAGGGACAGCAGAAAAACCCGTGTTCCTGGAGGATTTAAAAACTGAAAATATCAATTTCAGTGGGGGGTATTGGCAAGGGCTTTGGCCAAATGTATTTCATTTGTTCTGCAGGTTTTTGATCCGCTTTAAAGCAGAGCTCCAGTCTGAACAAAGGGTCTCAGGACCACTGCACCCCCCAACCCCTGGGTATGCAGATTTCTTGAATAACTCCAAACCATTCCCAAAATCAGGCTAAAATATTCACCCCTCATCAAGAATCACATATAACCACCAGCGGCCAGTGAGATACGAATGGTTGTAGACAGCAATGTTGGACACCCTATGAAAGCCACTTCCTGTGTTTGGGCAGCAGACTGGCAAATTGGGATGTTGTAGCACAGAACTTAAATGAAGTCCAGCCAACTTTCATGTATGTATGTATGTGACCCTTAGGACTGAACAACCCTGAGGCCCATTTCGGTTTGCTTTGAAAGGAGGACCTATGAATTGAAGAAACGTTATAAGCGTTAATTAAAGTGGACCAAAAATGTAAAGGCTTTAGGTCTGGCAAGCACGGTTGTTAGTGGACATCACTTGCTGTGTAATCTAAAATGGAAGACCTAAAATGAGTTTGCCTGTGCAAACCACACACATAAAACTCAGGGTGGCTGGCCTTCCCCTGCTGTGTGAAAACCCCCAGGTCGCCGCCATTCACTCCCCTTTGCCCAATCCAATGGCACATGCGCAAGCTCTCATTCAATAAGAGCCATTTGCCGTGCCTATGTAATTCAGCAAACTACAAGAGCAAGAAAGACCGCATCTCCTGCATCCTCCGGCTGTGCGCGTACTCCCACTGCTCTCCCTCCCCATTGAAGTCTATCAGAGCCGTTTGCCAAATTACATATTCACAGCAAACGGCTCTGTTTGGATGAGAGCATGCACATGCTCGGTTAGACGGCAAAGTAGTGAGATATACTGGGCGGTCTTAGATGTTTCACACAGCGGTGCATCCCAATTCGGGATCCCCCCCGGACACAGAACAAAACCTGGGATAGTTAAATTCCCAAGTTTTGTTCTGCTTTAGAGTGCACAGGGAGGAGGTTTCCCTCACTTGCACAGTGAAAAGTCACATGTGTCTGTGATGTCCAACTACATTGTGCTACACCAGGCACATGTCAGGTTCTTTACTGCAAAATAAAAAAAAAAAAGGAGGATTAACTGTTTTTATTAAAATCATGCCATCCCCATTCCAAGGTTGCACCAAACATACGGAGTGGTATCCTTCTGGTTTGGAAACCGAGGCAGCAGGTCTCTGTTTCACACTCACACTAGCCTAAATACACTTCAACATAGGTGATGCTTTGCCTGGGACCCCCAATAATAGAGAAGCATTGGGCATGTCTGCACCCTGATGCCCAGTGAATAGCTCCAATGAATTAGCAAACCAACTTCCCCTGGGATTTTGACTATGCCAGGTCTTGTTCCGGCCCGGGGAATTCCAACCAGTTTGGGAAATGAAATACTCTACAGGCTTACCTTTACCAGTCATCTTCTCACAGCAATTCTGTGGTAAGCATAAGGAACGTACTAGCCGACATACTTCTATTGGGCACGATGATGGAAAATATGACTCAGTAAGGAAGTGTAATAATTATAGATATATTTATTATACTTTATATGATTACAGATTTCCCCCAAATTATACTTCTCAATTCTTAGTAACACTCAAATAGGATGTGTGCCTGAGATCCTGCCATTTGTCTAGTAAACAGATCATACCCCATGAATAAATGACTATTTCTATATAGACTATATTCACTCCTAGCTGCCATCAAAGGTACCTCAATAGCTGAGGTGTGCTCGGAGCTGCAGGTCATCCTTGAATTTCTAATTAGGTTGGACCACGACATTCAAATACACATGCATTAGCTGATATTTATGAAGAGATGTAACTCTTGAAATATGACAGTTATGACTATATTAATGAGAGAGTCGTATACAGGATTATAAGACCTTTCATTTGATATTAAAAATGGCATATATGTATTAGCCAGAGACCGATAATCTACAGAGTCATACAGACTCTGAATGGTATTTAGCATTTCGGCTCATTTAACCAAGAAATTAATGGGGATTGTGAATTTCTTAATTACAATATATAACATTCATATTGTGGGAATTCTACTACTTTATAGAATATTTACCTAAACTCACAGAGGCGGGTTGTAGGCAGATCCTTTAGACACACCCAGGAGGCTGGGAATGCTGGTCACACCCCCTAGTCTTTAGTAGATTAGGAGCATGGTTTTAGGGGTATTCAGGCAATCAACGGGCACCCCTACCTGAAGCATAATGGATTAGTATCTACCTGTAATCTCGCTCTCTCTATTATAACATTTAATATACTGTAACTAACTTATAACCTGTCGTCATGTGTTAACTGCCTGTAACATTTAAAGTGGACCAACACCCAGGGGGAGTCGGCAGATCAGATCCCTCCCCGCGGGGCATCCGAAATCGGGATGTCCCGCGGGGTGAAACCCCCCAGGAAGCCCAGAAACCTTACCTTAACCCCGTTCCAACGGCGCATGCGCGGGTCGCTGCTGCGTCTCGCGCTTCCCTCTACCAGGGCGTGCACCCGCACCGGCCGTTTGTGAATGGCCGGCGCGGGCGCGCTCCCTGTAAGAGGGACACGCGAGACGCGGCCTCCAGCGCTCAGAGCCCCTGTGGTTGGACGCCGCTTGTACGTGCATATCACAGCGGCTCTGAGCACTCTGATTGGACCAGCGCTCGTGTAGGAGCGTGGTGAGGTGAGTGTTTCCGGGCGTTCTGGGGGGTTTCACACAGCGGGGCACCCCCGATCGGGGTGCCCACCGAAGTGGACCAAAACCCAGGACAGTCAAAATCCTGGGTGTTGGTCCACTTTAAGGTGATCTGGGGAAGCTTCAGGAACATAATGGGGTGGAGACTTAAACCCGTTTTTTATTTATACATCTTACTGTGTGTTTTGGCTAATTTCTCACACAATAGATTGTATGTGCAAGGCATTGATAAGATTGGAAGATATTTCTTCTTTCTTCTTCACTGAATGTGTGAGGTGGGCCTCAGGAAACATTGATTAATGGCCGTTGGGCTGATATGATATATGATAGTATCTATGATATTTATAATATTAATCTCTGAAAATCATATTTTTTCTCTTATATTGGCAAATCATATAAAACATAATAAATATACCTATAAGTATTACACTTCCTTTCCCCTTTAACAGCAAGTAAAGCCATGGGGCCTATGTCAAAATGTGCATTTAGTTGAATGTTGCAATTAGTGCTTACTGGAATACACATTTTTTATGTAATGGTGATGGGGACAGGCTATTTTGCCTGGCACTTAATAAAACCTTGCAAAAGGGGAAAAAAAACTTGATCACACACATGCATTTATGTAATGTGTTCATGAGTAAATCTAGGATGTTGCTGGCGCCACAGCGGTAACTGTTTGCATGAACTCATAGAAGAAATGGTTTCAGGTCAGTGCCTTGCACGCCACAGCGCACCAGAGGTGGAAGCGGAATTTCCAAAATAAGAAATGTACTACTAAACGATTATCATGTTAGGCAATAGTTGCGTGGCACCTAAAGTGGAAAACAGTGTGCTTTTGAAACAAGTAAATAAATGTAAAAAAAAAAATAAACAAAAAAAAATACAATTCTGTGATTACTCACCTGTAGAATTGGTATTATGAGTATACAGTACGTCCTGCTCAAAATATAATACTTACAATGGGTTATACTCTGCCAGATGGCGCTGAACTGCAGAAACATCAAAAATAGGCTCCTCCCGGCCCCTCAAATACCCGGGGACCTCCCACAAATCCCCAGCATTGAAAAGCAGTTAACGAGAAGCCGGGAGAATTAAACAACCCAAACTATCAACTATAACAATGATAACAATCACCATACAGGGGATCCAAGATAATGCAAAACCAAGGGTGGGTTGGAGCAGGACGTACTGTATACTCATAATACCAATTCTACAGGTGAGTAATCACAGAATTGTATTATTCTTAGTATACAGTACGTCCTGCTCCAGATATACTTACAAGTGGGACATCCAATAGCAGTGTCCATAAAGTAGGGTGGGATCCCCAATAAAATCTGATAAGAACTGCCTATTACGTAAACGGGACGATATAGTTATCAAAGAAGCGGACAAGAGGGGGAATATAGTAATCCTCTCAAGGGAATACTACATACAGGAGGTCTTACGACAATTAAACGATAGAGACACATATGAGAGACTCACATACAATCCGATCAAACAATACCAACTTGACTATGAGAGTATTCTGCAGGAAGCATTGGTGGAGGGAGTCATTAATAAAACCACTCATGAATATCTGAGGGTTGAGTTTCCACGTATTCCTACCCTGTATATACTTCCTAAGGTACATAAAAATCGCCGACCGATAGTCTCCGGTGTGGGCAGCCTTACTGAATTTGCTTTCACATACATCGATGTAGCACTTCAGCCACATGTCCTAGCACTAGACTCATACATACAAGATTCCACCGACATTCTTAAACTCAACCATACTCAGTTACCTACAGGGACTCTACTTATCACTTGTGATGTGGAGTCCCTGTACACTAACATCACGCACGAGAGAGCTAGACATGCGGTGCAGTATTTTCTGAGCATGGAATCGTTGGACAACAGATCTGAACATCAGTTTATACTCAAACTCTTGGATTTTGTGCTAACGCACAATATGTTCACATTTGATCTTAGATATTACAAGCAGATACGGGGAGTGGTCATGGGGGCACGTTGCGCGCCCTCCGTGGCCAACCTGTTTAAAGGATGGTGGGAGAGAGAAGTAGTGTGGGCCCCGAGGTTTGATGAATATCACCAATATATTCTGGGCTGGCATCGTTACATCGATGACCTGTTGGTATTCTGGCAGGGGCCGGCCGACTTAGGCAGAAAATTCATTGAAGAGCTCAATGATAATGACCTGAATATTCATCTAACCCACACTATGTCCTCCCACCAGGTGTTTTTTCTGGATTTGGAAATAAACATGGAAGAAAATGGAGAAATCCGCACTAAACTATATCGCAAAGAGACGGCCACCAACAACCTACTGCACTACAACAGTTTTCATCTAAAAAGTTTAAAACAAGGAATTCCAATTCGCCAAATGTTGAGGGCTAGAAGAAACTGCTCTGATGAGGAAGACTTCAAGATGGAAGTTAAAAATACACAACATAGATTCCAAAAACGGGGTTACCCAAAGAAGATTGTCCAACAAGCAGTTAGAAGGGCAGAAAACGCCCCAAGAGAGGAACTACTGGCTTATAAGAAAGGTAAGAAACAGAGACAAGATGATGTGATTAGATTCACCAGTGAATACAATAGCGACTGGAGGACCATCAGAGGCATTCTTAGGAAACATTGGGGCATCCTTAAGACAGACCCATACCTCACGCGATAGGTCAAAAAAGGACCACTGATGACGGCCAGACGCTCGCCCAACTTAAGGGACCAGCTATGTAAGAGCCATTACATGGGGCCGAGAACCTGGCTTGGGGGTAGTCGCCCCAGTGGTTCAAGACCCTGTGGGAGGTGCAATATTTGCCCAATGGTTAAAACCCGTGACTCAATACAGGATCACCTTTCCAAGAAAACCTTTCGCATCAAACAATTCCTTAATTGTAGGTCAGAGGGTATAATTAACCTAATAGAGTGTGGATGCCCAAAAGCCTATGTTGGGGAGACTAAAATTGCTGTAAAGACCCGCATACAGAAACATATTTCAAGCATTAAAGCGGACCTTCACTCTGAATAAGAGTCTATCTTATATGTTTCCCACACCTTGTACATACAGATTGTCCACATTAAAAATAATCCTACCTGCATCTACTGCATGTTATGAGCCTTTAAACATCCAAGATGGCGGCTTATGGAAGCCGCCATCTTATCAGGCAGCCTGCAAACAGGAAGTGCCTCCTGACTGTGCTGCTCTGCATTCTGGGAATGCTGACCTTTACCTGACCCCAGCTCTGCTCTGTCTGAGCAAAGCACAGCTATAACCCGCCCCCCTGTACCTTATCCCACTCTCCTCTCCTCAATAAGTGTGATGCTTCTGAGTCAAGATGGTGGCGCCCGTATCCTAAATTCCTGAACAGAGTTGCAGCCCAGTGGGGGAAAGAATAATAAGTTAGTGACTAAAAATGTAAAATATATTAATTTTAGATGCTGGGGAACAGTTTTTTAAGAGTTTGGGCTTTTCATTAAATCACGCTGAAGGTCCGGTTTAAATTAGCTAGGCGGGACAGGGAAGCAGGAAAATCCCTGGTGCCGGTGGCTGCGCATTTCTTGGAATGGCACAATGCAGACACTAGCAGTATGCATATTACCTTTTTGGATAAGGTGAGCATGGGGGGAAGGGGTGGCGATCTGAAAAGGAGGTTGCAGCAAAGGGAATTAGAGTGGATCTTCAGACTACACACTCGGGCGCCTGAGGGTTTAAACAAGGATTTCTCTTTTTTGCCATTCCTTGGGCGGAATTAACTCATGCTCTATAATAACATTTTAGTATCTTTGTTATTTGTATCGCTGATATTAGATGAGTAATCAGACACGTTTTTCATTCTAGATATACAGAATCTTATAGTAGGAGCACGATCAGATGTCCGTAGGATCTTGATATACCATCTTTACTCTGCGGCACTCATACAGTAAGAAGTGAGATTGAAGAAGGGCGGCCTTGGAGAAGTGTCGTCCGTGGATCAATTTGGAAAGTATGAGGTCCGGATCTCTGGATGTCCAGGTCTTCTGATCCCATAAAGAAAGAAACAAACATCGGGATTCCTCCCCTGATGACCCTACGAGAGAGAGCTCTAGTGGACTATCTCTGTCTGCATACACTGATTCCTTGTGTGTACACTAGAATAAGATAGCGTCAGCAGCCACGTCAAAGAGAAGTAACATTTTCTTTTTTCTCCCTCCCTATATATATATATATATATATATATATATATATATATATATATATGACAGGCTTGAGTGCCTGACCATATATTATATGTATAGTCCCCATGTGTGTGTATATACACTATCCATAGAGGATCCTTAAGGGTGTAATCCCCGCAGGTTCCTTATGTGTACATCCAGTCTTCGGAACAGACATTGGATTTCTATGATCCCCTTTTGTGATATAATGCATTATTAGCCAAATCTTTATCCGATAGTTGGCTGTGTTACCTAAGACATAAATCTATGGCAATTGCTGTCTGGCATTTTGATGATAAAAAGGGAATAGACTCCCCAGTCATAGCCATCACTGTGGATGAGTTGTGGCCACACATATAAGTATGTATATGGAGGTGTGTTTCAATAATCATGCATCAAACTCCCATATATAAATATAAACTTAAATGCACCTCTGATATTATGGATGAATTGACCAACCGATATAAATTGTTAGATATATGTATGTATATATGTAAATAGAATAAATGAGATGGAAAGTAGAATAATATAAGCAACATGCACTATGTATTCATGTTTATATTTTTTAATTTCAACTTGGGTAACCGATATGTTTCCTCTCCCGGCTGTGAAGTATCCAGCGGGAGCCATCTGTGTCTCCAAGTATGCTGGCAGGGGGGCTGCGGGTGGGGGGTGCGCGCGCGGCTGGTGTTCTGACGGGTGGGCGCCTCCTACTGCAGGGGAGTGCGCCTGCGCGTCGGACGCCGGGTGCTCGCACACCCCCCACAGAGCACTTCCTGGTCAGGGATCTCCCGAGCGGCGGGGACGGCGGTGTAATCACGTGGCCCTTACGCGACCTGATCCGGGTTGCAGGCGGGGCTCCTGGCTGCGTGGCTTGCATCCCGCCGACTGGCGTGGACGCCAATGATTATGTACATATATATAGCTGCGGGAGAGGAAAAACTTAGCAGCCTGACGAAGTGGTAACGTCCTGACCACGCAACGCGTCACTTGCTATCGGTCCGATATCGCTGGATGCTGGCCACTTTTGATTACGGTGATGTAAACTTTATGTATTCATTATAGATTAGTTCCCATACAAAATGTTCAACACTTAGCACTTTATTCAGGGAGTCTGACATGAGTTCGTGTGTACAGATCCCAAAGCATAGCACTTAGCACTTTATCCTGCAGAAGATTTGCACATTGATTTGTATATATTGGAATTGGAGGGAAGCCATACAGGAACTGAAAGTCCTGCCATGACATTGCTAGAGCATCCGAGGTCAAGGCCAGAGGATCCTGGGACAGAGGTCCCCCTGCTCAGAGAGTCCGCCAGGCGATTTTCCCCCTCCGGCATGTACACAGCTGATATGCAGGGGACATTGGCCTCTGCCAAAGTCAGGATCAGAGACGCTTCCTGGAGGGCCCCCTTGCTCCGGGTCCCTCCTGAACCAGCAGGCCCCGAAGGTGAGTAGTCAAGTGAGCCAGAACTAACCTGATTGCCCATAGTTCCAAGACATTGATAGGTGTGTGGGCCTCCTGAGGCCCTCACCTCCCCTGGAACCGCAGAGACTTCCAGAAACCCCCCCCCCAACCTGATAGACTGGCATCCGTAGTGACCGTCTCCCAGGGAGGGGTAAGAAAGGATCTGCCCCCCAACAGGTTCCTTGAGTCCATCTACCACAAGAAGGAGCTCCTGACCCGAGGGGAGAGCACACAGACCCCGTCCAGGGACACTGGGTCCTTGTCCCATACTGACAATAGGTGAAGTTGCAGAGGCCTCAAGTGGAACTGAGCATAAGGGACCGCTTCGAAGCACGCCACCATCAGGCCCACCAGCTGCATCCCCTGCCTGATGGAGGGATGGGGACAAGCTAGGAGGGACTGAGCCTGTGCAATCAGACTGTCCACCTTCTGTTGAGGAAGGAAAATCCTTGCCTGAACTGTATCCAGATTCATTCCTAGGAATGGAGTTACCAAGGAAGGGGACAGTGAGGACTTGGGGTGGTTGATCACCCATCCAAATGACTCCAGAGTGGACACCACCAGCTGAGTATCCAACTCTGCCTGATGTAGAGACTGGGAAGTGATGAGAATGTCGTCCAGATAGGGAAGCACGCGGACGCCCTGACATCTGAGCAGAGACATCACGCCAGCCAGCACCTTGGTGAACACCCTGGGAGCTGAAGTGAGGCCAAAGGGCAAGGCCACAAACTGGTAGTGTTGATCCATCAGAGCGAACCTGAGGAACCTTTGATGACCTGGGAACACAGGAATATGAAGGTAAGCATCTTTGATGTCCACAGAAGTCAAGAATTCCCCTTGGCGCAGGGAACTGATGGCAGAGCGCAGAGTTTCCATGCGAAAGCGCCTGCCCCTGACAAATTTCTTGAGGATCTTCAAGTCCAGGATGGGCCTGACTGAACCATCTTATTTGGGTACTGTGAATAGGTTGGAATAAAAGCCCTTGCCTTTTTCTCTTAAAGGGACCTGACAGATGACCCCCAGCTCCAGGAGGCTTGCACTAGCTCCTGAGCTGACACAGGGTCCTGAGGAATCCGGGATCTGATGAATCTTGGAGGGGGGCAGGCAGCAAACTCCAACTTGTAACCGGAGGACACTACCCCCTGAATCCACCGGTCTGAGACATGAAGCCTCCAGACGTGAGTGAAGTGCTGCAGCCGTCCCCCCCACCCGGATGCGTGAGGGCGCCCCATCATGCCTGAGGGGGCTTGGGGGATGATTTTGCTTTAGGACCCCAGGAGGTGCCAGGACGTCCACGTCCTCTGCCCCAGAAATCTCCCAGGATCCCAGGAAAGGAAACCCCCCTCCCCTGTCTGGCACTACGGTAAGGGGAGGAGAAGGAACCCTGACCCCGAAAGGGCCGAGATTGCCGCCTGCGCTGGGGTAACCTGCCTCCCTTAGCAAAAAGGTCCAGGCAGTCCCCAAACAGGCACAGTCCTTTAAAGGGAAAACCAGTGAGGGCCTTCTTGGCAGCGTTGTCAGAAGCCCACTGGCGCAGCCAAACCGAGCGGCGTATATAGCCACCACAAGGGCAGAAGTTCTGGCACACATTCTGATGGTGTCATCCATGGCTGAGAAAACAAAATTTACAAAAACATCACAACTGGAGAATGGATTAAACACCTCACAAGGCAAATCATCAGGGGCACTATCAAGTATATTTCTGATAAGGGTTCTAGTGGCCACAGCAGTAATGGCAGAGGCACAGACCGGGCGCAGCGTCGTCCCCGCACATGAAAAGGCATGGGATGCCAGCTGGTCAATGCGCCGGTCCTCAGCATCCCGCAGGGTAGTAGAGTCAGGGGAATGCATGACAGAGGTGTTAGATAGTCCTAGGATCGGGGCATCCACCTCGGGGGGGGATGACCAACACTTTACCACCTCAGCAGGAAAGGGATACTTCCTATCCCAACTTTTTGGAACCCCGGGAAGTTTACTGGGGCGCTCCCATTCCTTGAGCACAAGGTTATGGAAATGTGCCTGCTCGGGAAATTCCAAACGCGATTTTGCTGTATGGAAAAGTTCCCCTCTTTGCCCTGGGAGCCGCAACAGGGAGAGAGATAGACAGAACCTCAAAAATCTGGGTCAATAATCTGTCAGTGTCATCCGGGGCCCAGGGGTCAGAGCCAGAATCGTCATGACCCCTTGGTCTCTCATCAGATAAGCCCGAGTCAGAAAACAGCTCCCCTTCATCAGACTGGGTATAGCCACAAAGATTCCAAAACTCCTCAGTGTCCATAGGAAAAATAGTGACATTAGGCATTAAGTGCCGCCTTTTAGCAATGGCCTTACGCTCCAAGGTATTAGCAATTAACTTCTCAACACTAGCCAGTCTAGAAGACACATCAGGCTGAGAATCCCCACTTGTATGCAACTCAGCAGGAGTGAGATTTAAACTTGGGGGAGTAGGCGAAGTAAAACGAGGTGCAGCCACTGGCAGGCCAGATTGCAATGCAAGCACCTGCTCAGCACAGTTTACACAGACCCGCGCCTTGTCAGCGTCAGCATGAGGCATCCCACACGCTACACACAGCCGGTCTTGTCCCGAAGGAACCCCGGTCACATTATCATGAGATGCCTCCATATGGTGATTATAGCGGCGCTATACGCAGATAGGGAATAACGCTATATAGCAACCCCGGATGCCCCAATAACCCGCTAGGGAAGTGGGAGTATTAACAAGGCCTACTAGTTATGTAACTAATAAAGGCCCGGGAGAAGTCAAAAAGGGTTCGCCCCGCCAGAAAGACACAAGAAGACAAGACCGTAAGCAGACATTAATAAAAGGAAGAATATAAAGCCGACCGCGAGGGCACTTACGGGCCGCGGTAGGTAGAAGTCCGTCACGCATGGGCCAACCAAGCAGGTTAAAGATGGCGTCGGTATACCTCGAGGGGCGGGCCGGTATCAGCGATGACGCAGAGTGCGCCATAGACGGCCCCGCCCTCCCGAAGAGCGCGAAGCCAGGACGTGACAAGCAGCCAATGACGGTGCACCAGCGCCTGAGGTAATGCCACCGCCAAGCGCGGATCAAAGTGTTGACAAAAAGAGCGTGTGGCGGCGGCAATTTTAAAAGACAGTAAAAGGAAGCCAGCGCGGCGGCTGACACAAGACAGACAGAATAAATATAAAGTGTAAAACACAGAATGCATAGCATACACATTTACACCCCCCCCCCTCTTTTCCCCCGAAGGCTACAAGGAGAATGAGGGAGGACAGCGGCCACTTAAACAGGGCCCACTGATAGGCAGCGGTAAGGGGCACTAGTGCGGGAGGGGCATCCCATAGAGGCTCACCATAAGCCTGAACCGCCTAACCTTTGGTGGGGGATTGCGGTGGAGCAGCGCTCCTAAGCACCTAACAGCGGTGCTGCCTACCTTCACCCGACCAGCGCAACCAAGGCTGGGAGGCATATTACTAGTGGAACGGGTGGGAATAGTCCTACAGGGCCGCAGGCTAATAGCCCCCGCTCACCTGCGAGTAGAGAGCCATTTCTCATCCTTCGCAGCCAGACTGCAGAGAAATTCTGGGGATTTGTGGGAGATCCCCAGGTATTTGAGGGGCCGGGAGGAGCCTATTTTCAATATCTCTGCAGTCCAGCTCCATCTGGCGGAGTATAACCCACTTGTAAGTATTATATTTGGAGCAGGACGTACTGTATACTAAGAATAAAACTTCTTTTAGCATAAGGCTGCTAATGAACACCAGAAATGGAAAGTAACAAGTCATTCTACCACCTTTGAAGAACGATGATTCAATTCTCTAGTTAAAAAGAAGAGTGCGCTCCACCACATCACTCTCATCTTTATTGATTCACCGAAAGATTAATTGCAAGACCAGAAGCCCCACTTATGTCTGGGTGAGTATGCATGACTGTGCATTCAAAGGGACGGGGTTCCTGAATTTATTTGGTTAATCTACTTTTAAAAAAATCATTTCAGACAAATCTGCAGAGGTTCTAGGATATGGTTAAGCTATGTTAGAACCCCTTTATTTCTTCAAACCTGTGTGAACAAACCAAAGCTGACCTAAATTCTACAGCTTCTTCAGGGCCAATATGTACCCTCCACCACTCCATGATTTTTTAATTGAGTGGTGCAATTGTTTCCTGAGGCTTTTTGGGGGGCCCTCGTTTTTCTTTTTAGCGCATGACAAGGTACAAAAACAACTGCAAAACAACTGCAAATGCCAGGAGGGGTGAAAGATAGTAGCCCTGTGGTATCATTATAGCACAACTTTAACAACCTAGCTCTAACCTACTTCTTACCCCTTTGTATTGGGGGCGGTTTAAAGGGAGCAATTTCCAATAGTATGCACCATCCCCTCAACCCGACTCACCTTAGCTGCCCTGAGCTTTCAAGGACTGGCTTTGGACTGCTGTAATACCAGTTGTGAATGGTCCGCTCACAGCCATAGGAGTCCCACGTACCTCAGAGAAAAACGGACTATATATAGAATAAGATGTCCTAAGGCTGGTTTCACACCAGCGAGTGTCACAGATCTGCCTGCAGAAGCTGCCCATAGTAATCTATGAGCGCTTTCACATGTGAATCATAGCTCTCTGCAAAAGCCCTAAGGTGCAGGGCTCATGATCTCCTTCCATGAGAGTAGAAAGAGTTTGTGCTGAAAGCCCTCCACACGCTGCACACACCATGTTTGCGGGGCGCTTTCCTAAAAGCATGAGCGCTCCGCAACCGGGACAGGGCAGGGTGTGTTATTCTAAAAAGGGTCTGGAGTGGCCCTTTAACTCAGACCTCCTTACCTCACATCTTCCCACCTTGTCCCATCACACCTCTCCTCACCTATACCTATCTCTAAACATCTCTTTTCACCTCGCCTTGGTCCATCACTTATATCTTAAGAATATCAGAATATCTCACCTTGGGCCACCTAACCTCTTCCTCTTCTCCTATCAACTTTGCCCACCTCAGCTCTGCTTAATGTACCTCTCCCTGCCTTACCCTTTCCCACTCCTTTCCACTTCACCTCTTCCTGTCTTACCCACCTTTATTTACCTCTTCTCACCTCACCTTTGTCCACCCCACCTTGTCCTGTCTCACCTTTGCAAATACATAAAGGCATTTTCAGTGCTTTAAGGTTAAAGCTTGCCTCCAGTAAATGATTTGGCATTGTTGGCAGCCTAAATTTTATTGTGGCCCCTTGAATTGGAACAATAAGACAATATGGCCCTTATACCAAAAAGGTTGTGCACTGCTGATCTAGAAGATTATCCATTTTAATTTTTTATTCAAGTCAGGCTAGTCGGGGGGAGTGTGTTGGGGGGGGGGGGGCAGAGGGTGGAGGTGGCTAGAGGGTTGAAGGAATGGCTTATACTTCCTCTTCAAGTCAATGAATTGCAGGAGTATAGATGGAAACAAGTTTCCTGGTCAAACTCCTTACAATTGGCTAATGGCCCACTCAAGCATATACAAGTACTTACCCAAATTTGCATAACAATTGGAAGTCAATCATACTAACTCTTCAAGTGGCAGTTGACCTACAGGCATCAGTAAAGTTGACAGATTTCACTCTGTACCTGCCTAGATTTGACGCTGAATATGTAATATAAAAACACTACTACCCATTCCAAAATTCGCACCACTGCTCAACCAGGGATTGAGTAAGTGCCATGTGGCTCATGCTGTGAGCTCCACAGTGACCATGCTGCAAAACGGCTGGGCCTGGGCAATGGCTGGAGGTCCTCTTTAAGTTCACTGATAAGCACACTAAATAAACACAGGTGCAGTATCTATTAATGTATGCTGGAATTTCTAGCTTTTATAAAAAGGCAGCCAGGATGCTTATAAAGCAAATGTAAAGAATCATTAAGAAAAAAAGAAGCACGTGCTGCGTGCATTGCCATTTCTTTCCAATAAGATAAGCTACGGAGAACTCACCACCTCTAGCTAGCAATGAATACGTAGCTCACTGGAATTGCTTTAGTATATATTGCTGGGAAAGTGACAGGGACATGTGGATAGCCTCGTGAATGAACTATTTTCATTTTACAGGTCCGGTGTTCAAATATTTTCATTGCACCGTAAGCTACAACCTGGAGATTGCCCGCTGAGCTTCATGCTCAGAATACTGCATCATTTGTACAAACTTGAAAGCTATTTGAATAGGAAAAAGGGGCGTTCGTAATCTACTACAAAATCAAGTTGTCTTCTGAGAAGTGAATCTGTACTTCTGAGCTGAATCTGTAATTCCAGGAAGCTCCTTTACTGCGTCTAAGAAGTGAAACATCAGAAATACAATGAGAATTTATGTGGTCTCACTGAAAATCTGCACAAAAAAAAATTCTACCAAAAACGGGGTTTCATGTACCACGGTTTGGGGAGCCGACCACTTTGGACACGTGTACTGACGGATTGTGTTTGTCTCATATATAAATATATAAATCCTAAATACACACACACATGCATACATACGAGTCACATTGTTATGATCAATTCCTATTTTCAGCAGCATGGAGCTCTGGAATAAAAGTCACATGAACAGGCTTGGTGGGTATATAAAGCATGCAATATGTTCTACGCATCCCATTTGTTGCAGTCATGGGTAAAAGTGGTGATTGATAAGAGTTGCCAATCTATTGAACTGGGCAAAATCTGTGCAGCCAGGCCCTGGAGTCTAAAAGATTCCAGGCCTGGCGCTAGCCTACCCTCGCTGAGTGAAACCCCACCTTACATGATCCCCGCGGATCCTGTGACACTAGTCCGCCGGCGTCCACATCCCTGGGATGCCCCCTGTTTCGTTCCCCTTTAAATACCATTGCATTGCTGCTATTCAGAATTAGCTGTCTGCCAGCTCTGATGACTCACTCAGAACTGTGCAGAGTTCAAGCAGAGTAACAATTGCACTATATAAACCAGTACATTTTTATAATAAAAAACTCTCCAGTCATGTTCAATCGTATGTAAACTGGAAACCTTGCTTGATATGGCCTGCAAAGCACAGGGGGCAGAAGGCAGTCCACCCATTTCTTACAACTCCCCCCCCCATTCATCAGTGAGCTCAAGCAGGGCTCTTACAGTAGAGGTACAGCAACATCTGGTAACGACTGCCGCTCTCCCATAATCCAAGAGCACAAAATCAGGGAGGACATCTTCTAAAGTGGACTTTATTTCGACTATCCTGGTGAGTGGTCCCTGCCACATGGTCATGAAATCTCTAATTAGTAAGCTCCTGCTTCTCCCAATTGTAGTTTATATGATAATTTTTTACACTTTTATGGTCCTTATATTTCCCCCTATGGAAAAAAAGAGCATTTCACTGTACGTCACACTTATGTCCAAGAACCTTGGACTAAGCTAATGCTGACAACTATATGATGCTACTTCTTCTATGCATAGAAACTGTATGTAAATGTCAGGATTACACTCCATTAAAAAAAAAAATAATAATGAAGACCTGAGAAACTCAGAGGATCCCTCAGGTTTTATAAAATGGAAGATATTTACATAGGTGATAAAAACCAAGGATAATAGAATTTCTCCCAGAATCCCTTGCAGCAGGGGCCTATTCAAACTACCCCATTTACACTGTAAAGCTGTATCCAAAGCGGCCAGATCTGCCAGGGTGTGCAATACTCTGGAATAGCAAATAAGTGACCATCTACTTACGTGTTTTGGACTTTTGACACTCATCAGCCCAAGGCTGGAGTTAGATGGTGACAATGGGGGGCAAGGCTTGGAGTGGCAGAGCATGGTAATAAGCCTGGTTAGGGAGCGACCAATGTTAGGCACTACAGCGGGATTAAAGGGATCTTAAAGCCCTCTAATTAAAAGGTACAAGACAGAGAGCCTGAAATGCGTGTCCACAGGTAGGAGTGGATGGTGACATATGTTTTCCCTACCCTGATGGAAATAGGCGCTTTGGATATAGTTTTAAGAATTGTAAAGGACTTTACATGTACCCGCCTACTGCAAGGGATTCTGGGAGAAATTGCATTATCCTTGGCTTGCATGGCCCATGCAAAAACGTTCTGTTTTAGGAAAGCACTCTCTGCCTTGTACCTTCAATAGGGCTTTTAGATCTATTTAATCCCCCTGCACCGCCAAACATGGGTCTCTCCCTAAGCAGGCTTATGACTAGGTTTTTAAATAAACACAGAAGCACATATGGATGTGATATCCCTGCATAGACATTCTTCTGGCTAAAAATATATATTCCATTTTTGGGCACAATTCAGACAACCACCAACCATTTCATTGTCTACTTTGAGTCTCAAATACATTAAACAAAAGCTCATTTGAGCTGGAACGAGATCCTGTATCCAGACAGCCAAAGGTGCACATTAGTCACATGAGAACATCACGATATTATGCTGGTGTCATTATACCAAGGAAGTGGTACACAGAAGTAACATGCTGAGCTGGATTTGTGCAAGGGGTTGATGTACACATAATAGGATGCTCGGCTAAGGAAGTAAAACTCAGCAATGCAGAAGTGGCCAGGGAATTTCTAAGCCATAAAAATTATTTTTTTTAGTTGTACATGCTTCTATAAAAAGCACGAAAAAGATTTTTTATTTCCTGTGTAAATAAAAAGCACTGGTCACATCTATGGCACAGCTGGCTGCAGATGACCCATTCACCACCTTTGTGGTCACCAATATATAGGTAAATACTGGTCTGGGACTCCTGCCAGCAAGGTGGCCTATGAACATGAATGTAGCCAACTAGCTTTGGGAGAGATCAAAGTTTTTTTTAAATGTTAGATCCCCAAGCCAAGCGCCAATTTTAGATTACACTTTAATAGATAAAAATATTTTAACTGTGTTGCTGTCCGACTGATCTCATTGGAGATTATAAGCAGAAACCATGTTTATGCCACTAAATATTAGTGCAGTAAATTAAACTGAAATTTTAAACTAATTTTGGAACAAACCTATACCCTTGCTGTGCGGCTGTGTGGAAGGACCTCTGCGCTCTTGGTGGCTATGCGCCGCTCTGTCTAGTTGCGCCAGTGGGCAGCTGACGCTGCGGCTAAGAAAGCTCTCACTGGTCTCCCCTTCGTGGGTCTGCGGCTGTTTGGAGAACGTCTTGATGTTCTAGCCAAGGATGGAAGGCTGCCTCAGCATAGGAGGCAGTCTCGGCCCTTTCGGGGGTCCTCTGCCCCCCTCCCTTTCTTTCGCATTCCCAGAGGGGGACGTGGCTCCCTCTCCAGTGGTCGCAGAGATTCTTGGGGCCATGGCAGAACCCGTGGTCGTCCCGGTCTCTCCTGGAATCCTAAGTCCAAACCCTCTCCCAAGCCCCCTCAGGCATGAAGGGGCACCCTCACCCATCCGGGTGGGGAGACGGCTTCGGCTCTTTGCTCACGTCTGGAGGCTTCACGTCTCAGACTGGTGGATTCAGGAGGTAGTGTCTTCCGGTTACAAGATAAAGTTTGCAGCCTGCCCCCCAAGATTCATCAGATCCCGGATGTCTTTAAACCCCCCTGTCCGCTCAGGGATTGCTTCTGTCTGTTCATTGCCTGTTAGAGTCCGGAGTCATTTGTTTGGTGCCTCATCAAGAAAGAGGTCAGGGGTACTATTCCAATCTTTCCCAAAAAGGACGGCTCTCTGAGGCCCATTCTGGAACTGAAGGGCCTCAACAAATTTGTCAGATTCAAGCATTTTCGCATGGAGACGCTGCGCTCTGCTGTCAGTACCCTTCGCCCGGGCGACTTCATGACCACTGTGGACATCAAGGATGCTTATCTTCATGTGCCCATCTTCCCAGGTCATCAGAGATTTCTAAGGTTCGAGCTGCAGGGTAAGCATTACAGGTTTGTGGCTCTACCCTTCGGTATCACCTTGGCACCTCGGGTGTTCACCAATGTGCTGGCGGGAGTGATGGCTCTGCTAAGGAACCAGGGCATCCGCATCATTCCTTACCTGGACGACATCCTGATTGTGGCCGAGTCTTTTCCTCAGGCCGAGCAGGACACTCAAATGGTGACATCCATTCTGGAGTCTTTCGGCTGGGTGATCAACTATCCCAAGTCTTCTCTGTCCCTGTCATTGGTGAGGACCGTTCTGGGCATGACGCTGGATACCTCTCAGGTCAAGGTGTTCCTTCCTCTGCAGAAGGTGGAAGGTCTTTAGCTGCAGGCTCGGGCTCTGCTGTCGTGTCCTCATCCCTCCATCCATCAGGGGATGCAGTTGGTGGGCCTGATGGTGTCCTGCATCGAGGCAGTCCCCTTTGCTCAGTTTCACATGAGACCTCTTCAGTTGCACCTCTTGTCAGTTTGGGATCGGGACCTTGTGTCCCTGGATCAGGAATTTGTTCCGTCTCCCCTGGTCGGACAGTCTCTCTCATGGTGGCTGGACTCAAGGAACCTTCTGGGGGGCAGGTTCCAGGGTCGGTGAGGCCGGAACTGAGGGCAATCAGGTTGGTTCTTTCTCGCCTATCCACTCAACACCGGGGTCGGGCTGTTCAACTTAGTACCCTACAAGGCCATGTTTCAGCTCTGGCAATTTTTTTCCAAAGATCTTTTGCCAATCACCGGTTGGTTAAAACCTTTTTTCAGGGTGTTTCTCATGTGCGTCCACCCCGTAAGCCTTTGCTACCAGTCTGGGATTTGAATCCGGTGTTGTCTGCCCTGCAAGGTCCTCCCTTTGAGCCTATCCGTGATGCTACCTTGTCTATTCTGACCCTTAAGGTAGCCTTTCTGGTGGCTATCACTTCTGTAAGGAGAGTTTCTGAACTAGCAGCACTTTCCATCAAACCTCCTTATTTTGAGAGACATCAGGATAAGGTGGTGTTCCGGCTCAAGCCGGACTTCCTGCCAAAGGTTGTGTCTGCCTTTCATCTTAATCAGGACATTGTCTTGCCTTCATTGTGCCCTAGTCCTGCTAATTCCAAGGAATGGACTCTGCATTCCCTAGATGTGGTCAGGGCTCTGAAATTTTATTTGGTCGCTACTGAGCCTTTCAGCAAGTCTGATGCTCTTTTTGTTCTCACTTCTGGACCTAGAAAGGGTTTGCCTCCGGCTAAATCCACTATTAGCAAGTGGATCGTCAGGCGGTGGTTCAAGCTTATTCTGCTAAAGGAAAGGAACCTCCCTTTAGGATTACTGCTCATTCCACTCGTACCATTTGTGCCTCTTGGGCCTTTCAGCACCAAGCTTCTGTTGAACAAGTTTGCAAGGCCTCTACTTGGTCTTCTGTTCATACTTTTTCTAAGTTTTACAAGGTTGATGTTAAGGCCTCAGCGGATGCTGCTTTTGGCCGCAAGGTGCTTCAGGCGGTAGTGACTTGAACTACTGGCCGTTACTCTTTGGGGATCCCACCCTACTCTGGACACTGCTTTTGGATGTCCCAACTGTTATGAATACCGAAGCGGGCCGTGCCATGCAATAAAGAGAAAAGCAATTCTGTGAGTACTCACCTGTAGAAATGTTTTTGTTCTTGCATGGCACGGCCCGCTTCGCCCCACCCTTGTTATCGTTGTTCTTGGTTGCCTCTCTATGGTGATTGTTCCAAGTCAATTGGGGTCTTTTACCTTTTTCACATTTTATACTTATTCTCTCCCGGCTTCTTGTCTCACTGCTTGTGTACGCTGGGGAACTCTATGATTAAGCCCGTTTTTATAGGGAGCCGGGACAAGCCACAGCTTTTCTGCAGTACCACTGCGCCACCTTGTGGCCGAATAACCCAACTTGAATACTGAAGCGGGCCGTGCCATGCAAGAACAAAAACAATTCTACAGGTGAGTACTCACAGAATTGCTTTTTTCAACATCAACACCTGAGAGACTACGTGTTTTCTATCGATCATCGCGCTGAAAATAAAGGTTTTATTTTTTGAGGGAGAATTCAAAACAACTTGATTATGAATTACCATAGTACACAGTTATTGTCAATTTTGTAGAATAAAAAGTTAAATGAAGTATAAGGTGTGCACAATGTTTATATTGCAAAAAAAGGTTCTTTTAATAGCGATAAGTTCCACAGAAATACAAATATATTATTCAAATGGGGCTGAATAGAAAACTGCATGCTCCCAGACATACTAACAGCAGCATACCAAGTAACTCCACAGTAAATTGCTAGTGCTAGTGTAGAGACAATGCAACAAAACAGTATCATTAGATAAATATTCTTCTTTCAATAGACGCTTATTACCATTGTTCGCCATATAAGACGCACCTGCCCATAAGACGCGCATAGTATTTGGAGGAGGAAAATAAGAAAAAAAAAATATTTTTAACCTAAAAATACCATTTTGTGAATACTCACCTGTAAAATGGGTATTATAAGTATGTCACACACCCCGCTTCAAGACATTCATTACACTTGGGTATACTGACCTGTAGATGGCGATCTTGCAGAGATGATAACAAAAAAAGGTCAGACCCTCCCGGCCCATAAATACCTGGGACCTCCCACTCATTCCCCAGTATAAAACTAACAGTAAGACCAAGGGACCGGGAAAGCCAATTAAAACTAACAAAGGTTCACCATATAAAGGATCCAGAATACAAAAGGGCAGGGTGAAGCGGGGTGTGTGACATACTTATAATACCCATTTTACAGGTGAGTATTCACAAAATGGTATTATTCCAAGTATGTCACACACCCCGCTTCAAGACATTCATTACACTTGGGACATCCAATAGCAGTGTCCATAAAGGGCGGGGATCCAAAAACCAAGGCACAAACTTAAACCACTGCAGCTTGCAGAACTACGCCGCACATGCATAACCCCCTGGAAAAAGGTCTTAACCAGAGGATGAAGAGCAAAAGACCTTTGAAAGAAAACTGCCCCTTCAGCGTACTAAGCTGCTAACCTTGGTCCAGACCATGTTGCAGAAATTCCAAAACCCTAGGGATAGAAAACGCCCTGCAAGGCAAGGCCCTGACCTCACACCAATCAATATAAGACCTCCAAGTCCTATAATAGATGGCAGAGGAAGACTGCTTCCTAGCCCTAACCAGAGTCTGAATAACAGCATCAGAAAGACCTTCCTCCCTCAAGATGGAGGTTTCAGCAACCACGCCGTCAAAGCCAGATCCCTCCAGTTCAGAGACATGGCATCCACTGCCAACCACGCTGTCAAACCCAGATCCCTCTAGTTCAGAGACATGGCATCCACTGCCAGAGCCAGTGGATCCCACGAGAGAGACACAAATGCCGGAAGCTTGTGATTGTGACGAGATGCAAAGAGGTCCACCTCCGGAGACCCCCACCGGAGCCCTTGGGGCAGAGCGACCATCCCCCCCCCCGGCGAGATGACCCCCTGCTCAGGGAGTCCGCCTCCGTGTTCTCCACTCCCGGAATGTACACCGCCGAGATGCATGGGACATTGCTCTCTGCCCAGGCAAGGATCAAGGACACTTCCCTGAGGGAATGCCTGCTGCAAGTCCCTCCCTGGTGATTGATTTAGGCGACCGCCGTCCGATTGTCCGACCGAACTTGAACCGGTAGTCCCCGTAACTGATGAGTCAAGTGAGCCAGAACCAACCTGATGGCTCTCAACTCCAGAACATTGATGGGATCGTGATCCTCCTGAGGCCCCCACAGCCCCTGAAACTGAAGATCCTTCCAAAATCCCCCCCAACCTGACAGGCTGGCATCCGTGGTGACCGTCTCAAAACGAGGGGTCAAAAGGACCTGCCCCTCGTCAGATTGCTTGGTTTCAGCCACCACCGAAGGGAACGCACGGGGGGACATCAGAAAGGACTGATCCAATGACAGCGGGGACCCGTCCCAGGCCGCCAAGAGATGGAGCTGGAGCGTCCTTGTGTGAAACTGGGCAAAGGGAACCGCCTCGAACGACGCCACCATCAATCCCACCAGTCGCATCCCTAGCCGGATGGACGGACGGGGAATGGATAGAAGACGCTGAGTCAAATCCTGAATCAGAAGAACCTTGGCTCGGTGGAGAAACAACCTGGCCTGAGAAGTATCCAGCGACATTCCCACAAACTCCACCACCCTGGAGGGAGTGAGGCAGGACTTGGGATAGTTGATCACCCAACCGAAACTCTCCAGAGTGGACACCACATTCCTGGTATCCAGCTGCGCCTGACTGAGGGAAGACGCCATGATGAGAAGATCGTCCAGATAGGGCACGATGCGGATACCCCTGGCTCTGAGGATGGCCATCACTCCTGCCAACACCCTGGTAAAAACCCTTGGAGCCGAGGTAAGGCCAAACGGAAGAGCCACAAACTGAAAATGACGATTGTCCACGACAAACCTGAGGAATCTCAGGTGTGCCGAAAATATTGGAATATGCAGGTAAGCATCCTTGATGTCTATGGACGTCATGAAGTCCCCCTGACGAAGTGAGTGGATGGCTGAGCGCAGAGTTTCCATACAGAACTTCCGGGGACGAACAAACCTGTTGAGCAACTTCAAATCCAGAATGGGACGAACGGATCCGGCCTTCTTGGGCACCATGAACAAATTGGAATAGAAGCCCAGGCCCCACTCAGACCGGGCTCGAACTCCAGCTTGTAACCTGAATCCACCTGTCCGAGACATCTTGGACCCAAACCTGGGAGAAGAGTAGCAGCCGTCCCCCCACCCGCAAGGGTGAGGGCGCCCCCTCATTGCTGAGCCGGCTTGGCAGCGACTCTAGGCTTGGAGCCCCAACCGTGTCCTGGACAGGCCCGACCCCTGCCCCTGGTCCAGGAATCACTTCTGGACGAGGGGAAAGCCGAACCCCTGCTGACTCTAGCCCCACGAAAGGACTGAGAGAAGGAAGCAGCCCCCCGAAAGGGGCGACGCTGCTTCTTACGCTGAGGTAACTTACCTCCCTTTGCCACCGAATCCAATTTCTCTCCAAAGAGCCGCAACCCCACAAAGGGAAGGGCCATGAGCGACTTTTTGGACACAAAATCAGCCGCCCACTGGCGTAACAGGCGGATAGCCACAAGCATAGCCGCAGCTCTGCTACACATCACCAAAGTGTCGTCCAGGGCGGACAGTACAAAGGATAAAAATAACTCACAGTGCTTAAGGTCGGCAAACTCCTCACTAGCCGGGTCAAGCCCGGACGAGGTCAACAATCCTCTAACAACCGACCTGGCAGCAACCAGTACAAGCGCAGTATCAGACTCCTCATACAACTCCCCTTCCTCACGCGGGGAAAAATTAGACCAATCCAGGGAGTCAAAATCCTCCCTATCAAAGGCCTGCGCAGCCGTATACAAATGTTTTCTCTTTGCCGTGGCCATTTTAGCAACGGCACTGGAAAACATTTTTTCAAGATTGGCCAATCTGGCACACACCTCAGATTGCGACTCCCTGCCAATGACCACATCACATGGGGTACGTGTCAAGCGAGGGGGAGATGGAGAGGAGACTGGCGGAGCAGAACCGGACGCCTGAGATCCGGTCTGCCGCGTAATAGACCGCTGCGCACAGGGTACACATAGAAATACATCATCCCCCAAAAGGGATACCCCACACCCCAAACACAGCCTGGATTGCCCCGAGGGGGGCACAAGCCCAGTATCCGGGGAAGCATCCATATGGTGATTTTTTAATAATATATATTATATATATGTGTACAATGCTCTTTTTGGGAATTACGCAATAATGCAGCCCGGGATGCCCCTTTAAGTCCCAAGTGGGAGGATTTTAAGCCAGCTAAAATTTAACCAGGGACCCTGGACCGGGAGAACCCCCCCCCCTTTAATATGATCAATGGTCCACCTGGAACACAAAAAACAAGCACACACTTAGACCATGCTAGAAATAGTTAATCGTTAGCTAGAAATAAGGCCATTCACCTGACCTTCAAGTGTGCAGTGTGCAGTAAGAGGAGGGAGGGCCGGCGCGGTTCGTGCAGGCCGTAAGTGCGCGCGAGTGCCCGGCCCCGCAACCCCCCCCCCCCCCCCCCGCCCAGAGGAGAAGAAGCCCTCAGGGGTCACCGCCGCCATTGCCATACAGCTTCCGGAGGCCGGCGCCAGTCAAAGTGAAAGTAAAAGCACACACACAGTAAACATACACACGCGCACACACACATAAATGATAGGAATCCGCCCCCCCCAAGGGTATCCGGGAGAGGGGGAAACCATGCCAGGGTAGGGCCAAGGGACGGGGCAATCACCAACCCGGATAGCTGCCTACCCCTTGTTATGGGGTCTCACGGCTCCTAAGCACCAGGGGTGCCAACTACCTTTGCCCAGACCAGCAGCCTAGGCTGTGAGGTAAGTAACTTAATAGAAGGGATCCGGGCAGAAATAGAAGAATAAAAAGTGGCCGGGAGTCATCCCGGCTACCTGCAAGGAGGAGACATCATCTTCTGACTTGCTTGCCTCTGCAGAGATGGAAAACTGGGGAATGAGTGGGAGGTCCCAGGTATTTATGGGCCGGGAGGGTCTGACCTTTTTTTGTTATCATCTCTGCAAGATCGCCATCTACAGGTCAGTATACCCAAGTGTAATGAATGTCTTGAAGCGGGGTGTGTGACATACTTAGAATACACACTATTACAGACAGTGTGGAATCCCCCCTATTCCATTCCTCATGGGCAGTGTGGCATTCTCCCTTCCCATTCCCACAGGCAGTGTGGAATGCCCCATCCCATTCCCATAGGCCGTGTGGGATGCCCCCATCCCATTCCCATAGGCCGTGTGGGATGCCCCCATCCCATTCCCCATACAAGCAGTGTGGCATCCCCCCATCCCATTCCCCATACAAGCAGTGTGGCATTCCCCCCACCCATTCCCCATAAAGGCAGTGTGGTATTCCCCCTCCATTCCCCATATAGGCAGTGTGGCATTTCCCCCCTATTTCCCATATAGGCAGTGTGGCATTCCTCCCTCCTATTCCCCATATAGGCAGTGAGGCATCCACCCCTCCCATTCCCCATATAGGCAGTGTGGCATTTCCCCCATTCCCCATATAGGCAGTGTGGCATTTCCCCCCTCCCATTCCCCATAGAGGCAGTGTGCCCCCCCCCCCATTATCATAGGCAGTGTGGCATTCCCCCCCTCCCAATCCCCATATAGGCAGTGTGCCCCCCATTCCCATAGGCAGTGTGGCATCCCCCCCCCAATTCCCATATAGGCAGTGTGCCCCCCCATTCCCATAGGCAGTGCGGCATTCCCCCCCTCCCCATCCCCATATAGGCAGTGTGCCCCCCCATTCCCATAGGCAGTGTGGCATTTTCCCCTCCCATTCCCCATATAGCCAGTGTGCCTCCCCATTCCCATAGGCAGTGTGGCATTCCCCCCTCGTATTCCCCGTATAGGCAGTGTGCCCCCGTCCCCCATTATCATAGGCAGTGTGGCATTCCCCCCCTCCCATTCCACAGAGCCTGCTGCTCCTCCATCTGCTGCCTCTTCCTGGGCACGGGTGAACACCCAGGTCAGGGCAGTGGGTGGGTGTGGCCTGCAGTCGGTCCAGACCATGCCCACCTGCTGCAATGACCCGGGTGCTCGCGTGTGCCCCAGCCAAAAGAGGCAGCAGATGGAGGAGCGGCGGGCGCCGTCTCTGTCCCTGCCGCCTCCCCGGCCTCCCGCAGCGTGGCAGGCAACACGGGACCGCCGGTAAACGGGTGAGTTTACTTTTTTTTTTTACATTCGCCCGATAAGGCGCACAGACATTTCTCCCCCACTTTTGGGGAAAAATAAGTGCGTCTTATAGGGCGAAAATGCGGTATAAACACGCTCCTGCACATAGCCTCTACATAGCAGACAAAGTCAAATGTTAGAGCAGTGATTACATATTGGTTTAAGAGAAACTAAACCTTACAGCCTTTTGGGTCTCAAGGACCTTTTTCCAGAGGTTCGCTATATTACACTGGGCTCCATCTTGTCCTATTTATACTGAATGTCTCCTCCCCCTGGCTAGCCACGTGACCCGAAGTGACGCCGCCATTGCTTCTGGTCCAGCGACAGTCCTGATGCGTGTGTCAACCACACCGCAGGAGGCCGTGAAATAAAGGCAACCTCTGCATGCGGTCTACCACACCATCACCTATTGAATGAATACAGTATTATATATCTCACCAATATGAAACAGTGTGGAGGGTCCCACATCACTAATTATACAGCTAAATATCAGGTGCTGGCATAACTAGGAGACATCCCAAACAAGGGGATTTGGGCAGTCAACAAAGTAAATGTGTGTGGATGACCAGATATCCACCAAAAGTTTCCTACTACAAATTATGCTGCACACTATATATCTAAAATGAAGTCAAACTTTTATTGAGCTTATGTACACCACAACAAACTTACAATTTAAAAACAGTCGATGAATAGGACCAATAGTATTGGGCTAGTGTACAAAAGTACATTTTTAGAGGGGAGTGGACAGGAGAGGGTGATTATAAAATCCCCTCTCCCTCCTCCTCTCCCTATTTAGCAGCAAAGAAATCCCTAACAAATAAATCACAAAAACAATAGATAAATAAAGTGTCTAGTGCCTACAATTAATATCAATATTAAATTGCCACATGCTGTAACAAGTATAAGGTGCAGGTTTAGTGCTGAAAACAGATAGACAATAATGGCAAATACAATAATAGTGAATCTAGGGAACTAATAAGTATATCACTAAATCAAGTCAGGAAGCCCGGTCCAACATTAGAGAGCGCTGAAAACGCTGACGTGCTGTGTGGTAGTAAGCCCTACCACTTAGTCAGGCTGCACCCTAATTTGTAGTAGGAAACTTTTGGTGGATATCTGGCCATCCACACACATTTACTTTGAAGACATCACACCAATATATTACAGATCATTTACATTCACATGTATGAGAGCAAATAGCCATTGGAAACTGACATCACAACCTTTTCCTGAAACAGACCCAAACATCTTCCTTCAGTAATTTTTTTTTTTATATATGTATTTTTTATTGTACATACTTACAATCAAAGCCAAAGCAATGATCTTCTTGATGTAAGGGAATGTTATAATATTAGGGGCTTTGTTATGGCAACATCAAGGTTGTGATGTCGGTTGGCAATGGAGATTTGTGTGTGCTCTCGTACATGTGAATGTCCACTTTACTGTGGAATTTTATATGTTGTTACATTTATTGGTACTCTGCTATTTTGTATGTTATTTGTATTTGTATGTTTGGTAGCATTTGAATAAGATTTGTATTTTGGTGGAGCTTATCTTTATTATAAGAACTTTTTTAGCAAAATGAATTGTGTGCACCTTATATTTTATTTAATGGTATACAGTAGAAGGGCTATTATGGACCCATATCTACAAGGTTGCAGCACTAGCTATGAGGCTGATAAAATGCATTTTTGGTATTTAAAGTGTGCTGAACTAATAATATTTATAC
This sequence comes from Gastrophryne carolinensis, assembly GCA_027917425.1. Classification (NCBI taxonomy): domain Eukaryota; kingdom Metazoa; phylum Chordata; class Amphibia; order Anura; family Microhylidae; genus Gastrophryne; species Gastrophryne carolinensis. The sequence goes on from CM051234.1 coordinate 506,081,062, forward strand.
GTAGAATTAAAAAAAAAAAAATTCTAAAAAGCCTCACCTGTGATTTTGGATGCCCTGTTGTGTGATAGCCCCCAGATTAGCACAGAAACCTGCCGTTCCAACGGCGATTGTGCGGGCCAGTATGCCTGCATATAGTCCTGTATGTCCAATTGCCCTGGACTAGAATACCTGTTTAGAGACACTAGAAGTTGGTTGACTCCATGCAACACAGATGTCAAGCAGGTATCAAACAATGTTTATGCCACTAAATATTTGTCCAGTAAACGGAAATTTCAAACTTTCCCCCCCAGTCTGTACATTACATTTTTGAGTTTTTAAAAATATATATTTTTTTTGTGGGGGGGGGAGGGGAGTAAACTTATACTTGTTTTTATTTACTTTCTGTAAGAGATTAAAAACAGGATGATTAGGAATTTAATGTGCTGATATATTACATTTTGTAGAATAAAAAATTAAAAAAAAAGCACATCTCCTATTGGAGGAACTGCAACTGCCACGTGCATGTTCTACTACCTCCTGTCCTCTCTGAATGAAGCTCTGATAGGAAAAAATATCCCTTACTTTAAGAAAGTATAGTATTTCTACGTTAGTTAGATTTGAACAAATCTGTAAGAACCTATATTGTAGTAGAACATCGATCTATGTTTTACAGTGCTTTCTATGTACCTTTATGTAAATAATAAGACATTTGAAAAAAAAAAAAAGAAAATAAATAAATGAAGCCCAAGATAACAACCTGCCCCAACTGTCACGTCTTCCTGTTTGCCAAAATAAATACAACTATGTGCCTGTAATTTGCAAAAGGTATAGGCCTATGCAAAACTAGGGCAAACTACAGCCATCATATAAAATACCCAAGCAAAGAATTTCCATGCTAACCGCTAGGTTTTTCATATGTATTCTCTAACAGTTATTTAGTAAGACGACAGGTGCATTAAACACACAGAACATTGCTGTTTGGCTGATCATAAAGTGCCAATATTGAGGACATGTTTTATGGTCAGAAAAACGAGGTCCAGGCGGTTAGGAAAGAAGAGGCACAGAAAGGGACATTCAGCAAAATTCAAATATACAGAAAAAGTGGTTTCACTCACAACAGTATGTGGTTTCCTTAGGTAAATCTGGGCCTGGGACATTTTTCAATAATAGACCTAAGTATTCCAGTTCTCAAGGTGGCCCTCTAATTTTACCAAGAGGTCAGCATGCATTATGGGCAAGGGAGATACCATTAAAAGCGGAACAAAACCAGCAATGAAAAGATTCCAGGGCCAGCCGCAAGGATGTCCATGAGAACTCACCTTTCATCCGCTTGCTCAGTGGCATGTGCTCAGCCTGAAGATGCACAAGATTCAGTCACTGTCTATCCCTATTGTAAACAACCAGAGCCATTTTGGCAAGTTACATAGGCGTGGCAAATGGCCCTATCCATTTCGAGCCCACACATGCGCCATTGGACCGGGGAGAGTTAAAGGGACTGCACAAAAAGAAAAAAGCTATACTCCTCTTCTGTCCCCTGCAGCTGCATGCACCTGGTGGTTGGGGACTCAGAGTGACATCCTCTTGGTTATAAAGACTTTTTTACGTTTATCTCTAGCCTCCATCAGCTCTAGCAAAACCATAGAGGAGGGGAGGAAGTAACCACACAGAGGAAGAGGGGATCCCTAGAGAATCCATTTCTTATAAACACCAAACAGAGTTATCTGCCACCGGGGACTCGTGAGTTACAGAGGTCAAAGAAGAAAACTGCAGGAAACCGACTCAGCAATGTACCTACCATTATTAAACCGGACCTTCACCATGAATTATTGAAAAGCCTTAAACCCTTAAAAAACGATTCCCCAGCATCTAAAGTTAATATATTTTAAGTTTTTAGTCACTTACTTACTTATTCTTTCCCCCACTGGGCTGCAACTCTGTTCAGAACTTTAGGATACTGGTGCCGCCATCTTGACTTAGAAGCATCACACTTACTGAGGAGAGGAGAGTGGGATAAAGTACAGGGGGGCGGGTTATAGCTGTGCTTTGCTCAGACAAAGCAGAGCTGGGGTGGGGTCAGGAAAAGGTCAGCAATCCCAGAATGCAGAGCAGCAGTCAGAAGGCACTTCTGTTTGCAGGCTGCCTGATGTTCCATGAGCCGCCATCTTGAATGTTTAAAGGCTCATAACATGCAGTAGATGCAGGTAGGATGATTTTTAATGTGGGCAATCTGTATGTACAGGGTGTGGGAAACATATAAGATAGACTCTTATTCAGAGTGAAGGACCGCTTTAATAACAGATCTAAAGGGTCAGCATAGGCAAGAAATAAACTAATGCACGTTTTATACGCCCAAATCTAGGTCATTGGATAGAGGGGGTGGGGGGAGGGCATCAGCAGCATAGTACAGTGGAGGCTGGATCAAATCCCAGGATTTTAACTCTTCAGGGTTTTGTTCATCATCCAGGGGGCAGCCCGATTTGTTAGCTCAAGAAAAATAATTTTTCTCACCTTGCCGACGACCCCATTTATGCATTCATATTAAGCAACATAAAAAGCTGAATAGAAAGGGGGAGCGGCAAGCATGGCATTGGTTGCTACCCTCTGACGGCGTGTACTCGCACCGGTCATGGAGAATGGACTGGCACCGGGTACAGAGATGTCACAGTTGCCCGCACATGTGTTGTGGGCCGGTCTGAATGCCCCTCCCAAAAGGGAGACCACCAGCCCTACAGTCTTATACACTGGCACCCAAATCCGGGGTGTCCCGGGGGGGGGGGGGGGGGGGGGGGGGTACAAGAACCCAGGAAAATCCTGGTCCACTTTAAGAGCAATCCAGAGTGCTACAAGTTGAACGTTAATAATAATCTCTAATATGTTCTATAAATTATACAAATTGGTGGCACCACTATAGTACCCAAGTACTAAAATATGATCACTACTTGTCCCATTCCTTTGGTATTCTTACAGTCGTGACCTAGGTCTGACCTTTTTGCTTGAAAAACCACATCCAATATGCTAAGATTAGCTTGAACTGATGCCAATCTAGCCAACAACCAAGCCATGTTCCAAGCTGGCTGCACAAAAAAGCTAGTATAGTTTATGCAGGCTTTATTAAAAAAAAACAAAAAAACATCTAACAACAATAATGTACATACATTACACATGCAGCTTGGGAGGTATGGCCCTCCTCTGTGTACAGGATTGCATTTTTGTATAATACAGCCTGCACAGACTATATTACCTTTCTTGCGCAGCCAGCTTTGTGGGAACACTGCTTGGATTTTAGCTGGATTTCCATCTCTTGGCATAAAAAAAAAACAGACATGAGAGTAGAAATAGATACGAATTAAAAATATGGTTAACTCCCTGACTAAACACTCCTTGTGTAAATTACTTTTTAATAACACTGTATAGGCAGAGGAATGTACAATCTAACCAGGAATATTTCTAACCAGCTAAAAATACACATCTACAATTACAACACACAGTTTCCTCACATTCCCAAAAGTGCCAATTCATAGAGCAATAATTGCCAAATGCTTCATTACCACTGACTGGCCAGTACAACATGCTGCATTCAAGTAATCTTCCATCTCTCCATAGAGATCACAGTCAGCGAACAATATTCATACATTTTAAACACAATTAAGACTGTGGGAAAAGAGCGACTGGGTCTCAGTTACTTTACCACATATTTACTTTATGATGTGTAGCCTAAAATATCTAAAGAAAAAATATAAATCCACCAAATGAGGACCTACCTTGGGTGGATCGAACAACTCCATAAGATATTCCTCATTTTCTAAAGAGCTTGCTTTCCGCAAAACTAGCCGGCACCGCTGCCAAACAGTCCCACTATCCATACTTGCTTCATCCACCATGCTGTAGTTCAAAAGTCCCTCCTTTCGAATTTCAACCACAGGCTCCCTAAAGGTCCACGGTAATATCTTTTTATGCAAGTTATGCCAGGAACGCAAGTCATTTGTATCAGAGTCCGCTTCCCTGCTTTCAGATGGATTGGAATCTGCAGATCTTCTCCGAAATATATTTCTAAGGCTCCTCCGAAACTGATTGAAGGAGAATCGAATGAATGGCCTTGGAGGAGGGGGGTTACTCCGGAGCTCCTCGGTGCTCCAGGATTTTGGCACGCTGTGGACTGCCGTGTCACTAGCAGTCTGCTCTGTGTTTTCATGGTGAGGTGTCAAGTCTACCTCCACTTTCGCTGCAACCGTACTAGGAGGCTCCTCTGAAGTCCTGCTACCTGTGTCTCTGTAATCTTTTACTCTACTGAAGGGAAAAATTCTGTACTGGTCCATGCCCCAGCTCTCCCTCACCTCGTTCCTGAAATACTGTTGAAAAAGATCTGTAAACTGCAAGGAGAAGTTCTCAGCGGCAAGGATGTCATGGTGCGGGTTCTGATTTGCAAACAACCAATACTGCTTTGCCAACTCCCTTGCCGTGGAGATGGCCTGAAGCTCGCAGAACTCATTCCAGCCCTGAGGGACAGAGGGACTTTCAGGCTGAATAGTGTCTCCATTCATTGCAGTGACTGAAGCAGTTGTGCTGCGCTGTAAAAAAAAAAAAAATATATATATATATATATATAAACACATATGTACAAAAAAAGGAACCCTTAAATGTCAGTCATAATGGCTAAGAGAAAGTGATTTAATAATGAACTTCCCTTGTTGGTCATAATTTTAACCAATAGTGTACAAACGCTTTGTCATATTGTTACCTTTTTTGTTCCCTTATGGCAAAAATAAATTTACCAGTATACGTAACTACACACAAATGTATCATTTAAGATGCTAATACCTCCATATCTAAAAAAAAATAATCGTTTTTCTTTGAACACCAAGTTGAGGCCAATGGCAATGAGAAGAATGATAAAGCAAGGAGGGTTCCATTTTAAAAATTACCTATATAGTGTACTAGTAGAGAAGAATTAAAGGAAACCCATTCTATCAACTAGCAAACATTTTTCTTGAGAGAGTTTTTTTCTGGTTCCATTTGGTGCGAGAACCCAAATGATTATTTTCTCCTGTGATTCAGGGAGTGATTTCACAGGGACTTTTGGGTGAGATCGGGTTTTTGTGTGCAGGCATTCCTTGCCAGCTCAGAGCTGGCGAGAAAAGCCAGTATCACTAGCCGACATGCATTTTTTCATTGATAAAAGCCATGTCAAAATAACTTGCATGGTTTTTAACAATGAAAATGACAGGTATAAATTTCCCTTTTTTTTTTGTTTACACTATATTAAAAAAAGGTGCCCCCCTCCTCTCGCCATCTAGCACGGGCACCTGGCATAAGGGCTTGTAATCCAGGACTCAGATGTCACACCGGCTGGCCCATGGCTCTACCGGTAAACCCGCCCTTGTGCCCATGGCATACTAATGGACACCGGGCTCTTCCACACCCTAGCGTCTCAAATGGGTGGTCTGGGTAATTGGGCAGGGTGATGCCGACAAATGACATGGTGGCCCCCCTCCCGTCCTGTGAAGTCACATGGGGGAATATGCAAGAGAGGCTCCACCTCTCTGTATAAAAAAAACACATTTTCCAAAGGTCACACTTTAGCTCAGGGCTCTTTATAATTTATTAACTTATAAATAAACTGTACATACATGCTTTCGCTCCACTGTGTAACGTTACCATAGTTTTCCTCCCTGTAAGATAAAATACAAAACAAAATATATATATAGGCAAATATACCCCTCAATGTTAGCATTTATATATTTCTATTTTATTTGTATTTATTATAACTACTTAACAAATATATATATTTGTATAAAAAGTCATCTTGCAAGCACAGCAAATAAATACTTTATTTTGTTGTATGTACTGGGGGGATATCGGGAACATGACCTTTCAACAATAAAAATTGACTAGATGATGATATTTCAAAATGAAAAGGATATTTTCTTTAGCTGCTCATTTTAAAGTGGTATAAAACCTTTGAAGAACAGCCCTAGAGTCTCGGTCGCGGTTAGTAGACTTCTGCTTTAAAAGGTTGTCTGCCCAAATTACCAAGCGAGTATTATAAATTTAAACGAGGAGGATAACCAGTACTCACTGTAAACACTAACAAACACTACTATGCATATGCCAACAGCTTCAAATATGGAAACAATGGTTAGACTACAGATTATTCTTGCCTACAGATCCATATGATGAAGTAAACCAGGAAGTCAAAATTTGCTGTTGGGTATCGTGTCACACTTAGTAAGCTTTGGTGACAAGCTGTCATATCCACATACTGCAGCCAAACCCTCATTGTAGCAACCAGGAATAGCTCTACTGCTTTGAACCATTATGAGAGAAGTTCCAGAGGGAGAACAAATATCCTCTATCAGAGGGGGGACACGCATCATTCCTTAGTTGAATTGTCAGGTAGTGCTGCCTGGGCATGAATGCCACCAAATCTTTTCACCAACAGTTACAGTAGTAGGACCATTCAAAAAACTGGACCTTGGAACTTCTGCTCAAAAAAGAGGAAGAAAGAAAAGACCTGCCACACCCCCCTCCATTCATTGTAGCCTTGGTGATCTGCTGGTCCACGCTTGATGTGGATCTAACAGTGAGGCAAGCCCTGCAGCCCCGGACTAGCAGCTATGGTCTACATGGTACTTAAAGTGGACCAACACCCAGGGGGGATCGGCCCGGGAATCTATAAGATTCCCGGACCGATCAGATCCCTCCCCGCGGGGCATCCGAAATCGGGATGTCCTGCGGGGAGGAACCCCCCAGGAGGCCCACAATCCTTACCTTACCGGCGATCCAACGGCGCATGCGCGAGACGCGGCCGCGTCTCTCGCTTCCCTCTAGCAGGGCGCGCTCCCGCGCCGGCCGTTTTGTGAATGGCCGGCGCAGGCGCGCTCCCTGTTAGAGGGAGGCGAGAGACGCAGCCAATGACAGCGCTCTGGTATGCGCGTCCAAGCGGCTTTGGACGCGCATACCAGAGCGGCTCTGAGCGCGGTCATTGGCCGGACGAGGTCACGTGGGAGCGGGGAGAGGTGAGTTTTTGCGGCGATCGGGGGGGTTTCACACAGCGGGGCACCCCCGATCGGGGTGCCCCACCTAAGTGGACCAACACCCAGGATAGTCAAAATCCTGGGTGTTGGTCCACTTTAAGATGAGATTAGCGGGGGGTTTTGGCAGAAAAATGACTGTTCAGGCACGCTGACAATTACGTCCCAGAGACCAATACATGTAAGACACTATCTAAATCTCCATTATTATCAGGTGCTACCACATCAGTCTGCTTCCTCTGCCATGCTACCAGTGTGTCCAGTCCATAAACCAGGAACTGGCATTTTAACCTTTGGTTAGATTTCCCCAAGCGATACAGACTAGAGTACATTTTGGTCTACCACACACATTTGCTGAGTAGCTGTAATTGTACAGGATATCTGCCACTATTTATTGTCAGCCTAAAATGAGAGGAAGCTGACAGATCAAAAAATCCCTGTTTGTCTTACCATTAAGCCTTTCAGTGCCAAGCACGTAACACCTAAGTGCTCGCATGTCCGTGCCTTAAGTGCGGTAGCCGCAGGTGACTTGCCATTAACCCCCGGCACCCCAATTACCTGCCTCCCCAAAGCCCAGGGGGGGACAGATGAGCCCGGGCCATGGCTATGTGGCTTTTAGCCTGCAGGGTGGGGGGGGAGGGGCACCAAAGCTGGCCCCCTTGCACCCTGTTTTACAAGCCCCCATAGCTGGTCCAGGGCTGGTTATGATGGGTAAGGGGGACCCCATATCATTTTTGGGGGGAGTTTTTTTTTCTTTCTTAAAATTCCCCAAAAAATGGGTCCCCCCCCCCCCATTTTTAAATTAACCCCTTATGTTTATAGTGTGGATAGTAGTAGTATTTTATTTGTAAATGTTATAAAGTGCTATTTTCAATTTAGGGGGTCTCCTGGGTAAGAATGGGGGGGCTACCAATACATATGTGGTACCGTTGTAATCGGCAGAAATTGGGCTTTCACATGCAATATGGTTTTCTCTAATAAAGTAAATGTTTTATTTAAAATAAAGGAGACAATTGTCTAAAAAAATATATTTTTTTTTGTTTGTTTTTTTTACACAAAAATATGAAAAAAAAACAGTAGAAAAATTACAACCAAGACATTTCATGTTAAAGCCTAAACTCTGCTGCAAAATATATATCTATAATTTTCCTGGAAATTCCGGCAAAAATCACGGTTAAACATGGCGCAGAATGGGGAAAAATGACCTGTCAACAGAGGGTGACAAAACTTCAAGTAGGCTGGCAATTAAAAGGGTTAATAGTACCTATGCATGTTGGGTATTGTTCTGCTCGGAGGACCTTGCTCTTTCAGATTTAGCTTGTTTTTTCTTTTTTGCATATTTATATTTTAGGAAAACATGTTATTTATTCAGTTTTTTTTATTCATTTTTTTTAGGGAAACCCTGTGCAACCTAAGAATTCTTCGAGGGATTACTTCCATAAAGGTGAGCCTACTACAACAAGCTGGGTACTCTTAGATAGCTTGACATGTGCACTTTCAGGGAATATATGGTTTATCGGGGATATTCCAAATGTAAAGGGTTGTTTTGGTTGAAAAATTGCAAGGTGCGCACTTTGTCTGCAGAGCTGAAATTTTCAAGTAAAATTACTGTTACACGCACGCTTTACTTTGTGGTGTTTGCCAACTCTTCCCTCGACAGTGCCTATGCATGTTGGGTATTGTTCTGTTCGGGGCATGTTGCTTTTTGAGATTTTACTTGTTATTTCTTGTTTGCATATAGGTTTTTTTTTTTGTTTTTTTTTTTGTTTTTTTTTTAGGAAAATGTGGCTTGATTCTTCCGTTTTATTCTTTTTTAGGGAAACTTTGTGCAACCAAAGAATACATTGAGGGATTACTTCCAGAAAACTAAGCCCACATAAACAAGCTTGGTACACCTAGAAGGCTTGAGGCGTGTACTTCCAGAGAATATATAGTTTGTGGGGGGTATTTCAAATGTAAAGGGTTGTTTTTCTGGAAAAACTGCAAGGTGCGCATAGCGCAGTTGTATTTTATCTGAAAATCTCCTAAATCTCTGTTTCAGTTTGGGGGAGTTGCCTGGGCAGGTAAGGATGTCTACCAATACATATGTGGTACTGCTGTGACCGGGAGAAATTGGGGTTTCGCACGCAATAAAATTTTATTGACAAACTTACATTTTTTATTACAAAAAAACACTACAAATTGCAAAAAATAGATTTTATATTTTTTTTGCACATATTTTGCCAAAAAGTATTGAGAATACACTAAAAAAAAAGGCCAAACAAGACTTTTTATGTTGAAGCCCAGACTCGGTTGAAAAAAACAATATATAATTTTCCTGGGAAATCCCTTCAAAAATCAGTTGAACATGTGTAGCGCGAAATAGTGAAACATGGTCTGGCAACAAAGGGTGACAAAAGCTGCAGGTAGGCTGGCAGCGAAAGGGTTAATGGTATTTCTATGAATCCTCAGCACTCATTTTTCCTGTTTTTTGTCGAAGAAAACTAATAATCGCTGGGGCCTGTGTTCTTAGAGTATTTACTGCCAGGCCTAACACGAACACTTCCTGCGAATTTGAGAACTGACGAAATAGAATTCTTACTTAAACTGTTATTTTCACAGTAAAGGGTAAAATGCTTCCATACTTTATGGTAAATTCTTCTAGTTGTAATGTTCCTACTATCAAGGAGCGTCATGACAACTCTCTCTGTGATAGTCCCTTCTCGGTCAGGATCTTTGCTTCAAGATCCAGGCCGCTTACTTCAGATTCGGAAGTCCTGAATGTTGAACTGGTCCCTGCATCAGTAGATTCGGCAGCAGAGGTAGTTCCCAGGGCTCTTCCAAGGACATTCTTTTCAAGGCCACAAACTTCTTCAAGGCCAAATCATGATGATAAGAACTACTGTTGCTGGTTCTGAGGCAATTTTTCTCACCACTTAAGGAAAAAGCTGCAGTGGAGGGAAGGCATAAGCCAGAAACGCCAACTGTGCACCAGCGTGCATCCAACCGGCACAGGAAAAAGAACATCTTGCACTTTGTGTTCTGGGCAGAGGCAAACAGATCTATGTTCTGTTGACCCCATCTGGTCAGTAAGAGATTTAAAATATCTGGATTGAGGGACCATTCTGAGGCAGACAGAGGGGTCCTGCTTAAAAAATCTGCTGTGCCTTTTGGGGTTCCCCTTACGTGAACCGCCGAGATGAAGAGGAAGCGAGAAGCGAAAGGGCCAAATTCAGAAGGCTTTTGGACCTTGAGCTGCCCTGATGGTTTAGATAAGCCATCATGGTCATATTGCTTGAAGTGTCTCAATGCCTCTTCTACAGCCTTAAGATCCCTGAAATGTGATGAAGAGCTCTTCAATCCAGCTTACCAAACTCCCTGAATGTAATGGGAGTCTAGGTGTGCTCCCTAGTCCCATCCGCTGGCATCCGTAATAACAGGATTTGATAGCCACCATACATTTCCTTGCTGCAGGATTGCTGGGCCCATCCACCACCACAAGGAAATTTTCAACTTTTTTGACAGTGTGGTGGTATCCTCTAGGGATTCCCGAGATTGATCCAAGGAATGAAGTAAATTAGGACTGCAGTGGTCTGGAATGGAGCTGAGCCCGTGGAGCGGCTGCTGTCTGTCATTAATCCAAGAACCCTCATGATTTGAAGGAAACTACTTCTACTTGCAAGAAATTCTGAATCCCCAAAATCAATTACTCTCGCTTGCAACCTGTAAGTCTTAGAGAGCACCAGGTGGGATTTCTCTTTGTTCACCATCCAACCCAGTGTCCCTAGGAGGGACAAAGTTTGAGAAAGGTCCTGTAGCAGACCCGACTTGGTGGTGTTATAAGAGGTTGTCTAAATAAGGGATTATGAAAATTCCCCTTGACCTCAGACAGCACATAGGTTCTGCCAGAACCTTTGTAAAGATTCTGGGCGCTGATTAAATCCAGAATGGTAGCACCCTGTATTGCCAGTGTAGGATCTTTCTTCCCAGAATGAATGCAAATCTCAAAAATGTGTGATCTTCCTGAGCAATGAGAATGTGCAGATATGCATCCTGCAGGTCTATAGTGACCATCAGATACTGTAAAGATTGATTTCCAAGCAGAACCTCTTGTACTATAAAATTCGGTTGAGACGTTTCAAGATCGAGATCATTCAAAATGCTCCTTAAGGTTTTTGAAATAAGAACACATGGGAATAAAACTCTCCCAAAACCCTGGTTAAATAGAGTCTTCCCCCGAAGAAACCTCACGTCCCGCACTGGCAGGGTGCCTTTCTACAGTCGCTGCCGGGGCTGGTGGGAGCGAAAACTGAAGGAACGGAGGCCATATTGGCTTCTATATCGCTCATAATATACTAAATAACTGGCAGCTTCATTACCCAGCCTACGTTCTAAACAGATTTTGCAACAAGCTCTGTTCCAAGAGTCAGGCAAAATAGTTGGGCAATTAATACAGAGCCTAACCGTCTTAACCTCCTAAGACTCCGTATCCTTTTCATGCTCTTTCTCCTTTTTCTTAGTTTTAGCATTCGGAAACGGACTAGAAAAGAAGACAGAAAAAAATAGAGGCCAGGAGGATGGCTACAAGGTGACACTAATTTCCATTAACATGTAGTGCAACCTGATAAACAACGGAAAAAGATACGCTCACCAACTTCTCAAGGCATGTTCTTTTTTTCTGGCCCGACTCCCCGCTGTATATCAGAGAGGCAGGGAACAGCTCCTTCACCTTCTGCCTGTTGCGCAGCACTATCCTTTGGGGGTCAACATCTCCCCCATGAACCAGAACAGTGCCAGCACAATTGCAGTCTTGCCCGCTGGAGAAGCGGTGGGGGACCCTTTACCGCCGCGGCCCGAAGTTGCTGCCTTTAAGATTGGATGCGCACAAGTGTGCTCAGTGCCAGCCAGTCAATCACCGCAGCCCGGAATACAGCCGCCACTGCATGCCTTTAGAGTCGGCCAGAGGATGTGGTACTCCTGCAGACCCCCCTGGCCACAGGTACCCAGACCAGCGTAATTCTAGCCTAGTTGTCAGCTAGTACCTCCACAGGTCCTCCTGGGGTAAAAACAAATTAACAAAATAAACATGGACAAAGTGGTCCCAGAGGTTTCCTGGTGAGGAAACACTATTGAGGAGCTTGTGTTTCCTCTGCAGGGGGAGGAGTCGCGCTCTATCCATGATTGTCCTGAAGGACGTGGGGAGAAAAGTAACATTTTGCTTATCGAGAATCCTCTGCACCTTAGCCCCTTATAACAGTTTTTGACCTGCTCAATGTATAATAAAGATACTTACAATCTGGCACCAACTAAAGACAGTTGTAAAATGGCCATTTTCACTAGAATCGCAAGTTCATCACAGACTGTTGGGGACATGATGGGCAGATGTGTGCAACTGCTCGCTCACAAAATGATGACGACCATGCCAATGAAGGTGGTACACCTCAGAATGAACAAGTGTTTTATCCACAATAACTCCACAACAATAACTACCAAATACACAGAGTTGGCCAGCAACAAGATGAAAACAGCTGAACTGTCACTTCAAAGCAAACAAACTTTTGGAGTATACAATTGGAAGAGTATAATAAACAGCCCTGTGTTGCCACCTAAAACAGACCCCCCCCCCCAAATAGCATGTACATGAAATGAATAATGTCATAGCTGCCCTCATGAGGCTTTCCTGCCCACCTTTCGACAGATGTACTGTAGATATAATAGGCAACATGAATGACAAACCACCAGCACCTCAACTATGATTTCAACTGGGATTTCTGGCACCTCTCCCTTGGATCTTTGAAGACTGCAGTACCAACTGAGAGGTCTTAAGAGGCAAGGGATGGAAGGCTTGTGCCTATCCCTGAACTCCGATAAAGGGGATTTTACTCATAAATTTGAATTTTAGTACTCCCCAGAACCGCTTTCTCAAAGTCAAATAGGCACAAAGTACTGAAATAACCTGGAAAGACGACTCTAAAGAAAGTCCCATCTCCTTTTCAAAATTTCCTGAAGCAGATTAAGCTCAGTTTGAAGCAAGCAGTATCACCCAGATGGCTTCATCCAGAGGAAACTCCAGACACACACCCAGCTACAAGACTGAATCTGAAGGGGAAAAAAACATGCCAATGGAGGGGGAGCTTCAGAAATAGGATTTTACGGGAGTTACTAATCAGACCAGTGACCTCAAAAGCAAGTTCCTGCCATGCAGCTTTAACCTCCTGTGGGTTGCTTCCATACTCCCATGGTCAGGTTTTAAAATACGGAGTTCCTCATACAAGTCGCTATGCAGGTAATTTCAAATGCAGCTATACAATACAGCGTATTCTTCACCCGACAAAAAAAAAAAAAAAAAAAAAAAAGACTCAAAATAAATCAGATGTAATAGGTTTGCCATTCACTAAAATAAAACCACCCAAAAAGACTTCAACTTCTTGTAGTGGTGAAAACAGTCATAATAGTATAGACTAAGAAAGCCATAGATGACCGATTTATAGAGTGAAAATAGCTCTTTTCATACTCATTGAGGTTAGGGACTAAGCGCATAATCAGTGAAGCATAACATAGGCTAAAATCCATTCTATGCAATGCTCGATCACTATGTAAGCAATGCACCACAATGTTCACCAATCCTGATTATTTCCTGTTAAATTCTGGCCATTGGGAGTTTGGTATAGGTTTGCTCAAAACACTAAAGTAATTTCATATAATATTTAAACTCTACCATAACCTTCAGCAATAAATCTTAGCTAACCATTTACCAATGAAATGGCTCTGAAATGTAGCATAAAACTCATTAGCATTATCAAGCAGGTTCTCTGTACAGATAGGTGGGATTGCTTTGCAGGAGTAGGCAGAGAGTAAGCATCTTTATAGTATAGCATCATTACTTAAAAGGAGGAGGACTCCAGGGTTACGTATCCTTCACCCTCATCCTGAATGGGGATGCTCATCCTCCTGAAAACAAGACAGCTTTACTCACAACACACACCCATTACAACATAGGCACTGCCTACACTACATGCTCGGTGTCACACTGTCACATGGTCCACAGGGGCACTGTGAGAAATCAGCAGATGTATGTAGGCTGTCTTGCTCTCAGGAATTTTATGTTAGTTTACAATGGACAGCCGTAACAATTTCAGGATGTTGGTGGTGGAGGGGGGAGGGTAAAGAAAGCTGGAGCCCGGAGGCCCTCTTTGAACTATATGGCTGTAGATTTACATTGCATTAGCTTATGAGTTGTAGGACTGGAAATCCGAATAAAAGCTCCAGGCAGCCACGAAAACAAAGAATGGTTTTAACACTCCACATAAATAGGAAAAACATTAATAAATTACTGTAGATTCTGAGCAAAGAGAGACCAAGCACTTTCAAAACAGTATTTAGGGTACAGGCCAGGACCAAGAGGCAGCGCCTTGACTTCAGAGTACAGTGCAGCAAATCAAGTTACACCATACACTGCAGTCCAATAAGAGGAGAGGTAGGACACCCTAAGGTGCAAGATTACCACAGCAGCAAAGACCTGTTAGCAAAGCACCAGGTAAGCTAACTAAATATTAACCAATGCACTGCCAGGAATATTACACATATACAGTGATGTTTCACAGGCAGCCAAATTAAAGATTTCTAGCAGTCTCTGGTGTTTTTTTTTTTATTATTCGATTGTAGGGATGTAACTAAAAATTAAAAATGTGTTGAAGTGCACCAATAAAAAAAAAGAAAAGAAAAAAAAAGCTCAGCTCTCATGAGATCATACTTCATCAATATTGCATCAACCAGACCAAGCTTGTCAGTGTGGGCGTTAGTCTGTTGATAACATTCAATGCCTCCACCATGCAACATTGTAAGCAAGCTTAATATAATCTTCAGAAACGTATTCTGCGCCATTTCAAGGAAATTCTCACACAAGATCAAACAAAATACCCCACCCATAAAATGTGAGCGTTTAAAAAAAAACCAAAACATTTAGTTGTCTGTGAAAAGGAACATTTTTGTACTCACCGGTAAATCTCCTTTCTTGTCCTCTTCCATTCCTGGGCACCACCAGTAGCAACGATTGAGTTCAGCCACAGGTCTGGACTGCAAAATAAAAAAAAAAAAAACGAGCTCCTCCCGGCCTATATAGTGCACAATCTCCTCAGTTAATTAAAAAGCTGTTCAGCCACAGCCCCGGGAGGGGAGAAAGAAAACCTGCGCATAATGCGCGCAATTAGAAAATAGTGCAACAAAACTAAAACCGTGAAAAAAAGCACCACGTACCAGTGCAGTCATAACAGAACAGAAGGGCGGGTGTGGTGCCCCGGAATGGAAGAGGACGAAAAAGGAAATTTACAGGCGAGTACACACATTTCCCCTTTCTCATCTCCCTTTTCTCATGAGCAAGTGATGTGCATACCATGCCTCCATGGACAGTCCGAATGGCAGTGTCCAGAGCCCACCACAAAGTGCAGGTATTGTTGGTGACATGCAGATAAGCATCCTTCATATCCATCGTGGCCAGAAAATCCCCCTGTTGCAGCGACGTCACGACTGATCTTAGAGACTCCATACGGAACTTAGAAAAACGGACCTGTCCATCTTGGGGATGACGAATAGTATTGAGTAGAAGCCACAGCTCCGCTCTGAGGGGAGCAAAGGTACTACAACTCAGTCCAGCAAGAGCTCTTTCGCGCAGTCTCAAGCAGCCGCCCTTTCTGCCACAAACCTGTGTGGAGGCCTGGTCCCGAACTCGATCTTGTATCCGATGAAACACCCTCTCGGACCCAAGTGTTGGATATCCATTCTCTCCACACCGGCACATAGTGCAAAAGCTGTCCCCCCACCCTATCGGGTGAGGGAGCCCCGTCAACCCTGAGAAGGCTTGGCTGGGGAAGATGGTTGGCTGGCCCCTTGGGGTCTAGGTTTCCCCCGTGGCCTTTGTTTACCTGAAAAATCCTTGCAGTGTCTGTAAAACTTCCTGACTTGCGGAAGGGGCAACCTGCGAAACAAGGTCCTCGGTTTCCGTTTCTGTGAAAGCCTAGTGGACTACCTGTGCCCTTCTGGACCAGGTCATCCAGAGGCTCACCGAAAAGATGACCCCCCCCAAAAAAAGGGGAGGGCAGAAAGTGTCTTCTTATAAGCAGTGTTGGCCAACCACTGTTTCAGCCAGACTGTGCATCGCCCACTCCCCCATAGCCGGCACCATGTATCTGAAGCCCTCCATAGCAAAGGAGTTCAAAGTGCAGAGGAACACAAACCTCCATGTCGCAAATGGCTCCTCTGCTCCTTCATCCAGACCTTACTTGCCGTGGCCGACATGGACGCGACGCAAGCCTCCTATCTGTTGGGTCTCTCAAGGCCATACTATCCAAAGTAGGGATAATGGTGTGCCGAGCCAGACCCGACACTGCTTCGTCTACCTCAGGTGGTGAAGACCAAACCCTGACCTCCTCAACCGGAAAGAGGTACCTGGGGCCCAGGACTTTAGGAAGAGATGGAAGTTTACCCGGTTTCTCCCACTCTGTTCCCACCAGCCTGTCGAAATGGGCAAGCCTGTCTGACCTTCTGAAGCTTGTAGGGTTCACCCATCCTCATCTGCCGCTTTGGACGGGGAGTAGAGAGATGCAGAACCTCCAATATTGCCTCAATAACCTTCTCAATCTGATCTGTTGGGTGATCCGGAGGGTTCCGCAGTATATGCTCAACTTTTGGTTCTTCTCCGCCCGGAACTAGATCCTGAACCCGGAATGGAAGAGAAGGAAAATTAAATTAAATTAATCTGTAAGGTCCAATTCTTAGACACAGACCCTGACTGCTAGGTTGGCAAGAAGACAGTAAAATAAACATAACATTAAATGAAACAGAATTCAAGCAGTAGAAACCCGGCTGAAACAATGAAACAATCACCTTCAAATATAATCCTTTAGCAATTTTTTTTTATTCTGTCACCTGACACTATGTCAAATGGCTGAACCCCATCACTTTAGTACACTGTAACACTGTGAAAAGTTAAAACTTGGCCTAACTTACTATGACACAGTTCAGCTCTTGCAAATAGGATTTCAGCAACAAGCTAGGCGAGAGCGAACCCCTGAGGATGCTTCTACTCAACAGCATATTGTGTAATGCCACTGCACTGGCCTCCATGAATAAAAAATGTTATGATCAGCCATTACAGTGCGTGCCACCATCTAGCCCCAGTCTATGCCAATTCTGCCCCATCATCATACCAGAAGTTTGTACTGCTAGAAATGGTACATGTTAATGTTTCTGCAGAAAACACTTATCTGCCAAGTTCTTTTCATTAAGACAAATATATACAAGCATGAAACCACCACCATGCGCACAAAAAAAAAAGCCTGCATGTGAAAAGAAAAATTAAATCTGCACAGACAATCCTGAAGACTAGATTCTTTTCTCCCCTCTGACTAAGCCTGATTTGGGGGGAGAAATAAATAAATAAGTACAGCCACGCTCTACTTTGCAGCTGTCAAGTTGCGAGGGATCATGGGCGAGGTCTTGTCACTCTATCACCATAGTAACATAGCATACCTGTAAGCAGAGCACTGTAGTCTCTGCTTCCAGCATGGGAGCAGGATTGCATTCCCATCCAAATCTGCTTGAGCCAGAGGAGAGGGGGTCCTCTGCTCACAGGTCCTTAGATCCAAGTATTTTATCCACCAATTCTGCTGATCCTGAAAGAAAAAAAAACACGCCAAACAGAACCTATAGTCCGGAGACCAAGATTTCCTGTATTTTAATGCAGCATAATTTCTCAGAAGCCTGCAGCTAACCTGTCCACTAGTCGGGGGATCGTCACCTCTCAACAGTATTTAGGACCTTACTTTTTAAAGCGGACCTGAAGCAGTTTAGAAAGATTCCCCCTCTCAGGCCTTAACAGTTAACCAATGACAGCTGCAACTGCAGCAGTTACTCAGACTTTAGTTCCGCTTTAAAGTGGAACTATGGTCAAAAATCACAACCTGTAAGCCTCCAGGACGCTTCCACATGACTGCGAGCAGACTATCAGCATTGCCAGCATCAGTGCTGGCCCTGGAGACTGATAGGCTGCGCCGTGGCTGGCGCAGAAGAGGCAAGGAAGCAGTGAGCATCCAGGACCCGGTTATTTGTTTTTTTTTCTATTTTATAGAGATTTTCCACAAGTTAAAACAGAACATGAACAAGAAAAGTAAAAGCATTGTACACAGCGACACAGCAGCTTAATGATACATACATAGAATCACTCAATGAGGGTACACAACATTTTAAGCATCGCATATCAATAAAGAAACTCCAATACCAACAAATTTATCTCTGGTCTTATTGCAACACTCTCTGGGTAAACCGGGTATCTGTGGCATGAAGCAATGAGCGGAAGAGTAACAGCGTCTAATGTGCTGTGAAACTCTCGGCGAAGGGGTAAAAAAAAAAAAAAGGGCCGGGGGGAGGGAAAACACTGGGAGGGGCCGGGAAATCACCTAGGTCAGGCCTAAGAGGCTCTTCCCCTCAGCAGACTCAGTAAAAACCATCCATCCATACCATGTGATAGCGAACTTCTCATAGGTACCATCCCGGGAGGCCATCATGTTCTCAAACCTCATTATGTCATTCACCCTTTGAAACCATGAAAGTATGTTTGGAGGGTCCTTGCTCCTTCACATCTGAGGAATGCAGGCCTTTGCTGAATTCAACAGGTGACACATAATTGATTTGCGGTACCTTTTTATTGGAACCTCTGTCCTATGAAGGAGACACAGAGCAGGGTTGTCAGGGACCTCCGAGCCCGAGACCTTTTCCGCCACCAATCTCAGCCTATTCCAGAATTCCCTCAATCTAGGACAGGACCAAAACACATGCAGCATGTCCCCCTTCCCCCCTGCCAAAAAGTGACCCATCTGCATGCATTGCCAATGAGACCACTCAGGGACCCCGTATCTCTGTGCCAGTTCCACTAGTGGGGCCCACCCATCTTGCGTCCTGAAGTGGCCTGCCCTGTACACGCACGCTCTAATCCATGCCACGGCCGTTGGTCCACTGCTTCCCGACATGAGACTCAGGTTTCCCAAAATAGGGTACATGGGGGAGGGGAAAGGTGAGATCCCCTTGCGTTGCAGCACAGCCTTACATACGTTCAGCGTCGGGCCAATAGTAGGGTGTTGCTTTGCCTGCGTTGTTCCCTCTCTGATTAGCCAGGGGGTGCCCCCAATCGGATACGCCCAAAAACTTTGCTCTAGGCCAACCTACCGTTTGTGGCATCCATGGATGCACCAATCAACCACCCTATTTAGGTGGACTGATATATGGTACATTGCCGGATCGGGGACACCTACACCACCTCTCTCCTTCGTTCTCATCAGCAGGCTCCCTCTCGCCCTTGGCCTCCTCCCATCCCAGATAAACTTGATAAATATGGCTTGCACCTTCTGAAGATACTGGCAAAGCCTGCATAAGATAAAGCAAACGGGGCAAGAGAGTCATCTTGACCGCATTGCATTTACCCCGGTTATTAGTTTTAATGACAGCGATGCACAGCTGCTATATAGTACAGAGAAACTATGGTAATATCCAGAGTAACTGCTGTGTACAGAATAGACAGCAGCTAGACAGGCTGGGAGTGGTTTCATAAGGTTCTGGTAGGTTGTCACTGGTATCTGGAGCCATGCCAAACGCTGGGCTAAAGGATATATGTGAAAGAGGATCCTTAGAGCAAGGTGGTCCCACTTGTGTGCTCAGGGCTGGGGTAGTAATTAAAAGTATTGGTCATGTTCTTCCAACCCGATATTTCTAGCCATGTGATGTCACTTATCCTGCTGGAAGATACCATCAATCCCAAGAAAGACAACTGACATGTGTGAGTGCATCTGGGGGGATTCATACACAAATTGGTTGGGAGAGCCTTCCACATGGATGCGTGGACCTAGAGAATGCCATGAAACGTTACCCAGACCATATACCCCGCCACCAGCGTGTTTTCTCCCAGCAATGGTTGCAGGGCATTTGTTCTCTGATGTTTCTCATTTTAAACACCAACATCCATCCAGGAAGCATTTTTTTGCAGATGCAACTTTTGTAAGCAAAGATACAGAGACCAGTAGGGCTCATTAAATGGTTTTAGACACACGTATGGTGGCCTACTAGTGAGCCGCAACCACGTGCACGCCCGTATTCACCTCTCACATCAAAGGCATGTGGTGCTTCTCAGCTTCCACATAGATTTGCAGAGGTACCATATGTCCACACAAAATACATTTTCACCACAGCAACACACAAACAGCACTATTACAGAAATAACCTCCACCATATGGCCTGCAAGGCAATAATCATTCCTTTTTGCAACTATGATAAAATAGGCCTTTTACCCATGAACGTAACGAGGGATTTGCACGCAGATAACCCATGGCACACCTTTATATGCCCATTAAGCCATCTCCTGGCATGCAACTTTCTTCATGAGCCACACTCTGCCAGCACTGAAAGTAGGAAGTGCTCATAATAATGTGACACCACTATTTAGTAGGCAAGCCTACGTGTACTGTAAGAACTCCAAAAGGGTTTGCTTTATTTAAGAAAAAAGAAAGAAAGAAAGAAAGAAAGAGAGAGAAGAAGGAGGGCTTGCCTTTTTCCTTAATAGCGGACATAATTTTGCTCACTCTTCACTTGCTCTTCAATGCTGCTACAATTTACACAGCGTATGTGATGTTATGTAATAATTTTCTTTTTCCTTAAAACATTTTTATTAGTACCACCTATTTCATAGTTTTACATTATATATGCCAGCACTGTGGGGCAGGACCCGGTGATACCAGGAAACTGAACTTCATGATCTTTACAAATAACACAGAAGACATTAAGCTAATTTAGTTATGGGAACTTACAACCCCAGCGGTACACACAGCGCATGTTTATTCTGTCATAATCCGGCCACATGCAAGAGACTCTGTAAAGGGAAGACATGTGCAGCGTTTCCTTACAACAATTGCCCTTTCGTGGGCCCCCCAGCTTGACTTTCTATCAAGGCTGTCACTGCCAGCCAGCAAGTGACTCAGCATCCTTCCAGCCACTAGCCAAGCTTCCTCCTGCACAACAGACATGGAGGCTGTACTAGGAATCTACGCTGCCTGAAAGACGTCACACACACCAGGCTAAACGTAGAAGTAAAAGCACTCACAGACATAGGGAACATAACTTGGGCAACATGCCGGGTCATTATGTGGCAAGATGACAAGTGTCTAGAAGGAGCCAGAGATTCTGCATTTTATGCTTCTCAGGTTATTAAAGGGTAAGTCCACTTTCAATGGAATTTTTGAAAGTGTACTATTTTCAGTGTCAAAAGAATGTCCTCAAGGTGCTAAGTCCTCAAGGTGCTAAGCCGATCTAGAGTTTAGTATATTGTTTTTTTTTTAGTGTATCAGTAACAGTATGAAAATGTGTTTTATGGAAGCAGTTTTCACTGTATAGCAATATGTTGCTATTTGCAATGTACACCAAGATCTACAAGAAGAGAGATGCGAGTCCTGTACACACACAACACTGCTGCTGGGAATGTGTAAGGTTGAGTAAGCTCCCTCACCAGGCACCATAGCAGTGTTCTGTGTGTGTAAAGAGTTCACTTCTCTGTTGTAGATCTTGGTGCACAGACTTGTACACTGTCAATAGTAACAGATTGCAGGTAGTGAAAATCGCTTCATTAAAAAACTTACATTCTCTAAGAGAGGGAAAAAAAAATACTAGATCATCTCAGCACATGGAGGACATACTTTTGGCATAAAAATATACACTTTCATTGAAACTGGAGATTCCCTTTAGGATTTTATGACTACAGTCAATAACCATCAGCGCTAATATTCCTGTGCAAATTAGCACAGTTGTGAAGTTGGAAGGTTGCAAGCTAACAGGGTTGAGTGCTGTGCCCCCCTTAATAATTGTGTAGAATTGAAGTTGGAAGACTACTAAACTGGACATAATCTCACATTCATAAAAATAAATTTACTAAAATAAAATTTTGACCCATGATTCTCTGGTGGCTCCACAAGCTCTCTGAAGTCTGACACCAATAAGAGCTAAAGCACCAATGTACTAAAAATACAATTCTGTGATTACTCACCTGTAGAATTGGTATTATGAGTATACAGCACGTCCTGCTCCAGAGATAATTCCTTACCTTTGGCTTATACATCCACAAGATGGCGCTGGACTGCAGAGACAGCAATAAAGTGGCTCCTCCTGGCCCCTTATATTCCAGGGGCCTCCCACAAATTCCCCAGTATTGACAAGCAGTTAGCAAGAGGCCGGGAGAATAACACCCATAATCAAACAAAATTAACCATGATAACAACCACCATACAGAGGCAATAAGAATAATGAAAACAAGGGCGGGGTGGAGCAGGACGTGCTGTATACGTATAATACTAATTCTACAGGTGAGTAATAACAGAATTGTATTATTCTAAGTATACACAATGTCCTGCTCCAGAGATAATTCCTTACGTTTGGGACATCCAATAGCAGTGTCCATAAGATAGGGTGGGATCCCCAAAAGCAACAACATGCAGATTAAACCACTGCCGCCTGCAGAACTTTGCAGCCAAAAGCAGCATCAGCTGAGGCCCTAACATCAACCTTGTAAAAGTATGAACAGAAGACCAAGTAGCGGCCTTCCAAACTTGTTCAACAGAAGCCTGGTGCTGAAAAGCCCAAGAGGCACCAATAGCACGAGTGGAATGAGCAGTAAGGCGGAAGGGAGGCTCCTTCCCTTTAGCAGAATAGGCCTGAATCACAGCCTGAAGGATCCACTTGCTGATGGTAGACTTAGCTGGAGCCAGACTCTTCTTAGGACCAGAAGGGACCACAAAAAGAACATCAGTCTTCCTGAAGGGCTCAGTAGCCACCAAATAGAACTTCAGGTTCCTGACCACATCCAAGGAATGTAGAGCCCTCTCCTTAGGGTTACTAGGATTAGGGCACAGAGAAGGCAGAACAATGTCCTGATTGAGATGAAAAGCAGACTCAACTTTAGGCCTGGTGTCTCTCAAAGTAAGGGGGCTTGATGGAAAGTGCTGCCAACTCAGAAACACGCCTAACAGAAGTGCTAGCCACCAAAAAGACTACCTTAAACCGGACCTTCACCATGATTTAATGAAAAGCCCAAACCCAAAACCATTCCCCAGCATCTAAAATTAATATATTTTACATTTTTAGTCACTAACTTATTATTCTTTCCCCCACTGGGCTGCAACTCTGTTCAGGAATTTAGGATACGGGCGCCGCCATCTTGACTCAGAAGCATCACACTTACTGAGGAGAGGAGAGTGGGATAAGGTACAGGGGGGCAGGTTATAGCTGTGCTTTGCTCAGACAGAGCAGAGCTGGGGTCAGGGAAAGGTCAGCAGTCCCAGAATGCAGAGCAGCACAGTCACTTCCTGTTTGCAGGCACTTCCTGTTTGCAGGCTGCCTGATAAAATGGCGGCTTCCATAAGCCGCCATCTTGGATGTTTAAAGGCTCATAACATGCAGTAGATGCAGGTAGGATGATTTTTAATGTGAGCAATCTGTATGTACAGTGTGGGGGAAACATATAAGATAGACTCTTATTCAGAGTGAAGGTCCGCTTTAAGCGTAAGAATGGACAAAGCAACCTCATGCACAGGCTCAAAAGGAGACCCCTGCAAGGCAGATAGGACCAAGTTCAAGTCCCAGACTGGTAACATAGGCTTACGTGGGGGGAGCACATAACTAACCCCCTAGAAAAAGGTCTTGACCAGATGATGCTGAGCAAAAGATCTCTGAAAGAAAACAGCCAAGGCAGACACATGACCTTTAAGAGTGCTGACTTGAAGCCCCAGATCCAAACCATGTTGGAGAAATTCCAGAATCCTAGGAATAGAAAACACACGACAGGGAAGAGATTTAGCCTTACACCAGTCAATGTAGGTACGCCAAACCCTATAGTAGATGGAAGAAGAGGACCTTTTCCTAGCCCTGATCATGGTGTTAACAGAGGCAGGCAGCCCCTTCTCCATTAAGATGGAGGTTTCAGCAGCCAGGCCGTTAAAGCCAGAGTTTGTAAATTGGGGTAGCGTAGCCGCCCCTGAGTGAGCAGGTCTGGATCCTTGGGCAGGGCGTACTGATCTACCGCCAGCTGCACGATGTCTGCGAACCACTCTCTTACTGGCCAACAGGGGGGGGGGGGGGGGGGGGGCGGCCACCAGGATTGCTGGCACCCCTTTCTGAGCTATCTTTCGCAGAACCCTGCCCAACAGGGGAAACGGGGGAAAAACATACATTAGCTGAAAGCCCTGCCAGGGCATTGTCAGAGCATCCATAGCTAAGACCAGAGGGTCCTGGGACAGAGACACAAAGACTGGAAGCTTCTGATGATGGTGACAGGACGCAAACAGATCCACATCTGGCTGACCCCAACGGTGACACAGAGAGCGAAACACCCTGTCGCTGAGGGACCATTCCCCCAGGGGAGAAGTCCACCTGCTCAGAGAGTCTGCCTCCAAATTCTCCACCCCCGGAATGTACACAGCTGAGATGCATTGTCCTCTGCCCAGGACAGGATCAGAGACACTTTCTTGAGGACCCCCTTGCTCCGGGTCCCCCCGATGATTGATGTAGGCAATCGCCGTCTGGTTGTCCGCGCGTACCTGAACAGCCCGACCCCGAAGGTGCGGGCTCAAGCGGGCTAGAACCAACCTGATCGCCCTCAGTTCCAGAATGTTGATAGGGGTGTGGGCCTCCTGAGGGACCCACTGCCCCTGGAATGTTAAGGATCTCCAGAAGCCCCCCCTCCAACCTGTCAGACTGGCATCCGTGGTGACTGTCTCCCAGCAAGGGTCCAGAAAGGATCTGCCCACCAACAGGTTCCTTGAGTCCAGCCACCACGATAGGGATCGCCTGGCTAGGGGGGACAGAACCAAAACCTGATCCAGAGACACAGGGTCCCTGTCCCATACAGACAAGAGGTGGAGTTGAAGAGGCCTCAAGTGGAACTGAGCATAAGGGACCGCTTCGAAGCACGCCACCATCAGGCCCACCAGCTGCATCCCCTGCCTGATGGAGGGATGGGGACAAGCTAGGAGGGACTAAGCCTGTGCAATCAGACTGTCCACCTTCTGCTGAGGAAGGAAGATCCTTGCCTGAACTGTTTGGGGATTCATTCATAGGAATGGAGTTACCAAGGAAGGGGACAGTGAGGACTTGGGGTGGTTGATCACCCATCCAAATGACTCCAGAGTGGACACCACCAGCTGAGTATCCAACTCTGCCTGATGTAGAGACTGGGAAGTGATGAGAATGTCGTCCAGATAGGGAAGCACGCGGACGCCCTGACATCTGAGCAGAGACATCACGCCAGCCAGCACTTTGGTGAACACCCTGGGAGCTGAAGTGAGGCCGAAGGGCAAGGCCACAAATTGGTAGTTTTGATCCATCAGAGCGAACCTGAGGAACCTTTGATGACCTGGGAACACAGGAATATGAAGGTAAGCATCCTTGATGTCCACAGAAGACATGAAATCCCCTTGGCGCAGGGAACTGATGGCCATGACTGAGTCTCCATGCGAAAGTGCCTGCCCCTGACGAACTTGTTGAGAATCTTTAAGTCCAGGATGGGCCTGACAGAACCATCCTTTTTGGGTACTGTGAATAGGTTGGAATAAAAGCCCTGAATCCACCGGTCTGAGACATGAAGCTTCCAGACGTGAGCGAAGTGCTGCAGCCGTTCCCCCACCTGGATGGGTGAGGGCGCCCCATCATGCCTGAGGGGGCTTGGGAGAGGATTTAGCTTTGGGACCCCAGGAGGAGCCAGGACGTCCACGTCCTCTGCCTCTACCCCAGAAATCTCCCTGGGCCCCAGGGAAAGACACCCTCCTTCCCTGTCTTGCACCACGGTAAGGGGAGGAGAAGGAACCCTGACCCCGAAAGGGCCGAGGTTGCCGCCTGCGCTGGGGTAACCTGCCTCCCTTAGCAAAAAGGTCCAGGCGGTCTCCAAACAGACGCAGTCCTTTAAAGGGAAAACCAGTGAGGGCCTTCTTGGCAGCGTTGTCAGCAGCCCACTGGCGCAGGCAAACCGAGCGGCGTATAGCCACCACGAGGGCAGAAGTTCTGGCACACATTCTGATGGTGTCATCCAATGCTGATAGGACAAAATTTACAAAAACATCACAATTGGAGAGTGCATTAAACACCTCACAAGGCAAATCATCAGGGGCACTATCGAGCATATTTCTGATAAGGGTTCTAGCGGCCACAGCAGTAATGGCAGAGGCACAGACCGGGCGTAGCGCCGTCCCCGCACATGCAAAGGCGTGGGATGCCAGCTGATCAATACGCCGGTCTTCGGCATCCCGCAGGGTAGTAGAATCAGGGGAATGCATGACAGAGGTGTTAGATAGCCCTAGGATCGGGGCATCCACCTCGGGGGGGGGGGGGGGGGGGGGATGACCAACATTTAACCACCTCAGCAGGAAAGGGATACTTCCTATCCCAACTCTTTGGAACCCCGGGAAGTTTACTGGGGCGCTCCCATTCCTTGAGCACAAGGTTATGAAAATGTGCCTGCTCTGGAAATTCCAAACGTGATCTTGCTGTATGGAAAAGCTCCCCTCTTTGCCTGGGAGCCTCAACAGGGAGAGAGATAGACAGAACCTCAAAAATCTGGGTCAATAATCTGTAAGTGTCATTCGGGGCCCAGGGGTCAGAGCCAGAATCGCCATGACCCCTTGGTCTCTCATCAGATGAGCCTGAATCAGAAAAGAGCTCCCCTTCATCAGACGGGGTATAGCCACACAGATTCCAAAACTCCTCAGTTCCCATAGGGAAAACAGTAACATTAGGCATCAAGTGCCGCTTTTTAGCAGGGGCCTTACGCGCTAAAGACTTCGCAATAATCTGTTCAACAGTAGCCAGTCTAGAAGACACATCAGGCTCAGAATCCCCACTAGTATGCAACTCAGCAGGAGTGAGATTTAAGCTTGGAGGAGTAGGTGAAGTGAAATGAGGTGCAGCCACTGGCAGGCCAGATTGCAATGCAAGCACCTGCTGAGCACAGGGTACAGACCCGCGCCTTGTCAGCGTCAGCATGAGGCTGCCCACACGCTACACACAGCCGGTCTTGTCCCAAGGGGACCCCGGTAACATTATCCTGGGATGCCTCCATATGGTGATTATAGCGGCGCTATACGCCGATAGGAAATAACGCTATGTAGCAACCCTGGATGCCCCAATAACCCGCTAGGGACGTGGGAGTATAATTTTTACAAGGCTTACAAGTAATATACTAAAAACAGGGCCGGGAGAAGCCAAGAAGGGTTCGTCCCGCCTGAAAGACATAAGCAGACAAGATCTTAAGTACATCATAACAAAAGTGAAGCAGATAAAGCCGGCCGCGAGGGCACTTACGGACCGCGGTAGGTAGGAGTCCGTCGCGCATAGGCCAACCAAGTCAGAAAAGATGGCGTTGGTATACCTCGAGGGGCGGGCCAGTAATAGCGATGACGCGGAACGCACCAAAGACGGGCGCCGCCCATCCCCCCCCCCCCCGAAGAGCGCGAAGCCAGAAAGGCCAACAGCCAATGATGGCGCACCAGCGCCTGAGGTAATGCCGCCGCCAAGCGCGGAACCAAGTCAGCGCGCAGCGGCGGTAAATTTAAAAGCAATAAAGACAAGTCAGCACGGCGGCCGACACAAGAATAAAGACACGTGAAAAGTGAAGCACAGACTGCATAACATACATATCCATACACATACACCCCCCCTCTTTTCCCCCGAAGACTACAAGGAGGATGAGGGAGGACGGCGGCCACTTAAATAGGGCCCACTGATAGGCAGGGGCAAGGGGCAATAGTGCGGGAGGGGCATCCCATAGAGGCTCACCATAAGCCTGAACCGCCTACCCTTTGGTGGGGGGATTGCGGTGGAGCAGCGCTCCTAAGCACCAACGGCGGTGCTGCCTACCTTCACCCAACCAGCGCAGCCAAGGCTGGGAGGCATATTACTAGTGGAACGGGTGGGAATAGTCCTACAGGGCCGCAGGTTAATAACCCCGCTCACCTGCGAGTAGAGAGCCAATTTCTCGTCCTTCGCAGCCAGACTGCAGAGAAATTCTGGGGATTTGTGGGAGGTCCTGGGTATTTGAGGGGCCGGGAGGAGCCTATTTTCGATGTCTCTGCAGTCCAGCGCCATCTGGCGGAGTATATCCCAACTGTAAGTATTAGATTTGGAGCAGGACGTACTATATACTAAGAATATATATTTTAGGTTCTATCTCTCTAAGACCATTATTAAAAAATGTGATAAGCAGCAGGGTGTTCTCCAGTCTCCCCTGTCCCTTATACTTGGTATTTTCATGCTGCCCCAAGGCCCTTAGTTACAACCAAGCATCTCAGAAGAGCCAGAAACACAGTGAGTGTTAACTTTTCAACACACTTTACAATTGTCAATACTCTAGTGTGTTTACACGAGGAACAGCCCTATTTCTGGTCATTGCATAGCAGTTTTTCTCTTTGCTTGCTGAACACCTAGCTGCAGTTCTAAGACATGAGCCTTGATTCAATAAAAGTTGTAAAAAATTCTCATGGTACTAAAAAAAAAAAAAAAAAAAAGCACGAGAATTTCACTTTTACTAAATCACCAGATGGGAAGACAATAAAATGCAATGACATTAGTTACTACTACAGTTTTCTTACTTTTCTTAGGCTTCCCTGTTTTCCTAGCTGGTGATTTAGCAACAGTGAAATTCTAATGCTTTTTCTCATAAAGTGATTTTTTTTTTTTACTGCCATGAGAATTTTTTTCAACTCTTTTGGAATTGAGGCCATGGTGGGCCGAGACTAGCTGCACCATACTAGAATAAACAATAAAAAACTCATACTAGAACTCACCATGTACCATATTTTCGCCCTATTAGATGCACCAGGAACTGAAGGAAAAAATAAAAAAAACACACAGCTCCTACGCAGGCGTCAACCACACACGCACACATTATGGGCGTCCGCTGCCACCTCCCTGTCCCCGTAACTGCCGCCTCAAGCTCCTGCTGGTTCCGTCTTCTGGGTGGGCGGTGCCAGTCAACGCTGACAGAAGTCACAGGCCACGCCCCACCCGGTTGCCTGAACTTGGGGCAGCGGTGGCTACGAGGAAAACTGCTGTGTCGTCGGCCACTGGAAGCCGGTAATGTGCGTGTGTTTTTAGGTCGGTACATTTTTTTCCCCATTTTACCCCACTTTTGGGGGGAAATAAGTGTGTCTTATAGGGCAAAATACGGTATATACACTTAAAAAAATCCTAGGATCTACCCCAACCTCCAAGAAAGTAATCAAAAAAGGGGAACTAGGAGTCAAGGCTTAAGTAGATACAGAAAATTATTATTTATAAGTTGACTTTAAAGACACAGCGTAAGTATTCAAAATTAAAAACAACTGGCACCGCTACTTTGTTTTTAATTTGATGATGTTGGATTGTGCTATGTGATTTTTGATTATATTTATGAGTAAACTAATAAATAATTTTTTTGTAGTCAAGAGAGAGCTTCGGGACCACTGCGACTTACCATGATCGCTGGCGCCGAGTGCACCAAGGGACAGAGTTGCTGTCTTTTTGCATGTTCTTGCAGTAATGAAATTAAAAGCAGAGGGAATTTGGAGCTCTGCTAAGGCATCTACCCTGCACTGTAAGTAATGGAAAAGGCACATGGGACAGGAATCTGCTTGCTACTGTATTATTGCAGTTGGGTTTACAGTCCCTTTTAAGGACTGAATTTGAAAGGAGTGGCTACATCTGCCTTGTCACATTAAACTGCCCCTGTGCTGGCAGTAAACACTTTCTACTGACAAATGCGAGAAATTCGGGTACCTGCGGCTAAATATAACTTTAGAAAGTCACGCTAAAGAACATTGCGTTACTCAGCAGATATTTCACACTATATCAAAACATAAATTTGCCAAAGGTTTATTTCCTGTAACGATAAGATGGAACAAGCCCCAGGGAAAGGATATGTTGGCTTGGCAAAAGCCATTGTGAAATAAGAGGATGGGGGATCAGAAAGTCACCTATGGGCTCATAAGATGTCTGCACAGGGTAGGAGGAGAGAAGTGAGGAGTTTGGTTGGCTGGGGTCCCACGTCTAGAAAGTTGTATTTGTTCATTTCTGCTCTGAAAGCATGCCATCCTCTCCGGGTGGACGGTTTTCATTTGATAGGACGTGCTCCACTGAAGTACATTAAATACGGGAAAAAGGGTAGTTGTCAGGGTAAACAAAATTCTGTTTGCAAACTCATAACTGAAACATAAAATCAATCACTGTGGTTTGTGTAAAAGTGAAACAATAGGTATAGGACCGGATTACTAGGCACAAACGTTTGTGGGAAATGCCTGCAGAAAGCATAAACCAGATTAGGATTATAGACTACATGGACCTAAATCTACCTAATTCTGCTGCCTGTTATCTCTGAATTTAGGAGAAGCTCACCTTTTCCCCATGAAATTCTGTAAGATAGGGGGGCCAGGCTGCTAGCTTTCTATTGAAGGAACTTCACATGTGGCCAGCTGTTTCCTGTCCCCTGTCAGATTAAGCTGCTTTAAAAAAGGGGAGTAGATATCTAGTAATGGAGAGGGGGTGGTTTAGGTTATTTATTTGCGCCTGTGGACCAGGACCATGCTTGGAATAGAGTGGAGGGTTTAAGTCCTCTGACATTGATAAAGAGCAAAACGGTGACCATAGTTTGGCAAATGCTACATTAAATTAAAAAAAGTTATTAAAAGGAAGCTGAAGGCCACCCAATTCCCCACACCCCAGGGTATTCTGATTTAAGAAAGCCCATTGCATAAACAGAAAAATTAGGCCTGCTACTAATAAATCTGTGTTCCAATGCCGGTCTCTTGACCCATGTGACTGCTGGCAGCCAATGTGGTTTGACCCAATTAGTTACTGGACCAAAACCCACAGAGATCGGCCTAGGAATCTATAAGATTCCCAGGCCGATTGATTCCCTTCCCCCTGGGGCGTCCAAAATCAGGATGCCCCACTGTGTGAAACCCCCCAGGTCGCCCATAAACTCCCCTTTTTTTCTAATCCACATTTCCTCTATCCCTCTAGCAAGGCGTGTGCCTGCGCCAGGCATTTGTGAATGGCCGGTGCAGGCACAATCCACATAAGAGTGTAGTGAGGGATGCAACCACCAGCGGGCTTGGATCTGCACATTTTAGACGAGCGCCTGGATGAAGGAGCGATGAGAAATAGTAAAGTAAAGTAAATACACCATGTAAATACACCAAGGACAGAAAGCTATGCTACCAGGCGATAGAGGAAACAAGCAGACAACCATAAGTACCGTATTTTTTGCCCTATCAAACGCACCTGCCCATAAAATGCACCTAGGATTGGAGAAGCAAAATAAGAAAAAAAAAATTTGAACCAAATATTGTGCTAAAACACTTTGCCCCCCAGAACCAAACATGCAATGTGCAGAATCCCCATTATAGGAAGTGTGGCATTCTCCCCATCCCCCATTCCAGGCAGTGTGCCATTCTCCCCCTGCTAATTCCCCATTCCAGGCAGTATGGCAGAATCAAGCCGACACCCCCCACCCCTCCCTGGACACTGGAGGAGTTGGCTGCAGGAAGAACAGGGAAACCCATCCCTGTTGACGGCACTGCCGTTCCTTGGGCGCAACACGCACACAAATATCCGGGTCCATGCAGTGGGTGGGCGTGGCCTTTGAGTGAATGGACACAGCCACGCCCACCCACTGCACAGACTCAGAGCACAGTGGTGCCCCAGCAGAGTTCTTGCTATCTGAATGACGGGAGCGCGCCCACAGCCTGGAGATGTATGGATGCAGGTGCCGGTGTTTACATCACAACTGGTTCTGCAGCCATGTTGGGGATGCTCTGCAGGTGCACAGCATGGACGAGAGCAAGCCCATGCACAGGAGGGCTGCAGAAGGGTATGTTTTATGAGGGTAATCTAGGGGTGTCAGTTTGCGGGGCATCCCAAAATCGAGAAGAATCCCAGGTTTTGTTGTGCTTTAAGGACACTTTATTAAGCCTAACATATATCTCTCCCTGAAATAGCTTTGGGCTACTGAATATTTTAGCTTTTACCTGAAATTATTTTAAGTCAAATCATTGTATAAAAAAAAAAAAAAAAAAAAAAGGCATTAGGCACAAAGCATAACAAACGATCTCCCGGAAACTGCTATATACCTGAATGCACACATTCATGGCAAGGCTGCCTTCTTCTCTGCAAGTGGATGGGTTTTTACTTGCCATGTTTTGTCTGCTAGGTTCAGGCTGTCACAAGGATAAAGAGCAAGGCATGTTGTCGACAAGATCATAAGGCTCCGCTGCCAAGATCGCTCCACAGAGGAAACATTGGCGACATCGCTCATAGGATCAGACAGAAGCTCCCAGCAACCCAAAGAAACAGTAACATACCATCCCAGCAAAACATTTCCTCCGCTCTCTAGTTATGCGCCGGCATTCCAAACATAGCATCTGACCAGCAAAGCGCTCCATTCCACCTAGTCATCACTAAAGGAAGTGCTTCACCCTCCAGTTACATACCAAAACCATTCCCTAGAAAGTCTCAAGCTTTTCGCATATATTAAACCAATTGCTTTGTGAGTCAAAATAAAAAAAGAAAGAAGAAAGAGAAACAGCAGCAAAACCTAAACATACTTTGTGCTTCATTTTCATTCCGAAATGGATAGAGCAACTGTAATATTGTAATATGGCAGCACAACTAAATGGACTTACCGTGTGGCACACCCATTGTGGATCTCCGAATTACTGAACACACTCAGATAGAGGAGCAGCTTATAATTCAGGGTTATTTCGGTCTAAAAATAATAATTGCCTATTAGCTCACCGCTATCTCCCTTAAGTTGTGTGCACTGGAGGATATTTCTAGCAATTTCTTTCACACTTAAAAACACTTCATTCTCACTGACAATAGAGCTAGGAGGAAGAAGCTATTCTACCAGAAGGGCTCTATGAGAGACAGAGCAGGCTTTCCCACATCCCATTAAAAATACATAAGCATGCACATTAAAAATAACTAAAAGAAGACTTAAACCGGACCTTCAGTGTGATTTAATGAAAAGCCCAAACTCTTAAAAAACGGTTCCCCAGCATCTAAAATTATTGTATTTTATGTTTTTAGTCACCAACTTATTCTTTCCCCCACTGGGCTGCAACTCTGTTCAGGAATTTAGGATTTGGGCGCCGCCATCTTGACTCAGAAGCATCACACTTACTGAGGAGAGGAGAGTGGGATAAGGTACAGGGGGGCGGGTTATAGCTGTGCTTTGCTCAGACAGAGCAGAGCTGGGGTCAGGGAAAGGTCAGCAGTCCCAGAATGCAGAGCAGCACAGTCAGGAGGCATTTCCTGTTTGCAGGCTGCCTGATAAGATGGCGGCTTCCATAAGCAGCCATCTTGGATGTTTATAGGCTCATAACATGCAGTAGATGCAGGTAGGATGATTTTTAATGTGGACAATCTGTATGTACAGGGTGTGGGAAACATATAAGATAGACTCTTATTCAGAGTGAAGGTCCGCTTTAAGGTGTAAAAACACTATGTCCGCTGAAATCACAGGTCCTCATGATGCCACTTCTTCCATTGCCAGTTGACGCTACCAGAGGAAATGAAACAATGATGTGGTGCAGGCCCCCATATAGGGCTGCCACTGCATCTCAATGCAGAGCAAACATAGATGTTTCCACCTCAATGCAGTAGAAATGCGCAACCAAGTTTTGTTATCCTGTGGCGGTTGTGCAGCGGACCTCATGGTCTGCTGGTGGTGGAATGCAAAGCAGAGATGCTGCAGCAAAGCAGAGTGCTCTGCTTATTACTGAAGGTTCCCATGGGGGTGCTCATTAAATCATAAGCCATTAGAGTCCTACTCTATTGCTCAGAATCTTAATGGGTTCTGAGCTTGACAAATTGGTAATAAATTGAGCATGTTCTCTCCATTCAGGGGGTGAGGCCTGACACAGCTCCTCCAGTGCATCCCCTATGCCCTAGACACTGAGTGATGCTGGGGGCGGTTATTCATCCCTTATGCCACCAGTAAATGTAAAGCGGCCTGCACAACGCATGATTTGATCTTGGAACCCACTAAGTTGTATTCAATTGGAGTAGAAGGGAACAAAAAGCAAATCTTGCCATTTTGGACTGGACAGACGCTTTCGAGCATAGTTAAATACAGCTGTAAGTCAAAGGTTAGATTGCTCAGCCTTCTAGCGCTAGTCTGACTGACAACTTTAGCAGACTTTCTGATCTAAGGAAATACTCTTAGGTAAAAACCTTAGTGAGTCATGGGTCTATCATGTTTAACATTAAAAGAGCACTATTTTATTGATGCCTGTCAAAATTAGAAAAGGACAAAGATAAAAAAAAAAAAAAACACACTAGATACCAAGCTCCCTCTGGTTACGTTGGTCCCACAGACAGCTCTGCAGCCTATAATGAGGGAGGCCAGAAGTCATGGAGGGACCTTGTGCTGCTGAAGGGTTGACAGGTTTTTCACTCACCTGGGTTTTGGGCCACTTAACAAGGAAGTCCTGATTTCAGATGTCCCGCTGTGTGTATCCCCACAGATCTCATCTAGCGTTCCCAAAGCACAGGCACAGATGGACAGCCAATCAGTGCTCCGCTCTTTTAAGCTTCTCTGAATGAAGTAAGCGTACTGCTACATCTCTGCTTGCCCCTAGCTGGGGGCATGCCCATGCCAACCGTTCACAAATGCCTGGCAATGCCTAACTAAACACACAGCAGTTACAAGGGACACTCATGCACCATGGGACCGGGGGCTAGGTGAGTTAATGTTGCACACAGTTTCACATCCAAAATCTGGAAGCCCCAGGGAGGGGAACTGGTCAGCCCTGGAGTCTAATTGTTTATGTTACCTACAACCCCACATCCTCTGTGCTCTGGACCCTGGCAGACCAAAGCAACTGACCACTGGCAGTCGCCTGGGTCCAGGACCAGCCGTCAAAGGAACCAGTCCCGGAAGAGGTATGTTTTTAGGGTTTGTGGGGGACATCATGAATTAGGAACCCCCTGTCCAGATACAGGCAGCAGTCCCACACTATTGTGCAGGGTGTGGGACTGCCTTAAAGGAATACAAAAGAAAAAGCAGTACCGTTTAAAAATGGCAATTATTTATTACTAACAAATGTGACAATGATCCTATAGACAGGGAAACTAACAGACTTTGGGCTCACACAACATTTGCAATGTTTACTAGGCATTAACCTTTCACATGTAGGAGCCATAATGCTCACGGGATGGGCTCTATTATTATAAAACATGCAAAATAATGTGTTGATTTAGATTTTTTAGGTGCAGCCCGTCTAGGAAGGGAGATATAGGGGAAATCCCTCAGAACAGGGTCTGACTGGCTTCCTTGGAAAGATACAATCAAACTTAAAAGAAACCATTTTCTTGCATCCTGTTAAAAATTCACAAGTTATGCTTGCTAATGTGCCTGCACGCTCGTCATCTCCAGCAACTCACGCACAGCTTTCCTTTATAAATGCTCAATCTAACCTCATGATAGAAGTTAAAATTAAAATGGCCTCCATGCTGTGCAAGTGTCACTTGAAATACTGCAACACATAAAAGCATAAACAGGAGGTTCATGACTTGCTATGCAGGTGGCCACCCAGAAGGTTAGATGAGGGGAAGCACCCCAAAGCTAGGGAAATGTGACTGTAAAAAGGCAGCAGTTCACCTATGATCGCTATTGCATTTTTAACTCCCCTACCACAGATTGGATGTAGAATACTTATAGATCTATAACTAGCTCTTCCTGGCAGCTCTAAAGTATTTTTTTTTTATTTCTTTTTACACACACACACACACACACACACACACACACACACACACACAATGAAGAAAATACCATTTTGTGAATACTCACCTGTAAAATGGGTATTCTAAGTATGTCACACATCCCGCTTCAAGACATTCATTACACTTGGGTATACTGACTGTAGATGGCGATCTTGCAGAGATGATATCAAAAAAATGTAAGACCCTCCCGGCCCATAAATACCTGGGACCTCCCACTCATCACCCAGTATAAAGATAGCAGTAAGATCAAGGGACCAGGAAAGCCAATTACAACTAACAAAGGTTCACCATATAAAGGATCCAGAATACAAAAGGGCAGGGTGAAGCGGGGTGTGTGACATACTTATAATACCCATTTTACAGGTGAATATTCACAAAATGGTATTATTCTATGTATGTCACACACCCCGCTTCAAGACATTCATTACACTTGGGACATCCAATAGCAGTGTCCATAAAGGGCGGGGATCCAAAAAACAAGGCACAAACTTAAACCACTGCAGCTTGCAGAACTTTGCGGCGAAAAACAGCATCCGCTGAGGCCCGAACATCAACCTTGTAAAACTTGGAAAAAGTGTGAACCGAAGACCAAGTAGCAGCCTTACAAACTTGCTCAACAGAAGCCTGGTACTGGAAGGCCCAGGACGCCCCAACAGCACAAGTAGAATGAGCAGTAACACGAAAAGGGGGAATCTTCTCCTTGGCAGAATAGGCCCCAACAATGGCCTGGTGAATCCATTTACAAATGGAAGACTTGGCAGGAGCCAAACCCTTCCTAGGCCCAGAGGGCACCACAAAAAGGGCGTCAGTCCTACGAAAAGGAGAAGTAGCCACCAAATAGTACTTCACACAGCGAACCACATCCAAGGAATGCAAAACCCTCTCCTTGTCATTGCTGGGCTTAGGACACAAGGAGGGAAGAACAATATCCTGATCCTGAGGGAACAGGTACAGAAACCCCAGATCCCTCCAGTTCAGAGACATGGCATCTGCTGCCAGAGCCAGTGGATCCCACGAGAGAGACAAATGCCGGAAGCTTGTGATTGTGACGAGAGGCAAAGAGGTCCACCTCCGGAGTCCCCCAACGGTGATAAAGCGACCGAAACACCTTGGGGCTGAGCGACTATTCACCCCGGCGAGATGAACCCCTGCTCAGGGAGTCCACCTCCGTGTTCTCCACTCCCAGAATGTACACTGCCAAGATGCATGGGACATTGCCCTCTGCCCAATCCAGTATCAAAGACACCTCCCTCAGGGCCCACCTGCTGCGAGTACCTCCCTGGTGATTGATGTAGGCGACCGCCGTCCGATTGTCCGACCGAACCTGAACCGGTAGTCCCCGTAACTGAGGAGTCAAGTGAGCCAGAACCAACCTGATGACTCTCAGCTCCAGAACAATGATGGGGTCATGAGCCTCCTGAGGCCCCCACAGCCCCTGAAACTGAAGATCCTTCCAAAATCCCCCACCCCCAACCTGACAGGCTGGCATCTGTGGTGACCGTCTCCCAACAAGGGGTCCCTTGTCAGATTGCTCGGATTCAGCCACCACCGGAGGGAACGCCGCACCTGAGGGGATATCAGAAAGGACTGATACAATGACAGCGGGGACCCGTCCCAGGCCGCCAAGAGATGGAGCTGGAGCATCCTTGTGTGAAACTGGGCAAAGGGAACCGCCTCGAACGACGCCACCATCAATCCCACCAGTCGCATCTCTAGCCGGATGGACGGGCGGGGGATGGATAGGAGACAATTCCTGAATCAGAAGAACCTTGGCTCGGGGGAGAAACACCCTGGCCTGAGAAGTATCCAGAGACATTCCCAGGAACTCCACCACCCTGGAGGGAGTGAGGCAGGACTTGGGATAGTTGATCACCCAACCGAAACTCTCCAGAGTGGACACCACGGTCCTGGTATCCAGCTGCGCCTGACTGAGGGAAGACGCCATGATGAGAAGATCATCCAGATAGGGCACGATGCGGATACCCCTGGCTCTGAGGATGGCCATCACCTTGGTAAACACCCTTGGAGCCGAGGTGAGGCCAAACGGAAGAGCCACAAACTGAAAATGCCGATTGTCCACGACAAACCTGAGGAATCTCTGTTGTGGTAGAAATATCGGAATATGCAGGTAAGCATCCTTGATGTCTATGGACGTCATGAAGTCCCTCTGACGAAGTGAATGGATGGCTGAACGCAGGAGTTTCCATACGGAACTTCCGGGGACGGACGAACCTGCAACTTCAGATCCAGAATGGGACGGACGGAACCGTCCTTCTTGGGCACCGTGAACAAATTGGAATAGAAGCCCAGGTCCCGGTCTGAGAGGGGCACCGGACAGATAACAGCCATGTCCACGAGACTTGCTACTGCCGCCCGAAGCCCCAGGGCGGCCAGAGGGTCTGACGGCACCCGAGACCTGAAGAATCTGGGAGGGGGTCGGAACTCGAACTCCAGCTTGTAACCGGAAGACACCACCTGAATCCACCTGTCCGAAACCTGTTGGACCCAGACCTGGGAGAAGAGTTGCAACCGTCCCCCCCACCCGCAAGGGTGAGGGCGCCCCCTCATTGCAGAGCCGGCTTGGCAGCGGCTCTAGGCTTGGAACCCCAACTGTGCCCTGGACGGGCCCGACCCCTGCCCCTAGGCCAGGAATCACCTCTGAACGAAGGGAAGGCCGAGCCCCTGCCAACTCTAGCCCCACGAAAGGACTGAGAGAAGGAAGCCGCCCCCCGAAAGGGGCAACGCTGCTTCTTACGCTGAGGTAACTTACCTCCCTTTGCCACCAAATCCAAACCCAAGAGCCACAACCCCACAAAGGGAAGGGTCGTGACTTTTTGGACACAAAATCAGCCGCCCACTAGCGTAACCAAACAGACCGGCGGATAGCCACAAGCAGGGCCGCAGCTCTGCTACACATCACCAATGTGTCGTCCAGGGCGGACAGCACAAAGGACAAAAATAGCCGGGTCAAGCCTGGAAGAGGTCAACAAGCCTCTAACAACCGACTGGCAGCTACCAATAAAAGCGCAGAAGCACAAACCGGCCGCAAGGCCGATCCAACACTGGCAAAACCATGACAAGCCATCTGGTCAATGCGTTTATCCACACCATCCTTGAGAGTAGTGCACTCCGGAGAATGGAGGACTGAGGAGCTGGACAACCCCAAAACAGGAGCCTCCACCTCTGGGGGAGACGACCAGTGCTTCACCGCGTCCGCCGGAAAGGGATATTTCTTGTCCCAACCCGGTGGGACACCCGGAAGCCGAGTCGGCCTCTCCCATTCCTTGAGAATGATACCATCAAAATGCTTTTGATAAGGAAATTCCAAGCGCGGCTTAGTCACTTCAAAGAACTCCCCCTTCAGCGGAGGAGCCGCCTCGGGGGGCGGAGAAATAGCCAGGACCTCAAACATATGAGCCAGGACCCTAGCGGGTATCCAAAGAATCCCCCTGGCCCTGCTCGGTATCAGCGCCCACAAACTGCTGATCATCTGAGTCATCAGACTCCTCATACAACTCCCCTTCCTCATGCGGGGAACAATCAGACCAATCCAGGGAGTCAAAATCCTCCCTATCAAAGGCCTGTGCAGCGGTATACAAATGTTTTCTCTTTGCCGTTGCCTTTTTAGCAATGGCACTGGAAAACAATTTTTCAAGATTGGCCAATCTGGCACACACCTCAGATTGCGACCCCCCGCTAACGACCACATCACACGTACGTGTCAAGCGAGGGGGAGGGGGAGAGGAGACTGGCGGAGCAGAACCGGACGCCAGAGATCCGTTCTGCCACGAAATAGACCGCTGCGCACAGGGTACACATAGAAATACATCATCCCCCAAAAGGGATACCCCACACCCCAAACACAGCCTGGATTGCCCCGAGGGGGGCACAAGCCCAGTATCCGGGGAAGCCTCCATATGGTGATTTTTTAATAATATATATAAATATATGTGTACAATGCTCTTTTGGGAATTACGCAATAATGCAACCTGGGATGCCCCTTTAAGTCCCGAGTGGGAGGATTTGAAGCCAACTAAATTTTAACCAGGGACCCTGGACCAGGAGAACCCCCCTTTAATAAGATCAATGGTCCACCTGGAACACACAAAACAGAACACACGCTCAGAATGCTGGATTAACGCAAGAGGTTAAAAATAGATGCATCTGAAGGGCCACAGGCCACTCACCCGACCTTCACCCACACACAGCACGCCAGGCAGGAGGGATGTGTAGGACTCGCAGCGCGCAGAAGGAGGAGGGAGGGCCGGCGCGGTTCGCGCGTCACGCCCAGCCGCGCCCCTCTCCCGTCTCTCCCGGCCAGAAGCCGGGACATGAAAGCAGCGCACACAGCACGGGGGCGGGCCGAAAACGCGCGCGCAAGCGCCCGGCCCCGCCCCCCCGTCCTAAGGAGAAGAAGCCCTCACGGGCAGAACAGCCTCACACAGCTCCCCGCCATTGCCGCACGCTGGAGGCCGGCACCAGCCCAAACGTTGAAACACACACATACACAATAATGTGATTGAGTCAGGATGGCGGGTAAATAATACGTATGAATCCATAAGGGACCTGCCCCCCCCCCCCCCTAAGGGTATCCAGGAGAGGGGGAATCCATGCCAGGGTAGGGCCAAGGGACGGGGCATCCCAAACCGGGATCACCAACCCGGATAGCCGCCTACCCCTTGATATGGGGTCTCACGGCTCCTAAGCACCATGGGTGCCAACTACCTTTGCCCGGACCAGCAGCCTAGGCTGGGAGGCAAGCACTTCAAATAAGGGGATCCGGGCAGGAATATTAGAATAAAAAGGGCCGGGAGTCATCCTGGCTACCTGCAAGGAGGAGACATCTTCTGACTTGCTCGCCCCTGCAGAGATGAAAGACTGGGTGATGAGTGGGAGGTCCCAGGTATTTATGGGCCGGGAGGGTCTTACATTTTTTTGATATCATCTCTGCAAAATCGCCATCTACAGGTCAGTATACCCAAGTGTAATAAAGGTCTTGAAGCGGGGTGTGTGACATACTTAGAATAAGAACACCATAAGAATTTCAATACTGCTGCATAATCCCACTTTTCCATTAAACAGCTGAGTGGAATGCTGAAAAAAAAAAAAAAAAAAAAACATACCCAACATAAAATTGTACAGTTGAACTAGCAGATGCCTTGACATTGCACTAAATGATACATTCCTTTATAATGTTCCAGATTTTGCACTTGAATTCTTCATGGTATGCATGAATGGTAAGTGTATCTTGACTAAATATTTATGAGCTAAATGGTCTCTCTTTCCAGTCACATAAAAAGGTAATCAAAAGCCCAATTGCTGCTTTTGTGTTAGTTTAGAAATTGACGGCTGTCCGTTGCCCCATTCTAAATATCTGCATGCAGTAAACAGAGCAATGTAATATAACCAATATGAATGAATGTAACAGATGGGGGGGGGGGGGGTTAGCATAGAAACAGATATTTAGACTAGATGTCATCAATAGAATCCGGGGCAGCCTGCCAGGGACATTTAACGGTTCCACCCAGCCACTAACGTTCCTGCTCAGTCCTGCCTCGATGTGCTTCCGAGTGGGTCAACATGCATAAGCCACAGCTGAGATACACTGAGCAGTAGTGGATACACCCACTCCTGCAGCAATGCTACAGAAAGCTTTATTATCATAGATGCAGATACTGTGGCAGGGATGGGGTACAGACAGTCAGGAAACTGAGGCTGTAGCATTGCAGATGTGTTTTAGCTGGGGGGGGGGGGTTGTAGCAAAAAGTGAATTACAGCACACTCTCTGGATAAAGTGGGCTGCATGCTGGGGTAAAAAAAGTAAACTTTGCCCGTTTAGTAGTGCTAGGGACCTTTCACACTTAGGTGCTGTAAAAAGGTGTGCAGCCATTGAATATCACTACATATATTGGGGTTGATTTAGAGCCTGGTAAGAAATCTCACTTCTTTTTTAGGAGAGAAAACTGCAATATTAAATAATAATAATAATAAACTTTCATTTGTCTACCTAGGTGCAAATTTTCACCTGGTTCTAAATCAGACCCAAGGTAGACAATGAAATTGAATGGCAATTTTCTCTCATAGAAAGGTTTTCTCACCAGGCTCTGAATTGACCCCATTAAGAGGGTTCAGCATGTTGCTACACATAATGCAATGACAACAGACAAACATACATTTGGTCACTCCACAACTGAAAGCAATAAATGCAAGTGACACACATACAATATAAAAATCACATAAGGCCTCTTCTCTCCATCGCAGGTCTTTTTATGTCGACTGCCTTTTCTTTCCCTTCTCTGTAAAATGTTAGACTGTCCAACACAAGATTGTCAGTGTTGGGATCCAGCTAGGTGACCAGCTACTCTGCTCAGTCCAGATCCGGATTCTGTGCCTGAACTGAAAGTGTAACAGAAATGGCATATGCATAGGAGTGAGTGAGGGATAAGGCTACGTTCACACTATACAGATCAGGTGTGTTTTGCAGTTGAACTGATTTTTTTGTTCCAATTGCACTGTATAAAAATGGGGGTGTTAAAGGGGCCATAGAGGATGCAGTACATTACTTTTTATGCA
The DNA here is from genome assembly GCA_027917425.1 of Gastrophryne carolinensis. Taxonomy (NCBI): domain Eukaryota; kingdom Metazoa; phylum Chordata; class Amphibia; order Anura; family Microhylidae; genus Gastrophryne; species Gastrophryne carolinensis. The sequence continues at coordinate 506,123,460 of CM051234.1, forward strand.
GATCTGCAAACGCCAATGAAGATATGGTTTCTGTTCCAGTTTGCAAACTTTTACAACGATCCGGATACTGCACCTGAACTAGAACAGAAACAGCTACTGCATCTAAATAGGTGTGAGCCCTGTGTTCATGCCTATGCGGACACAGCTGTAAATTATGTTCCAGTTCAGGTGCAGAAATGAGACAGATGCATCTGCAATGGTGTGAATGTTAGGAATTGTACATTTTATATATTTTATTTTATTGTTATGAGTGCACATGGTCCAGTCACATTAGAGCTTTTCAGGTCAGTGTTTGACCAGTCATTGAGCTGGACCGTGCACCCACCTGGATTATTACTTTATTTGGCTAGGAGTGCGGCTACCCTATACTTGCTTAGTCACAAAGTGGCGCAATTTGAGGTTCTCAAAAGAAGACAGCTGTAGAAAAGGATTGTGCAAGTAGTTAGAGAAGTATATATACAGGTCCTTCTCAAAAAATTAGCATATAGTGCTAAAGTTCATTATTTTCCATAATGAAATGATAAAAATTAAACTTTCATATATTTGAGATTCATTGCACACCAACTGAAAATTTTCAGGTCTTTTTTTTGTTTTAATACTGATGATTTTGCCCTACAGCTCATGAAAACCTCCAAATCCTATCTCAAAAAATTAGCATATTTCATCCGACCAATAAAAGAAAAGTGTTTTTAATAAAAAAAAAAAAAGTCAACCTCCAAATAATTATGTTCAGTTATGCACTCAATACTTGGTCGGGAATCCTTTTGCAGAAATGACTGCTTCAATGCGGCGTGGCATGGAGGCAATCAGCCTGTGGCACTGCTGAGGAGTTATGGAGGCCCATGATGCTTCAATAGCGGCCTTAAGCTCATCCAGAGTGTTGGGTCTTGCGTCTCTCAACTTTCTCTTCACAATATTCCACAGATTCTCTATGGGGTTCAGGTCAGGAGAGTTGGCAGGCCAATTGAGCACAATAATACCATGGTCAGTAAACCATTTACCAGTGGTTTTGGCACTGTGAGCAGGTGTCAGGTCGTGCTGAAAAATGAAATCATCTCCATAAAGCTTTTCAGCCGATGGAAGCATGAAGTGCTCCAAAATCTCCTGATAGCTAGCTGCATTGACCCTGCCCTTTATAAAACACAGCCCACCAACACCAGCAGCTGACATGGCACCCCAGACCATCACTGACTGTGGGCACTTGACACTGGACTTCAGGCATTTTGGCATTTCCTTCTCCCCAGTCTTCCTCCAGACTCTGGCACCTTGATTTCCGATTGACATGCAAAATTTGCTTTCATCAGAAAAAAGTACTTGGGACCACTGAGCAACAGTCCAGTGCTGCTTCTCTGTAGCCCAGGTCAGGCGCTTCTGCCGCTGTTTCTGGTTCAAAAGTGACTTGACCTGGGGAATGCGGCACCTGTAGCCCATTTCCTGCACACGCCTGTGCACGGTGGCTCTGGATGTTTCTACTCCAGACTCAGTCCTTCTCCACAATCTTCCTCAGGGTCCGGTCACCTCTTCTCGTTGTGCAGCGATTTCAGCCACATTTTTTCTTTCCCACAGACTTCCCATTGAGGTGCCTTGATACAGCACTCTGGGAACAGCCTATTTGTTCAGAAATTTCTTTCTGGGTCTTACCCTCTTGCTTGAGGGTGTCAATGATGGCCTTCTGGACAGCAGTCAGGTCGGCAGTCTTACCCATGATGGCGGTTTGGAGTAATGACCCAGGCTGGGCTTTTTTAAAAGCCTCAGGAATCTTTTGCAGATGTTTAGAGTTAATTAGTTGATTCAGATGATTAGGTTAATAGCTCGTTTAGAGAACCTTTTCATGATATGCTAATTTTTTGAGATAGGATTTTGGGGTTTTCATGAGCTGTATGGCAAAATCATCAGTATTAAAACAAAAAAAGACCTGAAAAATTTCAGTTGGTGTGCATTTAATCTCAAATATATGAAAGTTTAATTTTTATCATTTCATTATGGTAAATAATGAACTTTAGCACTATATGCTAATTTTTTGAGAAGGGCCTGTATATATATATATATATATATATATATATATATATATATATATATATATATATACACAAGTCTTTCTGTCCTTTCCCTCTTATGAATTTGTGTCTAATGTAGAAATCACTATAAACAAGTAAACTAAGTAACTGCCAAAAAACCTAGATCCTATTAAATATTACACCCAATCACTTATTAAATTGGAGGCACTATATGTATACAGACATCACCGTGTGGTGAGAGACAATTACTGATCTTCTCAATCACTAATTACACAGAATGTGTATTAATGGTAAATGCTACCCATGAATTCTTCCAAGATCTGTCAGCAAGCACGTTGTCCCACTTTTTCTTCCTAACAACATGGCAGGAAGTTAGATATGCAGTTCAGTTACAGGCACACATGGCTCCAGGTTCTCCCTCTCTTGCTCAGATTTATGAAAAGCAGCATACACCTTTTACTTCACTCCTCTGCTTACTTTAAACAGGTCACAAATTAAAAAAGGAGATGGAATTTCAGGGTTTAAGAATACTTACTACAACATAAAGAAAAAAGAAAAGGAGATGGCCTGAATTGTTAGCCATTTGCCTTGTGCCTCTCCACAAGATAATTAACGTACAACAGCCAAGCATCTTGGCACTAATCAGTCCGTTCAATTCATATTTTGGTAGGAAGGCCCTGAATAAGTTGCAGGACCCACCAGAAGAACTGCTTCTGGGGGCCCACACCACAGTTTGATGCAAACAGTTTCGGCTTCATATGTTGAACCCAGCACCAGGTGCAAAAAGGGTGCTACTTCTTTCTGGAGTAAAATATTCCATTCCTTTTATTTTTATACCTAGGGTGTTGATCTAGGACCAGGCCACATCCCCATTATACATTTAGCTGGGTGCATACCCAGGCAAGGAATTTGTGAATGGCTGGTGCATGCACTCCCTATAGCTAGGAGGTGACCAGGGATGCAGTTTGTGGTGGGCTCAGGCTCCATTCAGCTCACTTGCCTCTTTGACATTAAAGGGGCTATCAGAACTGAATGGAGCCGAGCACACAGATTGAATACTCGCTAGTGCCAGTGTCAGAATGCTGGGAAGGACAGTTTTCTCGGCGATCCATGGGGTCCATATTAGGATGACCTCAGAGAGGAATGCCACCCAGAAAAGTGAAAATCCCAGGCTTAGTTTCTCTTTAAGCTATACATAGTTCAGGACCACTATATAAATAATACAGATACCACAATAATAATACAGAAACAGCAACAGGAAAAACAAAAAAAAAAAATGTTTGCACCTATTATAAAGCCACACGTAGTTAGACCTATTTCCCATAATGATGTTACAATTAACACGATCTTGGAAGCTGCTGATAAGAAATGATTATCAAGATATTAAACCAAGACCAATATTGAATGGGGAAAAAAAACAATATTTCTATGTACATTTATGCCACATGATCTTTAAATGATTTATCAAAGCAGAATAAACCCACTTCCAGGGCTGGCTGTGTTTTCATCTGCTTTAATAGAGAGAATTTGGAATGAAAAAAAAAAAAAGACACACTGACAGTAATGTTACACAATTGACCCTCACTATCACAAATAGACCCCTGTACAGAACAGTCAGCTGTGCTCTCCCTGCTGCAGTAAAGACAACCAGAATACCCTGCTGCTGCTGTCATATAATAATGAACAGCATAATCATTATCATCTAGTGAGCAATCTGTACAGTATTAATTGAGCGCTGGGGCTGTATCCCTGGTACCACTGTGGGTCAGTCCAAGCCTGTCCCCCTATTGTTTTTGTATTTGTATTTATGGCAGCACCCATTAAAATGACTTCTGATTGTTTTTGCACTAAACAATCCGATCCATACCCCAACTGGATATTGTCCGACAGTGTGCTCAACAAGAGAGGTTGGGTTTATGGATCCTTCTGCTTACCATCAGCGAGCAGTGAAAACACACTACAGTTTTCTACCATTACCAGCACAGAGCAATAGCAGAGAAAAATCAAACGCAACTGATGTATCCACCAGGAAAACTACAGTCACAGCTTTCAGTTTTGCATTCATGTCATTTTTACGCATTTTACACATTTTTACACATCTGTTTTGGTCTATTTGGGGTGCGGCTAAACAGAGCAAACAAAGATGTAAAACTGATCAACATTAGATTGCACCAAAATTTAATGTAAAATGTAGAAGTTCATACACATTAAACAGCACTGAAAGCGGATGTCCAGACAAAATAAACTGCTCTCAAAAAAAAAACAAGTCCACTGACAAACCCCACAGCACAGCAGGTCTTGGACAAAAAAAATAAATATATATATATATATATTTCAAAGGCAAAAGATAAAATACAGGTCATACTGTACATAGAAAACAAAGTAAATGCAGGCAAACTGCAAGCTCTGTGGGATATTGTGTATTATACAGCTCATTATTAATACATAGGGCCCACCTTTCAGAGGTGAATAGGAGAGCGCTTTTGGATTAGCGCCAGGCTGGTTAAGCACAAAGAAAGCAGCAGGGTGGATATTTCCTGTGAATGTCCGAGACACAATACTTTGCCTATATAGCATGTGCTACCACATTATGAGCAGTTTCCGTACAAAGGCTCCAATTCACTTTGCTTAAAGTATCTTCCTGAAATAAGGGCCAGATTCACACTTTGTTTCAGAAGAAGTCAGGAGATAAAATAAAAGTGGTATTAAAAAAAAAAAAAAAAAAAAAAATGTTCGGGGCAAAAGTCACCCCTGAAACTAATGTTTTGCCGTTGCTATCTTTTTGCCTGCCTGAAACATAGGGTTTGGGTGGTTACCCAACATATGAGCCCTTTGCTAAACTCCTGTCTCTCTTTTTTTTTTTCACTTATCTTACACCTTTTTCTGTACTTCTGTGCTTTACTTTCAGAAGAGGCCTGAAAGGGAAAAGTGAAAAAAAAAAAAAAAAAACGTGTACCGGCCAGCCCGCAGGCTTGATCCCTTTAGTCTGCAGGCTGAGCTGGGTCTCTAAAAGAGGAGAACTCGCTTGTAAGAGTGTCCACCGCTGAAACGAAAAGCTGATAGCAGTGGACACCCCCTGTGCTTCCAAGGCCATATGGCAGGGGGGGGGGGGGCATCCAGGACTCGGTTAAGGTAACAACGTTTTGATTTGAAAAAAGACCTAAACCCAAGATTTTATCTTGCCTGCTTTACAAGGGCATGCAGAGTTGTGGTGGTGTGTGTCCAGGGTAGTCATTTCACTCCACACTCCCATGGCACATGCCCATACTAAATATAGATTGTGGAGGATATCATTGGGACTATTCTGAATGAACAGATTGACAGGGTGCCGCTATTTGTGCTCACACACTACCAGCCATACAGTTATGCTGACAGGGCTTCGAGCATCAGGGGTGGGACGGTTTTCAGTCTTCTGGACGTCAGGGCTGGGGGTTTTGGTTCACCCAAAGGAAAGGAAACAAGGTCATAGACCTGTGATGTGATTCAATGAAGGGAAGAAGTTAGAGGCTTAAATCATGCCTAAAATGTCTCTAGAGCAAAATGATAACTTATTTCATTCATCTTTTACAATAAATATTATAGCAGACCCCTAGTTAAAATATGACCTCAAGTCCATTTTAACCATCAACAGAAACCAGCACCATACACTGTACAGGAAGAGCTGAAACCAGGTGGCTGCAGCCTACAGAACTCCATGGGGTATAGTGAGGGAGTATTGATGTTTTTAACTTTCCTGGACATGGATTTAAAGTAGACCAAAACCCAAGATTTTGACTATCCTGGGTATTGGACCTTGCCTTGGGGCACCACGATTGGGGATGTTCCACTGTGTGTAACCCCCCAGGTCGCCCAATCTAACTTTACCTGGTCTGAGGGCGCGTGCGTGGTCTCTCGAACAAGCAGCATTCTCGGATCAGCTCCAGCCCACCCGTCTAGGGATCATCTCCAGCCTCCTGAGTAGTAAACCTCAGTGTGCTAGCGGGCTCATCCCCGCTACCCTCTAATAGGGAGCGTACACTTTAAAAGGACACAAAAACCCAGGATTTTCACTCTCCTGGGTAGGAGGTTCAGCCATTTCCTGACCCTTATTGAATATGTTAAGAAAAAAGTCAGCATCTCCCTAATGCAGGGCGAACAATCAGGTTAGTGTTATACCCTGGCATAAAGTTGCAGGGTAGAGTATACCTGAAAGTCCAATGACATCCGCAATAGTAGGGCATTCCAATTTGTATGCCTTCCCATGCTGCCACTTACAGCGGTACCCAAGACGAGGCAGTGGTAATTACCCACTTCTGCATTTCCTTCACTGGGTCATGTGACTGCTGACAGCAGTGCAATAGAGCAGTATAACAATTTTTATTTTCAGGAGAGCTTTGAAGGCCTGAAAAGGTGCAGAACAGGGGGACAGAAGGGGGGGGTGGCAAAGAGACTGAGGGGACAGAGCGGCAGGGTGCTGAAAAGACAGAACGGAGGGGGCCAGAGACTGAGGGGACCGAATGAGGGGGGTGCTAAAGAGACTGAGGGGACAGAACGGAGGGGGGGGGGGGGGAGACTGAGGTACAGAATGGGGGGTGCCAAAGAGACTGAAGGGAACGGAGAGGAGAGGGCGCAAAAGACTGAGGGGACAGAATGAGGGGGGTGCTAAAGAGACTGAGCAGACAGAACGCAGGGGGCAAGAGACTGAGGGGACAGAACGGAGGGGTGCCAAAGAGACTAAGGGGACAGAATGAGGGGGATGCTAAAGAGACTGAGGGGACAGAATGAGGGGGATGCTAAAGAGACTGAGGGGACAGAATGAGGGGGATGCTAAAGAGACTGAGGGGACAGAATGAGGGGGATGCTAAAGAGACTGAGGGGACAGAATGAGGGGGATGCTAAAGAGACTGAGGGGACAGAATGAGGGGGATGCTAAAGAGACTGAGGGGACAGAATGAGGGGGATGCTAAAGAGACTGAGGGGACAGAATGAGGGGGATGCTAAAGAGACTGAGGGGACAGAATGAGGGGGATGCTAAAGAGACTGAGGGGACAGAATGAGGGGGATGCTAAAGAGACTGAGGGGACAGAATGAGGGGGATGCTAAAGAGACTGAGGGGACAGAATGAGGGGGATGCTAAAGAGACTGAGGGGACAGAATGAGGGGGATGCTAAAGAGACTGAAGGGACAAAAAGGGGGGTGAAGAAACTGAGGGGGCAGAACAGGTGGGGGGCAAAAGACAGAACAGAACAGAGGGGGGCAAGAGGCTGAGGGGATAGAATCCGGGATGGGGGAGCAAGAGACTGAGGGGACAGAATCGAGGATGGGGGGGACAAAAGGCTGAGGGGACAGAATGGGGGGGCATAGGGGACAAGAGACTGAAGGGGCAAAATACTAAGGAGATAGAACAGAGGGGGGCAAGAGACTGAGGGGACTTAACAGATGTGGCAAAAAGACAGAACAGATGGGGGCAAGAGACAGAGAACAAAAAGGGGGGTGAAGAGACTGAGGGGGCAGAACGGGTGGGGAGCAAAAGACTAAGAAGACAGAACAGAGGGGGGCAAGAGGGTGAGGGGATAGAATCCGCAATGGGGGGGGCAAGAAACTGAGGGGACAGTATGGGGGGGTATAGGGGGCAGCAGTGTATAGACACTCTAGTGACTGGAATCAATGTAGGCAGGAAAGTAGAGTATCGGAGCGCAACTCTGACTAAACTTTGCGCCAAATAAATGTCCTTATTTGCCGCCTCCTGAGAGGCAGAGAGGCAAAGAGGGGGCGCCAGCTGCAGCTATGCAGCACACACTCGCCTTACACATAGCGCTGACATATGGTGTAGCGCTTTCCAGGGAGCCAGCTCGTCACACAGGGCACAGGAGGCCACCACACGGGCAATAGGAGCAGCAGTCATTGCGACACTCGGGGCCACTTCCGGCAGGGCTGTCATGCTTGTTCCCGCCGGGTGGCCAGCTTGTGTAATGGCCGGCAGCTGGGGCTGACAGGAGCTGTCCGGTGTGTGACAGCGTGACAGACAGAGACATGCGGCCGGGCACCTACCTGTAAGTGAGTGCTGTCCTCTGCTGAAGCGCCATGGTGTCTCAAGCCATCACTGGCAATAGACGATCCCCCCTGATCCGCCGCAATGGCAGAGAAAGCGCCGCACACGGCCGGCCGCTAGAAGGCGAGATTCGGTATCCCCGGGATCCCAGCGCTGACACGCACGCTCCATGCACGTGCACGCCACTGATCGCTGTGCTGCCCGGGAGCGGCTCCCCGCCTGGCTCCCGCTACCAGGCCACGCCCCCACATTAACTGCTCATTAACTGCTTCCTACCCGGCTGGAGGCAAAGAGCAGCAATCAAAGCACCCAACAATATCCCTTGTGTCCCCCACTTTCTCTATTTAACCATACCTTCCAAGTTTTCCGTGTGGGAAAGAGGGACAATTGTTAAATTAGGCCACGCCCCCTCATTGAGGGATAGATAGGGTGTAACAGTTAATAATAATAATGTTTTTTTATATAGCTCCATCATCTTACGTAGCACTTTACAAGGTATGATTACAGACAAGGTAAAACATAGTACAGCGAACAAGACAAAACTACATGCTACAAGGTTCAAACCAAGTGTTGTGAGCACAGGATGTAGTGTGGGGTAGTCTGAATAACGGAATAAAACACACCACACCAGATAAATAAGAAACAATTTAGAATTCAACGGTTGAATATTAGGCAAAGTATTGAACACAATAGTTGGTGTATATAGCCACTGGATTAAGGCAATAAATGACTGTAGAATAATCTAATTTCTACTTGAAGAATATGGGGGGGGGGGGGATCTCAAACAAAGGATAAACTTGTGTCTAGGTCACTTTATCATATATGGCTATTTGGATAACTTTAAAACACACTGTATGCTCTGTGTAATTCAAACAATCTATCAATACACACACAATCTATTTAAAATGTAAGATTAACTCTATATAATAACTTCAGGTAGATGATGCTCTAAATTTATAACTATGCTGTAAATAGTGAGGAGAACTGAGAAAAGTTCACTTATCCTTAGACCAAACGATCTTGGTGGGAAATAACAGTCCTGTTATTGCTGACTAAAATGATGCTGTTTTTCTTTAAAGTGGACCAACACCCAGGATTTTGACTATCCTGAGTTTTGGTCCACTTCGGTGGGGCACCCAGATCGGGGGTGCCCCGCTGTGTGAAACCCCCCAGAAAGCCCCAAAAACTCACCTGTCCCCGCTCCCATGTGACCGCTGCAGCCAATCCCAGTCGATGGACAAGCGAGCGCGCCCGCCGCCGGCTCCCGCGCGTCACTCTTACAGGGAGCGCGCCCGCGCCGGATATTCACAAACGGCCGGTGCGGGTGCGCGCCGCTGGATCGAGGAGCAGATAGGGATTTCGGGGCTTTCTGGGGGGTTTCACACAGCGGGGCACCTCCGATCGGGGTGCCCCGCAGGCCCGATGCTGATTGGCCCGGGAATCTTATAGATTCCCGGGCCGATCAGCATCAGGTGTTGGTCCACTTTAAATATTTTCCGGATATTTCTTTCTTCAAGTGGTCACTGCCACAAAAACTCTCCTAAATAAAATTACCAAGGGCGTCCTGAGTCCCTTTCTTTGCGCTCCACGGGAGGCTTCACACAGTGAATAACACACAAAAAAATAAGCCTTTACACCCCTCACACAGTGAGGTAAATAAGGAGAGTGTTAATTTCAACCAAAAACTTCACTGTGGCCCTATAATTTATGTGGGATCAGAAAATACTATTCAGTGATTACTCACCTGTAGAATTGGTATTATATGTATACAGCACGTCCTGTTCCAGAATATTCCTTACTCTTGGGTAATACATCCAGTAGATGGCGCTGGACTGCAGAGACAGAAAAGTGGCTCCTCCCGGCCCCATATATACCCGGGACCTCCCACAAAATCCCCAGTATTGAAAAGCAGTTAAAATGAGACCAGGAGAACTATAACCATTATATAAAAAATTTGAACATAAGGACAATCACCATAAAGAGGTAACTAAAGATAATGATAACAAGTGTGGGGTGGAATAGGACGTGCTGTATACGTATAATACCAATTCTACAGGTGAGTAATCACAGAATTGTATTATTCTAAGTATACAGCACGTCCTGTTCCAGAATATTCCTTACACTTGGGACATCCAATAGCAGTGTCCGTAAGGTAGGGTGGGATCCCCAAAAGTAACAGCAGAACCTTGCGGCCAAAAGCAGCATCACCTGAGGCCCTAACATCAACCTTGTAAAAAGACCAAGTAGCGGCCTTGCAAACTTGTTCAACAGAAGCTTGGTGCTGAAAAGCCCAAGAGGCACCAATAGCAAGAGTAGAATGAGCAGTAAGGCGGAAGGGAGGCTCCTTCCCCTTAGCAGAGTAGGCCTGTATCACAGCCTGACGTATCCACTTGCTGAAAGTGGACTTAGCCGGAGCCAGACCTTTCTTAGGTCCAGACGGAAGCACAAAAAGAGCATCAGTCTTCCTGAAGGATTCAGTAGCCACCAAATAGAACTTCAGAGTTCTGACTAAGTCCAAAGAATGTAAAACCCTCTCCTTAGGGTTACTAGGATTAGGACACAGAGAAGGCAAAACAATGTCCTGATTGAGATGAAACAACCTTAGGCAGAAAATATGGCTTAAAACGAAACACCCCCTTTGTCCTGGTGTCTCTCAAAATAAGGAGGCTTGATGGAAAGCGCAGCCAACTCAGAAACACGCCTAACAGAAGTGATAGATAGCCACCAAAAAGACCACCTTAAGTGTGAGAATGGACAAAGGGAGACCCCTGCAGGGTAGATAAGACCAAGTTCAAGTCCCAGACTGGTAACATAGGCTTACGTGGGGGACACACGTGAGTAACCCTCTGGAAAAAGGTCTTGACCAGGGAATGCTGAGCAAAGGATCTTTGGAAAAAAATAGCCAAAGCAGACACATGGCCTTTCAGAGTACTGAGCTGAAGACCCAGATCCAATCCATGTTGGAGAAACTCCAGAATCCTAGGAATAGAAAACACATGACAGGGAAGCGAGTGGGACTTGCACCAGTCAATGTAAGTACGCCAAACCCTGTAATAGATGGAAGAAGAGGACCTCTTCCTAGCCCTGATCATGGTATTCACAACCGAGGCAGGCAGCCCTTTTTCCATCAAGATGGAGGTTTCAACAGCCAGGCCGTCAAAGCCAGCGTTTGTAAATTGGGGTGGCATATGTGTCCCTGAGTGAGCAGATCTGGAACCCGTGGCAGGGCGCACTGATCTACTGCCAACTGCACGATGTCTGCGAACCACACCCTTTTGGCCAACAGGGGGCCACCAGGATGGCTGGTTTTGAGCCATCCAGGATTTGATGAATCTTGGGGGCGGCCAGGCTGCAAATCTTGTAACCGGAGGATACTACCTCCTGAATCCACCGGTCTGAGACATGACGCCTCCAGACATGAGCGAAGAGCCGAAGCCGTCCCCCCCACCCGGATGGGTGAGGGCGCCCCTTCATGCCTGAGGGGGCTTGGTGGAGGACTTAGTCTTGGGACCCCGGGGGGGCCAGGGCGGCCACGTCCCCTGCCCCAAAAATCTCCACGGGCTCCAGCAAAGGAAGCTCCCCGTCCAATTCTGGAGCCCCTGAAGGAAGGAGAAAAGGCACCTGAACCCCGAAAGGACCGGGGCTGCCTTCTACGCTGAGGTAACTTGCCTCCTTTAGCAAACAAGTCCAAACGTTCACCAAAGAGGCGCAGCCCTTTGAAGGGAAACCCAGTGAGAGCCTTTTTGGCAGCGTTGTCAGCTGCCCACTGGCGCAGCCAGACCGAGCGGAGTATCGCCACCAATAAGGCAGAAGCCCTGCCACACATTCTAATGGTATCATCCAAGGCAGAGAGAACATATGCAACAAATTCCTCACAACGCAGAAGAGCTCTATACTCTTCACTACCAGCATCGTCAGGGGCCCCATCTAAGAGACCCCTGAGCAGGCTTTTAATAGCAACAGCCGTAATAGCAGAGGCACAGACCAGACGGAGCGCGGTCCCCACACAGGCAAAAGCATAGCAAGCCAGCTGATCAATGCGCCTGTCCTCCCCATCCCTCAGTGAAGTAGAGTCAGGGGAATGCATGACGGATGTGTTGGACAACCCCAGAACTGGTGCATCCACCTCGGGAGGACATGACCACCGCTTAACCATTTCAGCAGGAAAGGGATACCGCTTATCCCAACTCTTTGGCACCCCGGGGAGCCGACTAGGCCGTTCCCACTCCTTGAGCACAAGATTATTAAAATGAGCTTGTTCAGGAAACTCCAAGCATGGTTTAACAGTATGAAACAGCCCTGCTGCCGCGAAGCCACGGCAGGAGGAGAGATACAGAGTACATCAAAAATGTGAGCCAAAAGTCTGTCAGTATCATCTGAAGCCCATGGGTCATGCCCAGAATCCGCACCATACTCTCTAGGATGTTCTTCCTCCTCTAGGGGGGTATAACATCAAAAAATTCCTCTGCCTCCATAGGAAAGAGGGAAACACCAGGTAATAAATGCCGCTTCTTGGCAGAAGCCTTACATGGGCCAGATCCAGCAATATGTCTCTCAATGCTGGCCACCCGAACAGCCAAATCAGGTTGAGACTCCCCACTGGTATGCACCTCACTGGGAGTCAGATGTAAGCGTGGGGGGGTAGGCGAAGCCCGAGGGGACGCAGGCCCAGCCACCGGTAACCCAGACTGCAATACAAGCATCTGCTGGGCACAGGGAACACACACCCTGACATCATCACTTATAGGGGATACCCCACACGCTACACACAGCCGGGCTTGTCCCGAAGGAACCCCAAACACATTATCCTGAGAAGCCTCCATATGGTGATTATTGTGGCACAATAGGCCAATTGGGATTGACGCCAATAAGGCTACCCAGGATGCCCCAATAGCCCGCTAGGGAAGTGGGAGATATAAAATACAAGAGCCCTCCAATAGGGAGTTAACACTAAATAGAGGGGATAGGACCAGGAGAAACCACTAAAGTTTGACCCGCCTGCAAGACATAAGCAAAAAGATCCCGTAAGCAATGAGCAATTCAGAGAATACAACGGACTGCAATAGGGAGACGCCAGACACACGCAGCAGAAAACTAAAATGGCGCCCGCATATACGTCGAGGGGCGGGCCGCGGAGAAAGTGATGCAGAACGCGTCAGCCGGCAGGCCCGCTCCCCCCGAAGAGCGAGAAAACGCGCCCACGTGACAAGACCAGACAATGATGGCGCAGCTGCGCCTGAGGTGATGTCGCCGCCGACCGCGGAGCGAAATACAAGCGTGCAGCGGCGGCGGCAAAAGAAACCAGTGCAACCAATTCAAACAGTGATCACCACATAAAACATATCTTATATATATGTATACATAAGACATGCACCCCCCCCCCCCCCCCCATCTCCAGGGAGAGCGAAAGTGAAACGAAGGCCAGCCTAAGGGAGCCAACTGCGGGGACAGGGGGTGAGGGGCATAAGATGCGGGAGGGGCATCCCATAAGGCTCACCATGGGCCTGTATCGCCTACCCTTTGGTGGGGGACTGCGGTTGGAGCAGCGCACCTTAGCACCTGACCTAAGCTGGGAGGCAATAAAAGGAAATGGGTGGGAATAGTCCTACAGGGCCGCAGGCTAATAGCCCCGCTCACCTGCGAGTAGAGAGAGCCATCTTCTAGTCATCGCAGCCCAGACTGCAGAGAAAAACTGGGGATTTTGTGGGAGGTCCCTGGTATATATGGGGCCGGGAGGAGCCACTTTTCTGTCTCTGCAGTCCAGCGCCATCTACTGGATGTATAACCCAAGTGTAAGGAATATCTTCTGGAACAGGACGTGCTGTATACTTGGAATACACATACAAACACAGAAGTGCTCCCTCTGACCCACCTCACGGACTCTGCTCCCTCAGAGCTGTGCTGTGCCTTTTATAGCTGCAGGAATGATTGCACCAGCCTCTCTCTCATGGCTGGCCCTGCCCACCCACACACACACAGAAGAGTTTTCTAGAAAACTCCTAGCAGAGGTTTACACAGGAGACAGGGCTGGCTCCAGGATTTTGTGGGCCCTTGGGCAGAATGGTATCAGGGGGCCCCTTTGTGGTGAAGAGTCACGTCACATTATCAAGGGATGTCCCAAATCTGGATGCCCCCTAAGGATCATTCTGTTTGGACCAAAACTCTAGTTTTGGTATACTTTGAAGCGCACCAAACCCCTTTAAACCTGACCTCTGAGTCTAAACGAATCTAGATTCTCCTGATTTTGGATGCCCTTGTGTGTGACCCCCTCCCCCCTATGTTCATTACTTTCCTGGAACTGGTGAATGCAGTGTGGGATCACCAATTTGAGTTCACGACCAAACCAGGGGGGTTCTTTCACAAGCAGGGGCATCCCAGATTGAGATGCCCCTGTAAAGCAAACTAAAACCCAGGGGTGGAATTGCTTGCATGGTGGGTATGCCAGTGATCCCAGGGGGTTTCACACAGTAGGGTATCACAATTTGGGATGCTCCACGGATAGGAAATCAGCTGGGGTGGGCAACTTAAAAGCAGAACAAAACCCAGCACTTCCTCCCCTAGAATCTAAATCGAGATGCCCTTTTGTGTGGAACCCCGCCATCCGATGAGATGTGGGCACCAGCTGTCAAGCGCCGTTGCACACCCCAAAGGCAGGCCCGGCCAGTGACCCCCCCGGAGGGTGAGGGCCCCCGGCAGCTGCCCCACCTTGCCGGCTGCTGACGCCGGCCCTGACAGGAGACAATAGGAAAGAGCCCTGACCTTGTGAGCTTATATATAGTCTAAAGGATGGGGGTGGGATCACAAGTGGTAGAGCTTGGTTTGGGCTGCATGTACCATTTGAAGGTTATAGGAGTTGCTTAAGCCAGGTTATATGCTTGTCTGAAGAAGTGAGTTTTGAGGGCACTTTTAAAGGCTTGGAGTGATGGAGAGTGACGGATTGAGCAGGGGAGTGCATTCCAGAGAAGAAGAAGTATTGAGTGCAGGAGTGCGAGGTGGTGACCAAGGAGGAAAACAGGAGAATGTCAGAGGCAGAGCGGAGGTTGTGCTTGGGTTGATAACGCTGGATCAGAGATGAAAGGTAGGGAGTGGCCTGGCTGGAGAGAGCGTTGTAGGTTACAACAATATAAACACTTTTTAATGATACAGAGCTGCATTTTACACCTGAATGAGGGACAAATGTGAACAACGAGGGACTGGGGGACTTGGACTCAAAAGAGGGACACTCCCTCTTAATCAGGGACCTTGGGAGGTATGATTAACGTATTGTGTCCCCTCAGTCTGCTTCTAACCCCTATTGCCTGCCCACTTTTTCTATTTAACCCCTTGCACCCTACACGGTTTTTAATAAACCCCTTAGGCTGCCTCAGTCTTCATTTTACCCTTAAAACACGCACACTGCATTTATATAGGAAGCAGCAGTGGATCACCCAACCAGCTAATTCCTAGTTCCTGGGACATGACAATTTGGGATGCCCCAATAACTGTAATCCTCTGTAATCCTCCAGATAACAATGTAATCCTATGGTGCATGCGCAGTTTGCGGATGCATCCCGGATCCCCTCCAGTCCATGTGCATACCTGCGCTAGACATTCCTGACCAGCACTCCATTATGCTTTACCAAGCCATTTTGACATCAGTGCACATGCACCATTGGGTTTTCACAGCGATCCATCACACAGCCGGGATGCCCTGCTGGAAAGGAACAATAATTGCAATAGTGAGAATCCTGCTGATTGTGGCCTTCGCCCTGCATTTCACCCCTTATGCCCCCTCAGCCTTCAATGTGCAGTGCCCCCTTGACCTGCATTTCACCCCTTGTGCCCTCCCCCAGGATGCATTTCACCCCGTGTGCCCCCTTGGTTTGCATTTCACCCCTTATGCCCCCTCGGCCTGCATTTTTTCATTGTGCCGTGCCCCCTTGACCTGCATTATATCCCCAGGGGCCCACTCAGCCTTTTTTCATCCCTTGTGCCCCCTCGGCCTGCATTTTAAACCCTTCTGCCCCCTCAGACTGCATTTTGCCCCTTGTGCCCCCTCAGACTGCATTTTATCCCCTTGTGCCCCATCAGACTGCATTTTACCCCTTGTGCCACCCCAGTCTGCATTTTGCCTTTGTGCACCTCAACCTGCATTTTGCTCCTTGTGCCCCCTTGGCTTGCATTTCGTCCCCTTTACCCCTCAGTCTGTATTTTACCCATTGTACCCCTGGGGCTGCATTTTACTCTCTGTGCCCCTCCCCCCAGAGTCTGCATTTATCCCCTCAGCTGTGTTTAACCCCCTGTGTCCCCTCAGTCTGTGTTTAACCCCTTATGCCCCCCTGGGTCTGAATTTTACATCCAGCACCCCTTACCTCAAACAATGTCTGCATTCAAGTGGACCAACACCCATTTTGTTAAAAAAAGGATGTTGGACGCAGCATGGGAGGGCATCCTGTTCCTGTACCTACACCAAGCCCCACAATAGGATACCAACGATCACATGGTCCAGAGTCCTCATGCAGGATTCTGGTCACTAAAGGAACTCCTGACCACATGACCATCAGCAGCCAGTCGCAGGCCTAGTATCGCTGAGCAAGCGAGGTCCACACAGATAAAACCTGGCTTGCATGGGGTGTATGTGCAAGGGTATGGGATGCCCCTCATACTCATCCCATCTGCAATTAACAGCCATTTTATAAAAAGCGGAAGGTAACCCCTGACACTGCAAGTGTGTTATCATATGACGACTGGAAATACTTGTAGAACTTATGCTGCCTATTTGATTAGAACATTTAACCCTGAAACTAAAGACTTTGAGCTTCTGGATATTACCAGGGCAGGTTCTAGGCAGAATAGCTTTCAGTGCGGGAAGGAAAAAATTCTTCCCCCTCCTCACCAATCTTATGGTGCTGCTGCAGGTATGTGCCATACCTTTTGTTTAGCAGCAATGTCCCCCTGACCAATATAAGGGAATGAGGGACCTGGTGTATGGCCTGTGCCTCTAACAGTGGCTCTGACCCAAAACAGGATGGCAGGGATAAAGGCCCCCCCAAAGGCCTTGATGCCCAGGGCAGTCACCCTGCTCTCCCTCCCCTAGAAACAGCCCTGGATATTAGACTAAAATCATTGACAATAAATGAAAATAACACTAAAGAAGACCACTGTTAGCTTGCACCTAAATGAGTTACTGATAAGTCATAACTTATATCATAGCACAAGGTTTCATTCACAAGGTATCAAAGCATCCCCTTCACTATTTAGAATGGCTGCTGATTATACCAGATCATTCTTGGCAGATGTTAGAATAGGTATCTGACACATTATAAAAAGCATTCTGCTTTCAAATTATAACAGGCCTCTGACACATCAGCCTTACACATTATAACCTGCTGCTGAGACACCAAAGGCTCCATATCTCCCAGCTGTCCCTCATTTGGATGGACTGTACACCCAACACACACAACTTTTACATTTTGGGGTGTTGTTCCTCAATGCGGTGGCATCCCGAATTGTCGCTCCCACAGTGCAGACTCGGGCAAGAACGAGCAAGCTGATTGGGTGAGCGGCCAGCTCAGTCTTCTAGGCTTTAGACTCCAGGGCCTGCATAAATTATACCAGATTGCTGCCATTTTAAACCAGAACATGACCATCAGCTGTGACATGCCACTGAAAAGTTGTACTGTTACCCTGAAGCTTTATCAGGCAGCTGTGGTATTATCCTTGAACACTCTCCTCACAAATTGTTACAGCCCAACTTTTGCCAGGCTGCTGGCACATTATGGCAGTTTTTTATGTGCATGTATGGTCATTGTATGCTTGTACACACACAGGAATTTTTACTCCACATTAAACCCAACTGTGCAGCAAGAAAATCCCAAGCAGGAATGGTGGACTGCCCAGGCCATGCCCGGGGAGCATTCACAAGGTTGCTACCTTACCACTAGTCAATGACTGCCTCCAATCTCCCTAAATCTGGATACTGGGTTGTAGCACAGATGATTCAGGTTTAGGTTACGCCACTGACAAATCCGGTAACAATTTTAGATCATTTCAGTTAGTTCATATTTACTTAAAAGGGACTCAAAGAGGAACAACACACAGGAATTTCACTTTGCCATGTGATGTTCCTCTTGGAGGGGGGTGGGGAGATTTCAGTTCCCCATGTGTTGCTCCTTTCGAGGTGGGGGGGGGGGGTTGGATGCTCCGGGGTGGGGGGGAATGCTGTATGATGGGATACAGGAATTGGCTGTGTACAGCACGGCTGTCCCCCATCAGATGGAGCTCTAAAATGAAAAGGTGAGTACCTCACTAATGGGTGTGAAAGGCTAGGTTAGTTTAGTTTAGTGTTCCTTTGAATAAAGAGCCTGTCCAGGGGCGTACATAAACAGGGGGCCCGCGCAAACTACCTACCCCACCTCTGCAAAATGTATGTCTAGCAGCAATGTACATACTCACCTATCCATTCATGTCACCTCCTTTCCCCCTGCCCCGCGTGGGCCAGTGCCTCCATGACGGGCATGCTCATACCGCTGCCTCCCTTAGAAGAAGATTGGAAATGGCAGCCCTGATATTTTAAGACAGGTGTAATTTATTGTACACTCGGCATGGCTATGGAGGTGCTCAATCCGAATCAACGAACCCTCAGGGGAGAGCAGGGGGGCAAACCTAATTACATACCTTTCAACTTTTCAGAATGGGAAAGAGGAACAGTTGTTAAAATAAGCCATGCCCCCTCATTGATTGATGGATAGGAGATAGGATGTAACAGTTACAACAATATAAATAGGCAATTTAAATAGGCAAATGAATCATTTATTGATACAGGTCTGCATGTTACACCTCAAAGAAGGACAGAGAAGAACAACGAGGGACACGGGACATGGACTCAAGAGAGGGACAGTCCCTCCAAATCAGGGACAGTTGGGAGGTATGTTCATGAAAAGCAACTCCTTTGTGCATATGCAGGGGACACCAGGGACACAGAACTACCCCTAACAAATAAAGAAAGTCAAGGACTTCAGGCTCCTGCAGCCATCCAGTAATCAGACAATTCAATGAAAAGTTCCAGCGCTTGTATGAAACTTGACCTTTATTTAGCCAATCATAAAATCATCCAGCATCATAAAACAGACACAGCAGCCATACTGGCACGGGAGAGGGCTGGCTCTAGGTTTGTGGGGGCCCTTGGGCAAGAGAGTCTTAGTGGGCCCCTAAGTAGTGTGTCACATGATTTCTTCTTTCAGCTGTGCTGCCTCAAATGGGTCATCTACTGCTGATGATCGCTCTCCAGTCCTTATTGCCTTCTCCATAGTCACCGATTGTCCTCTAGTCCTTGTTGCATTCTCTACTGCCGCCAAGCACCGTTCAGCCCTTACATGCTTGCTCCGCTGCCACTAAAGACTTCATCATTGCTGTCAGTTGCCACCTGGTTCTCACCACGTTCTGAGCTTCCATCAATTGCCCTCCATTCCATGCCACCTTTTCCAATGTTGTTGATCATCCCCTGTTGCTGAGACCAGCTATGATCAGGTCTGCACACAACACCCGGCATTTGGTAGTTCAGGCCACTGTAAAATGATACCATGGCCAAGTGTGAGCCTAAGTGGGCCACTAAAGATGCCAGGGGCCCTGGCAATTGCCCAGCTTTGCCCTGTGCTGGCGCCGGCCCTGGCCCGGGATGGTAGCACTTCTACGTGTTTCAGGGATCACCTCTTAGTCATGCATAGCGACGTTTCATAGAAGTGCTAGAAACTCTCATTGGATTGTAGAAATACGCCTGTCAGTGGTGGTGAAGAGCTGTCAGGGTTTGGTGGAGTCGCCTTGGTTGCAGCCAGCTCCACTGTTCCCCATTGCGCAGAAAGCAGTGTGAGAGTTATGTAACAATATCTGGTCCCCTTCTCCCTTTCTCGCCTGCACAGTTATGTCCTCTGCATGTGCATTAAAGAAGCCAGAGCTGCTGACTTCCTCCTCTCTGTGTCACGTCACTCCTGGTAGACCTGCCAGAAACAGATGCATGTGGGTAGCACAGGGTCAGCAGGATGCAACATTCTATTGATACAAACAAAGAGTTATGTGTTAGCTGCAGCAGGTACTAAACTGAAAGTAATATTAGGTCCCACCAGCCATGTGAACTAAGATCAACCTCAATATCCTTCCCTAAATGCTGGCAGATTATCGGCCCGGTCAGCCCATGACCATCCCGGATCATCCACACTGAGCCTGAATCTGAGTGTCCTCCAGTGATAGGAGGTTTCTTGGCTTGGAATGTAAAGTGGGTCCAGGTACAGGGAGCTGGGTTGAGAACAGGGATGCAGGATCGATTGGCAGTGTAAGATGCTGCAGCCAAACAGCAGTGTGACCCTCCAGGACTCCCCCCAGTTCTCCTTGTGGCCAGTACGCCCCTGTACTTAACATTAGAGGACCCTGGTGCATACCTTTACCAAAGCTTGGAAAGGCAATTTTTGTTGCTGGCTTATCTGTCACCATATTTGGGTCCCGTTTTCCCCATGGGACCACTGCAGTTCCAGCTTACAATCTCTAGGTGGATTTGTGTAGTACGAGCCCAGGCCAAGGAGCTCACTTGTGTTGAGGGGCACCTTGACCTGGTCTCTTACTTTGCTGTACAGAAGAACTGGACCCACAGTAAAATTCACACAGATTCTGGGACATGTGGACAGCGATAGATACTGTAGGAATGACTGCAGGTAAACCAGGGACCCTTGTGCCAGTCACCAGTTCTTATCTGCAATCTGTTGGGGAAAGGACACAAAACTGGAGCCAAATTGGGGAGATCGTCCTTTCAACTTTTAAAGTTGCCAATTTTATTTCAGAAAGGTGAACATTCTTTCTAAAATGTGTGAATAACAGCACCCCATGGGGAATTCAGATATTGGCCAAAATGAATATAAAAACAAAATATAATAGAAAAAGATAATGTTGCACTTTCTTTTGTGTTGAATTGGAATGTTTCTCCAAATTCTGGGCACAGACAAGGCTCGAGCGAGCAGTGCCATCACCCTGGGCGAAAGTAAGGCAGGGGGCACCAAACTGGCTGCCAAGTTGTGCCTTCTAGCGCTAAGCTCAGAACCACCTGCATTGTACTTAAGTGCCCCCTGGATACTTTAAATGCCCCTGTCATGTTCTGGGAGTGGGTATGGAGAAGTGAAGGCGCAGCATTGACAGAATCAGAGTGTGGCTGGAAAACAATAAGGTCATACTCACCCCGACTCCTGCAATCTGCTTCCCATCCTCTATGGTTAAGACTAGTAACATAAGCTTTTATGTGATGTATATGTCCGCATGAGATGTGGATCAGAATAGAGGAGACAGGATGAGTATAAGAGCACAGTTCCCAGCTGCTATCTGCACAGGTCAGTGCTACTCCCTCAAAGTGCAGAGATTTATGTTTCAGAGTTTCACTTGCATATATATTATTGGGTGGGGGGGGGTCAACTGGCTCTCTGCTTGACAATTTCTGAGTTTGTGGTATGGCGACTGCAATTGTAGGGCGAGTTTTTTTTTCTTGCCCTGAATGCTATTTAGTCTAGGAACTGTCCTGAGTACAAGTATGCACTTATAGGTGGGAGAGGATCTATTTGGAAAACCCTTCATGTGATGTTGGGCCATATCGGTATGCCATATCTTTACAAAGTAAGTGAACTTTTACTATAAGAATCAAGATACTAGAGACAGGCAGAACACCAAGTGTAATTAAACTCAAATGGTTTATCTTTCTTCATATAACAGCTTAAACAGGCTCATAGATTGAGCGGGATGGCCAGCAGGACCCACCCAGTTCTCTTTTCTGACCAGACTCCAGGTTCCTATCAAGTGCCTTACTGGCAATCCTCTGGATTGTGAGTGATAGGGACTTCAGGAAAGTGTGTCTTTTGATGTGTTACTGTTCCTGGAGTCCCTATCATTCACAATTGAGTGTTAAGGCATCCAAATTTTTGGGGGGCATTTACCAGTATCGTTGTATAAAACCTATATATATATATATATATATATATATATATATATATATGTATATATTTATATATATATATATATATATATATATATAGAGAGAGAGAGAGAGAGAGAGAGAGAGAGACTTGGACAATACTATGTATAACATATTTAGTAATAGAACGTCCCCTGTCAGCTGGAACAGTCCATCCATCACAAGCAACATCCTGCTTAAGCCATCGTCAATGCACAACAATAAGTCCTGAGGGAAGCAGATAAGCCTGGCTATATGATAAAGCATATTATATCTCATCCTGCATTACTCTGCCCACAGGAAGACTTCCAGTTCTACTACTGCGTGTTGCCATGTTATATATCCGCTGGGATTTTATTTAACATCTAAGTAAACATTTTCAAGAAGACATGAGGCCAGTGTAACCAGCTACTTTGATTAAAGTGATATTAAAGGCAAAGGTAATTGTTACACTACTGCGTAGGGCTGCATTTGCCACTGTCCTAAACTGTTTTCCATTTTTAAATTGAAGAAGAAATGGCTGAGATGTCGAGGTTTACAATTTACCTGATGATTTCTCCTCTGAAAAAAGTGGGTGTGACCTTGGTTCTGTAAAGTTACATGATAATCAGCATAATCGGCCTGGTGTGTAAGATTCCCAGAACTTGCTTAAGACACCTTGGTTGTGCTTCTCCCCTGGCCGCAACCCCAACCGCACATGCACGCACTCCCAATTGTGTTTGTGTGCACTCCCAAAGTGCATGAGCGCACTCCCCAAGCGCGCAAGAGCTCACTCCCAAAGCATGCATGCGCACACTCCCACAACACATGCACGCAGGCAGGCTGGTGGGTGACCTGACGGGTAGGTGGGTGGTCCGGCTAGTGGGTGACCTGGTAGATAGGTGGGCAGGCAGACAGTAAGGAGGAAATTGGTGGTGGCTTGGGGCAGACTGCGGCCTACCTGCAAGGCAGCTTCAGCGGTGGCAGTGGCTTTAGACATCTCGGGCAGCGGGGCTCCTCCAGCAGCAATGGCAGGCGGTGTGTCCCATCTTACACAGCTCCGGTGGGGCTCCCCCTGCGGTAAGTGGCAGCGGCAGGCGCGCACCTCCTGGGGGAAGCGCCGCTGTGCAGGAGAGAGCTGCTAGGAGGAGGCGTGGCAGGGAAGCGGGAGGGAGGGGTTAGCTGGGCTTGATGGCAGAGAGCCATTCAAGCCAAAGAGTGGCATAGTTCTGTTATGGGGACCTAATCACTGATTGATGAACCAGATTGGCGGCGTGTGGCTGGAGCCCCGAGTGAGGAAGGGGATTTCCTCATTCAGGGCGCCGACCAAATAAGAATGACAGCGCTGGCGGGACATTTGGTGAGGTAAGCTGCTGTTTATTAAATTTGTTTTTGGCTTTACAATAACAGCAGTCGTGGCCTACAGGTAAGGAGAAGGCCTTCCTGGGCATGGGTCATGACTCTTGAACAAGGCACCTAACCCCCAACTGCTCCCTGGGTGCCGTAATTAGGACAGCCCACCCCTCCGAGAGTCTGTATACCCACTACAAGGATGGCGACCAATACCACTAAATTTCCTGCAGTGTGAGGTAGAAGATGTAGCAGGAATTTGAACTTTGCCCACCTTTTAATTCCATTCTTCCATGATCATGCGAAAAAAGTGATCTAACAGCCACTCTGTCCATTGTAGTGGAAGCAATCACGGCAAGTCACAGTGTTTCCGCAGCTGTCACAGCAAAGCATGTTCAAGACTCCTTGCTATGACATGCCGTAACTTAGGCCCTTATTCATCAAGCGATAGCGCCAGGTAGTGTCTGACGAGCGCCAGGTTCCGCCAGCTAACGGCGGCTACCGACTCAAGTACGCCCGGCGTCGGCCACAATGACGCATTTATCAAGCTAAATGAGGCTAGCGCCGGCGAGAGCGACAGCTAGCGCGGGATTCATCATGTAGCCGACTGCAACGAACAGCGCAGCTGCTAATCCCATCACAGCGCCAGGTATGACCAGTCGCTCCCTGGCGTTGTCCAATGCATTTCAATGGAGCAATCTTTAATTAATCATAATTAATTGCTATTATTTATTTATTTTTTTTTTTCAAATGTCAAAAATTCTGTGACCACTTCTGCAATGTTAGGGTTTTTTTTAAGGAAAAAAAAAAAAAATTGTGCAGAATTGATATTACAGGTATTCATATTACAAAATGTTTAGAAAAACTTGTATAATTTTACAATAAAAAAATATGGTTGTTTGGGGGTTAAAAACTATTTTACACCCATCGCCGCCAGCGCTCTGGGGTTTAAACAAGGATTTCACAGCGCGAAAAAATTCGGAGCGTGATTTGTTAATGAATCTGCAGCAAGCCGTTCGCTCTGGCCATTCGTTGTCAGGCGCACCCATACAACGCTGAACCTGTGAAACAGCGACCCCTAAGCCCGTATTCAACATTACCGCACACCGACTGAGTCGCTGTCAACAAGCAAACCCCGGCCAAGCACAGCGAATACTAGCTGGCGCTGTGAAAATCACGCTATTGGCTCTCATCTGTCGCTACCTGGCGCTATTAATGAATCGGCCTCCCCGTCATGCAATGCTATGAAAGCATAAGGTATTTAAATATAAATGTCGATTTTGAGTTGCAGTTCCCATAGGGAAAAGGTGGGAGAGAGTTATTGTGTATCTTGACAGCGACTTTAAAGTATAAGAAGTTTAAGTTATAGCCTGATTATCACTAAGACAAAAAATAAAGAAAATGTCCTCAATGAGATTGGGAACACTATTTTTTTACCAGCATGAAGCTCTTTAGCAAGTTCAGTTTAAAGTTATACCAAAAACAATCCCGATTGTTGTCCCATTGTCTGTGGCTACACATTGCACTGTCCTAAACTAAATATGTTTTTAAAAAGTTATTGCTAAAAATATTAGAACATTGGAGATGCAGGGAGAAAATGAAGAGAAACAGTGGGAGTGGCAACAGTGATGTGATGTAAGCACACTGTGAGTGTGAGATAAGAGAGGACGTCGGGGTTTCAGAGATGCAGAGAGAGGCAGCCAATCAGGACAGAAGAGCAAGAAGCAGAGCACTAGAGACACTCAATGAAATGTACACTACTGATATTATTCTTTAACTTTTGACTTGCTAATCACTTTACCTTTTTAAAGCCAACAGGAGTCTTAAACAGAAAGGAAGTTAGGCACATTCTCTTTAATAGCAGGTCAACCATATCCTGTTACCTCTAGGCTTCATTACTAAGCCTAGAGTTCTACAGTACTTCAAAGCAGACGTCCAGTAACCATAGGGATGCCCCTGTTAAGCAGACCAAAACACGGGGGTGGGCAGGAGTTGCCGCCAATTGGTGGGGAGAACAGATGGCCAGTGCTGGAAAGGTAAGACAAGATTTTTTTATTATTTAAGATGCCCAAAGTTAGCAACTGGGGGGTTGGGCGTTGGATAAGTTGGGCTGTTTAGGCGGCAGCGAAGTCCAGAGGTAAATGGATTTCTGCTTTAAGTTCTTTTAACATGTTGTCTGAGTTCAACATTCCAACAATTTACATACTGTTCCACTGCCTTATCTGGGTTGTCAGTTTCAGTTACTGTAAATACATTTATAACTTTTTCAGGAAGATCATTTCTCTTTTTTTTATTCCTACAGAGAGGGTGGGGTGCTGGGAAAAATAGGGAAAAATGCCTGGAGATTAGAGGAAAGTGCCTTATGGATGGTTGCTAAATAGCTATGCTACTTAATGTACTCTTCAGTAAAAAGTCAAATGCATATACTTCCTGAGTTCACCCCGTAACAGACTTTTCATGCAGACTCTGGTTCTCTCCAGCTTCAAGCTGAGCAGCAGGGTTAGCTCCCTCCTCCTGCTCAGTTCTCATCTCTTTTGTCTTCTGACATCCACCGCAGCCAGCAGTTTGTGAATCCTGGACTGGAGTACAGGAGTGGCCATCCGACCCAGACTCTACAGCCACTTCTAAATCCCGAACCCAGAAATCCAATTTAAATAGGAACAACACACCAGATTTTCACTTTCTGGGGTGTTGTTCCCTCCATTGGGGGCATCTTGTATTGAGATGCCCTGCAGTGTGTATGTCCCTAGGTCAATCACCTAGGGTAAACAGCCAATCCCAGTTCACGATGCCCCAAGGAGTGGAACTCAGATGGCCCTGGAGTCTTTTAGAGATCAGGGCCCCCTATGTTGCTCTTTACCAAACTGCTTGGCAACCTAACTGTAGCCAGCCAGTAGCTTTATCTGGGACTTATGTCACTGAGAACATTAGTCTCTGTAGCACATCCAGGACCAACCCTGCTGTTGATGGTTTACAAGATATATATATATATTGTGGTAAAGTGTATGGGAAAGTGCTGAATGGTGTATATTTTTCCCCTGCTCGGCTCAACCAGGCACGATCCATGCCGGGTTTACAGGATCCCAGTCCACATTTCCAGTCCTCTACAGGTTTTTCTGAGGCTAATTGTGGGGAAGCCTAAAAAAAAGGAGCCGCAGAGGCTTTCAGTTGGCTTGTGAACAGCCTGGGATAAGGATCCCCGGTCTTACTGCTCACAGAGACTGACAGAACTGAATGCAGCCGAAGGACTTTGTTTGTGTTCCCCGAACTTGGACTTGTGGATTAACAGCGTGGACTTGTATGCCCTGTAAGCAGACCTGTTACAACAAGAACTTGCAGTTTGTTGGATTATCCTACCCTGGACTTTTACTAGAGCTGGTGAAGTAACCGCTTGATGTATTGCATTGTAGGCTGCAACCTTCTTTGGCTGTTGAATATTTTATTTTCAATAAAATTGCTTTTGATTTGAAGAACTGTCGTCCGAGTCACTGCCAT
The DNA here is from genome assembly GCA_027917425.1 of Gastrophryne carolinensis. Taxonomy (NCBI): domain Eukaryota; kingdom Metazoa; phylum Chordata; class Amphibia; order Anura; family Microhylidae; genus Gastrophryne; species Gastrophryne carolinensis. Next base: position 506,150,296 of record CM051234.1, read on the forward strand.
TCGCCCCCATATATAACCTTTCTTTCATTCTTTCTCATCATCCATGCCACATCCTTAAATCAATTAAATAAAACAAAATAAAATGTGGGTCAGTTGATCAGACAGAGGGCCTATTTGAGGATAGGCCCTGGGTGACAACCCAGCTTGATCTCCTCCAGCACCTGTCTGCAGTATCTATCAGGCATCTGATATCTTTTTCTAGACCATCTTCACTACCCCTCTTATACCTCACTAAGACAAGTGCAACAGGTAAGGATGATAAAACAAACCCATGAGTAATGGCTGCAAACTATTTTGTTGGTATATTTGGAACTCTGTGCCTAGTCCACAATATATGATCAATGTAATGGAAGTACCCAGCAGTCTAAAAACCTCTTCCCAGTTCACAAGACCTTTATTGCCAATTAGAGAGGCACTTATGACTTAGGGGCAATTCAAGATTTCCAACTCTAAATCAGTCATGGAGTCTTGCAGTGATGGTGGATCACATAAGTCCAGCAAAGTGGACTAGATAAACTACCACCACATTTGTTGCCAGTTTAGATATTGGCTATGAGCTCTAGAGTCATAGATGCCCGTCATGATATAATATCAAGAATAATTATGGGGTGCCGTATTTCATTCACAAGCACTTTGCATTCCTGGATAAACCCTATAGAAATAGCTTCCCTCTGCTGACTCATTGTTTCAGCTTTTGTTGTCACCAAAATCAATTGACTTCTGAAGAGACCCTCAAATTGAAACATGCATGTATGAATCATCATCTACTCCTGAGGTGGCCAAACAGAAGGGAGAGAGTTCAGTGGGAGTAAAAGAGAAATATACAGGAGACTGAATGAAAGCTGGATGAAAGATGCCACCCCTAAAAGCCAGCATGGGAAGAGCAGAAAGCAGGCTAAATTAACCCTCTGCCTGGAAGGTCAGTATAATAAAATAAATATTGAATTAATTTTGAAAATGTTATTACAGAATTGAAAATGAAACAATTATTTAACCTGAACCATTTTTCACTATTTTGCTCTATATTTGTTTCTGTTTCAATTTTTTTTATTGTCATTTTTTGTTATAAAAACTGGATTGCACAACATAATAAAGTGTTGCAGAAAAAGACTCGAGTTACAAATATTTGTTATTTTAGAGATTTCCAGTCACACTTATCATCTTCTCACAATTATCAACACTCGCATAACCTCAATCATTAACACTATTAACCATTATCACGTGCTGTTATCAAAGAGGTCAGACTGATGCTGTCTGTTGCGTTATGGTCATATCACCGACAAGTGGGTCGGGGGGTAAACCCCTGCTTTATATTTGTTTAACTGTGATTTTTTAGGAGATTTCCAGGGATTTCTCAGAAAAATTATATATTGGTTTTTTTTCAGCACAGTCTGGGCTTTAACATGAAATGTCTTGTTTATCATTTCTTAGTGTATTTTCAATATTTGCGAGTGAAATATGATCAAAATAAAAAAAATATGTTTTTTACAATTTGTAGTATTTTTTTGTGAAGAATGTGTAGGTTTTTCAATAAAATCATATTGTGTGTAAAAGCCCTATTTCTCCTGGTTACAATGGTACCACATATGTATTGATAGACACCCTTTCCTGCCCAGGACACTCCCCCAAACTGAAACTGTGCAATTTGTAGTTTTTCAAGAATAACACCCCATTACATTTGAAATATCTTCTTTGGAAGTGCACACCTCAAGCATTCTAGGTGTACCAGGTAGAGATGAGCGAACCGGTTCGGACGAACCGGAATTCGCTCCGAATTTCAGGAAATATTCGATTCGGCACGAACCCGAATATTTTGTGGTTCGTGCCGATCGAATTTTTCCTGAAATTAAAAAAAAAAAATGCCGGCATGGTGGGAGCCGGCCGGCGGGCCGGTAAAGCCGGCCGGCCCGCTCCCACCATGCCGGCATTTAAAAAAAAAAAAAAAAAAAAAAAAAGCATTTTTGCCGGCATGGTGGGAGCGGGCCGGCCCGCTCCGCTGTCAGCGGAACCGGCCGGCCCGCTCCGCTGTCAGCGGAACCGGCCGGCCCGCTCCCACCATGCCGGCATTTCAAAAAAAAGCAAACACTTACCTGCAGGTCCGGAGCGTGGAGGCCGGCGCCGCTCTCAGCTGTCATCTGAGGGCGCGTCATCAGAGCGCCCTCTGATGACGCGCCCTCAGATGACAGCTGAGAGCGGCGCCGGCCTCCACGCTCCGGACCTGCAGGTAAGTGTTTGCTTTTTTTTGAAATGCCGGCATGGTGGGAGCAGGCCGGCCGGTTCCGCTGACAGCGGAGCGGGCCGGCCCGCTCCCACCATGCCGGCAAAAATGCTTTTTTTTTTTTTTTTTTGTTTTTTAAATGCCGGCATGGTGGGAGCGGGCGGGCCGGCTTTACCGGCCCGCCGGCCGGCTCCCACCATGCCGGCATTTATGATGGGGAACTTCGTAAAAGTTCGATTCGGCCGAACCCGAATTTCTTTGTGAAATTCGGCGAATCGGCCGAATCGAACTTTTCAAAAGTTCGCTCATCTCTAGTACCAGGCTTGTTGACATGGGCGCAGTATTCTGGAAGTACTCACTCGGTGATTTCTTTGGTTGCACAGCTTTTCCCGAAAAAAGAATAAAAATGCAGAATCAAAGCCATATTTTCCTAAAAAACAACATGCAAAAAAAGTTAAATCTAAAAAAGCAAGTTCCTCCAAACAGAGCAATACCCAATAATGCATAGGTAATGTCAAGGGAAGAGTCACCCCAAAGTAAAGCATGCACGTCAGTGTCATCTTACTTGAAAATTTCAGCTCTGCAGACAAAAGGGTTGATTCAGAGTCCCTTTCTCAACATTTTTTTAGAGATGTTACTACCAAACAAAAAAACAAAAAAGAACATTTCACATAAACATTCTTGCAGAATAAAAGGCTTTGCTGAATCAGATAAGGTGGAAAAATGGACGCGAACAGAAATTTTCACACAAAAAAATGATGAGAAAGGGGCTTTGAATCAACCCTAAAGTGCTCTATTTTTTAACCAAAACAATCCTTTACATTTGAAATACCCCCCACAAACTCCCTGAAAGTACACACATTAACCTTTTTAGGTGTACACAGCTTGTTGTAGAGGGCTCATCTTTCTGGAAGTAATCCCTTGAAGAATTCTGTGTTGCACTAGGTTTACCTAAAAGATGTATAAAAAATGCAAATAAAAAAACACATTTTCCTAACATATCAATATGCAAACAAGAACATCTAAATCTGAAAGCACAAGGTCCCCCGAACAGAACAATACCCAGCATGCATAGGTACTTTAAACTGCGAACCTACTTGAAATTCTGTCACCCTCTGTTTTAACTGTGATTTTAGGCTTTAGCATGAAATGTCTTGTTTGTAATTTTTCCAGGGTTTTTAAAAATATTTTTGAATGAAAACTATATATATATATATATATATATATATATATATATATATGAGACCAGGAAAGATTATATATGGACCGCACCAATACCAGTATCTAGTGGTGTGCTCACTATTCTTGGCACTAAATTACCATGCAAGGAAGATGATTTTTGTATAGGGTCCCCACACACCCAATTGTACCAAGAAAGATGGTAGGAAAAAATAGGGCACTACCTCCTCATTAAATGATAAAAGATAATTTTAATATATCTTAGACCTAATATTAAAAAAGACTAGACAATACATCTTAAAAAACATATAAGCCACAAACCTACAAAACACACACTAGGGGGCGCCAGGGTAATATACAAAATTTCAGAATAACATGGTTCCAGTTAAGAATATATACAAACAGAATTTAAAGAAATATATATAAATTTAAACAGTATTATCAAATTAATTATATACAATGTGTGCAAAAGGTATACATGTGCAAATAGGGCAAAAAAGATATTTAGCAATAGAAAGTGCCTGTGCAACGTGAGTTATGCAAAATCCTCTTCAAATCAAAAATAACCTACTTTTTTGCCCTATTTGCACATGTATACCTTTTGCACACATTGTATATAATTAATTTGATAATACTGTTTAAATTTATATATATTTCTTTAAATTCTGTTTGTATATATTCTTAACTGGAACCATGTTATTCTGAAATTTTGTATATTACCCTGGCGCCCCCTAGTGTGTGTTTTGTAGGTTTGTGGCTTATATGTTTTTTAAGATGTATTGTCTAGTGTTTTTTAATATTAGGTCTAAGATATAATAAAATCATCTTTTATCATTTAATGAGGAGGTAGTGCCCTATTTTTTCTACCATCTGTCTATATATATATATATATATATATATATATATATATATTTATATTTATATTTATTTATTTATTTATTTATTTATTTATTAATTGTCTTGTTTATTTTAAATAAAACATTAATTTTATTCAAGAAAACCATACTGCATGTGAAAGCCCAATTTCTCCTGATTGCAGAGGTACAACATATGTATCAGTAGCCATTCCTGCCCAGTAGAACCCCCAAACTTAAAAGACCACTTTATAACATTTACAAATAAAATACAACTACTGGCCAAATAATATACAGCTACTAGCCACACTATAAAGGGTTTAATTAAAAGAAAAAATTGGCGTACGGGGAGGCAGGTATTGGTAGCCGGGTTAATGGCAAGTCACCCTCTCCTCTGCCCCCCCCGGGCTTTGGGGAGGTAAGTAATGGGGGGCCAGGGGTTAATGACAAATCACCCACTTTGCCACAAATGACTTGCCAGCCCCCAAGCTTTGTAAGCTAATTGTGAAACATGGACCCCTTACCAGTTTATAAAGGGTTCACTGTAAAAAAATACACATACGCCACAGTGCGTCAATCGCTGATCCTGCCATCGATGAACCCCTGGCAAACTGGGAAATTACCTATTTATTTTATCTATTTCTGGGAACTCACCGGCCAGTGAAAAAGGAGGAAAAGGGCGTGCGTGGTGCTGTCAGAATTGAAGGGCACGTGGCCTTTGCACGGGCGTAGTGGCAAAATAGTGCCAGCCTACCGGAGGGAAGGAGGCGGCATGGCTAGGTAAGTATAGCAGCAGACAGCAGGTACATACATACCGTAGAGGTGGTGGAGGCAGCATGCGGCGTGACCAGGGGCACATGCCTGCACTGCCCCTATGTTATGTATGCCCCTGAGTGAGGTTACTGGAGGCAGGCAGGGAAGGGGTTACAAAAGTCTTAAAGGAGCCACAGCACTCAAACGAGTTAGCTTGCTGACCAACCTACAATCTGTCTCTAAACTTGGTTAAAAACAGAGGCTTGGTCACACACATCTGCAGAAGTATGCTTAAGCTGCACCACCAGCGCCAAGGTGCCTCTGTGAGGTGCAGTTCTAACTCTAATCTCTGAGAGCCCCATTTGGGACATACAATGCAAGAGATAAATTGGGATCAGGCTTACCTGAGGTTGCCCTAAACCTCAAGTGCAAGCCATGGGGTGGAAGGGTCAAAGACCGTGCAGTACAGCCTAGACCCCACACCCCATGTGCTTGCACAAATTCAAAAGAAACAAAGGAGGGGTGGCAGCCACTCAGACCATTTTATAACTAACCTGGAAGGTGCACGTTAGCAGGGCAATTAGGATACAAAAGTCTTAAAGGAGCCACAGCACTCAAACCAGTTAGCTTGCTGACCAACCTACAATCTGTCTCTAAACTTGGTTAAAAACAGAGGGCTCGGTCACAAACATCTGCAGAAGTATGCTGAAGCTGCACCACCAGCGCCAAGGTGCCCCTGTGAGGCGCAGTCCTAACTCTAATCTCTGAGAGCCCCATTTGGGACATAAAATGCAATAGATAAATTGGGAGCAGGCTTACCTGAGGTTTCCCTAAACCTCAAGTGCAAGCCATGGGGTGGAAGGGTCAAAGACCGTGCAGTACAGCCTAGACCCCACACCCCATGTGCTTGCACAAATTCAAAAGAAACAAAGAAGGGGTGGCAGCCGCTCAGACCAAGTTCACTGAACCCATGGTACAGTCCGACATGAGGCACTGGCACTTCCAGGTGGTGAGTGATGGCGAGAAGTCCAAGGAGAAGGTGAACTACAAAGGAGAGGAGAAGATCTCCTCCATGGTCTTGCTTAAAAAAGGCAGGGAAGGGGTTACCAGAGGCAGGTAGGGAAGTGGTAATTGGAGGCAGACAGGGAAGGGGTTATCAGAGGCAGGTAGGGAAGTGGTAATTGGAGGCAAGCAGTGAAGGGGTTTCCAGAGGCAGGTAGGGAAGTGGTTACTGGAGGCAGGTAGTGAAGGGATTATTGGAGGAAGGCAGTGAAGAGGTTACTGGAGGCAGGCAATGAAGGGGTTACTGGAGGCCATTAGTGATAGGGTTACTCACATACCAATTGCCATAATGAGCAGCAGAACATTGGAGCCCACTCTGGAATCTTCTCCACATTTATGTTGGTGATGTCATTCTACCTCTTTAGGCTGTGATTGGCTAAGCAGTAAGGGAACCCTGCCACTATTCAAGAAACAACACAAACCTTCTGTGAAAGCTTTCAGCTGATTGGTTGCTACTTACTGCTAGGAAATCTTGAGAACCTTCCAGTGGATTACCAGTGGGGTTGCCACATGGCCCCTATTTTTTTGTTTTTAATTTACTGGCCACTGGCCTGGCAGTGCCGGTCATTGTAAATTGTATACTATTCCCACCCCCAGGCCAGTGGCCAGTAAATGAAAAAAAAAAAACTAAATTGTTTACAGAGATTTGTAACTACTCATTTGTGTATGAGGCTTATCTATTGCCAACCTGTTTGATTAGTTTTATCTAAACTATCTTGTTGAATATGATGTTTAATCATGACATAAGATTTGTAAGTTGTACTCCAAAGTTGATTATTATACAGCCCTTAAGCGGGAAGACCTGCTGAGGGGTTTGGGTAATTAGCTTCTTTGTAAAGATGTGTGACTCAGAAAGAGAGGTGTTATCTTTACATCTAGGTGTGTGTGAGTGCTGCTTGGGGCCACAAGGAACCTTCCACTTGCTGTGCCAAGAAGTAACAGAACTGGGCATCATCTTCCACAGGAGCACACTCTTGTCTCTCGCTGTTCATACAGCTGATGCAGTGATCCTGTGGTGAAGCTATCCCATTGAGTGCCTGTAGACAGGCACTTAATGGGATTTGTGAATGCATGCTCCCTGTTAGAGGGTTAGAGGGAAGCACGAGATGCGGCCGCCAGCACGCTCAGAGCTGCTGAGCTAAGACGTCGTTTAGACGTGCATAGTTCAGCAGCTCCGAGCGCGCTGATTGGACGAGCGGCCGTGCATGCGCCGTAGGACCGCGGTCAGGTGAGTTGATACGAGCGATCTGGGGGGTTTCACATAGCGGGCACCCTCGATCAGGGTACCCTGGGAGAGTGGACCAAAACCCATGATAGTCGAAATCCTGGGTTTTGGTCCACTTTAAGATGAAGGAAATAGCCAAAGTGTATCTGGGTCATCCTATGAGAAATACTGTTATCATCGTGCTGGCCTATTTCAATGACTCACAGCACCAAGCCACCAAGGACGCCGGTGCCATCGCTGGTCTGAACATGCTGCAGTATGACCCCAACAAGGTTATACCAATATTTTAATTTACGTTTTTTAACAGGGACCACACGTGCCAGAGTGGCACAACTGAGTGTCAGGGTCCTTCAGTTGGTGGGCGAGATGCAGGAGCTGCGCAACTCATTGGGGACCACAGATGAAGAATAATGTTCTGTGGCCTGCCATTGCTATGTATTTTGTTTTTTATAGTTGTAAAAATTTGACATTTTCTAAATTTTTTAACATTTTATACTTTATGATGGAATAAAAAAAAAAGTTACATTGTCATTTCATTTACAAAATACATAAACACAAAACTAATGGGCCCAGAAATATTTAAAGATGAATATTCACATGACCGATAAGTGATTTGGGTAAGTTTTAGGGGGCTAAAATGGAAGAAGAACCTAACCGAGAAGTGGTTTGGGTGAGCTTTAAGGGTCCAAAAGGGAAGATGGAGGATAGTGCTAAGTGATTTAGCTAAACATTGTAGTAGAAGTGAGGGTGGCAAATATGTAGGCGAGCACTTTAATGAGTTAAGTTTGTAGTGCGCAGGCGCAAGATCGTAAGGATTTCCGTCTGGATGATTATTTATTGAAAAAGGGAAACAGAAACTAACGGGAAACGTAAAGGATTCGTGGGAGGATATGATGGGAAAAGGGCAAAAACGAAAGCCTACGTTGTAACATGTGAAAATGAAACGGAAAAGTCTGGATGGAAAATGACATCCTCGTATTCGTAATCTGCCGTACGAACGGACGTAAACTTTACAGAAGGTTTTCAATGCATGCATAGAATCGCTCGCACACTCATACTCATGAAGTCCAGATTTAGGTGTTTGGACCATACGGGGGGGGGGGGGGTCACTGCAGTATGACCCCAACAAGGTTTTACCAATATTTTAATTTACGTTTTTGAACAGGGACCACACGTGCCATAGTGGCACAACTGAGTGTCAGGGTCCTTTAGTTGGTGGGCAAGATGCAGGAGCTGCGCAACTCGTTGGGGACCACAGATGAAGAATAATGTTCTGTGGCCTGCCATTGCTATGTATTTTGTTTTTTATAGTTGTAAAAATTTGACATTTTCAAAATTTTTTTAAATGTTATACTTTATGATGGAATAAAAAAAAAGTTACATTGTCATTTCATTTACAAAATACATAAACACAAAACTAATGGGCCCAGAAATATTTAAAGATGAATATTCACATGACCGAGAAGTGATTTGGGTAAGTTTTAGGGGGCTAAAATGGAAGAAGAACCTAACCGAGAAGTGGTTTGGGTGAGCTTTAAGGGTCCAAAAGGGAAGATGGAGGATAGTGCTAAGTGATTTAGCTAAACATTGTAGTAGAAGTGAGGGTGGCAAATATGTAGGCGAGCACCTTAATGAGTTAAGTTTGTAGTGCGCAGGCGCAAGATCGTAAGGGTTTCCGTCTGGACGATTATTTATTGAAAAAGGGAAACAGAAACTAACGGGAAACGTAAAGGATTCGTGGGAGGATACGATGGGAAAAGGGCAAAAACTAAAGCCTACGTTGTAACATGTGAAAATGAAACGGAAAAGTCTGGATGGAAAATGACATCCTCGTATTCGTAATCTGCCGTACGAACGGACGTAAACTTTACAGAAGGTTTTCAATGCATGCATAGAATCGCTCGCACACTCATACAAGAGCGGAAACATTTCCAAAAAAAAACAGATCGGAACTAAAACGGAAGTTTTTTTTTGTCTCTCTGAATCAAGCCTATTGTCCTTGTTGGAAGGTCAACTCGAATTCCCAACGACAGCAGAAACGACTGCAACACTTCTTCACTGGAAAGGAGCTAAACAAGAGCACCAACCCTGATGAGACCATGGCCTATGAAGCTGCCGTCCAAGCTGCCCTCCTGACCAGTGACAAATATGAGAATATCCAATATCTGCTCCTGCTGGATGTAGCACCACTCTCCCTTGGTCTGGAAACGTTGGGGGTGTAATGACTGTGCTCATCAAATGCAACGCCATCATCCCCACCAAGCAGACCTAGACCTTCACTACTTACCCTGACAACCACCCGGGTGTCCTCATCCAGGTTTTTGAGGGTGAGAGAGCAATGACCTTGGAAAGTTTGAACTGAGCAGCATACCTCCTGCTGGAGTGCCCCACATTGAGGTCACCTTTGACATCGACAACAACTGCATCCTAAACGTGTCTGCTGTGGACAAAAGCTCAGCGAAGCAGAACAAAATTCTTATAACCAATGACAAGGGCAGACTGAGAAAAGAGAGATTAGCTGCTAAGAACTCCCTGGAGTCCTATGTCTACAATCTGAAGAGCACCATGGAGAATGACGCCATCAAGGACAAAGTCGGTCTATCAGATAAGAAGATCATATTGGATAAGTGTAATCAGGTCTTGTCATGGCCAACTGGTTTGTAATGGAAGATGCTAAACCAGTAAAATCTCCTACGGAAACCAACTACCTCAAGGAGATAAAGAGCCAAGATACGCCACTACCAACTAACACTAAATACAGGAAAGCAATAGGGAAAATGCTGTACATTACCACCGCTACAAGGCCTGACATTGCAGCAGGTATTGGAATCCTATGCAGAAAGGTTTCAATGCCAAGTCAGATGAACCGAAATGCTGTAAAGCGAGTCATTCTCTATCTTAAAGGGACTTTACACTACAAGCTAAAGTTACCCGCAAGTGATGAAAGCATCCTGACAGGATATGTGGAGGCCAGAGGCATCAGTGACAGAAAGTCGACCAGTGGCTGGCTACTTGTTACAACTCTCTGTTACACTTTTATCTACTGAAGCAGAGTTTGTTGCAGCACGTTATATGGCTGTGGCAACTGTTAACAGACTTGGGTCAACCAAAGTTGGAAACAACAAGAATCAAGGACAATCAATGATGCCTTGCACTTGCACAGATGGAAAGAGTTAGCTTAAGAACCAAGCACATTGATTTGAAGTTTCACTTTCTGAGGGATCTTCAAGAGCAGGGACTTCTTGGGTAACTTTATTGCCCTACTGAGGATATGACAGCATCCTTCCGAAGCCCCAGACCACTGACACTCGAGGCTTACAAAGAAGATGAGTTTCACAGACTAAACCTCAGCTGTTGAGAAGGGGTGTAGGAGTAACTTTTGCTTGATTTACTGCAGTTTAGAGCTATGACAAGTTAGGACACTAGATGGTGCTGTTACCAATGCTTAACTGTAGTTTCTCTATGCATCTTACTGATGTGTTGTATTTCCTGTGCATTCAGTTGCTCTATGATACTTTCTTGTCTGTGTTATGCACCATGTAAGGTGACCCTTTTTTACTGCATTCATGTTCCAGTAAAGCCAGTTCCTGTTATACCACTAAATTTCTATATGGATTACAACTTCACTGCACCCAGCACTCGCACTCAATAAAAACTGCATTAAACTGGGTATAACAAGCTGGATGTGACAGAAATGCAAAACTACATTGATAATGGAATGCACTATGAGACAGGGTGCTGCCCTTGCGAGCCTATAATCTAAAGAAGAGTGGGCTGGAGAGAAAAGGCGATCACAAATAGAATGTACATAGCATGTGCTACAAAGGGTGTCAAATTCCCCACTCTGACACCATGACTTGTCCAAAGCCCACTCCACCAATTTAGCCACCTTCCCAGGTTCCCACTGATGAATGTTTAAAGGGTAAGTCCATCTTCGACTGAATTTTTGAAAGTATATTTTTGTTTGGCAAAATGATGTCTTAAAGTGGACCAAAACCCACATTTTGAACTAGCATCCCTTGAAATGCTCCCCCCATGAAGAGTACTTTAGACAATTTTCACTGCTCCAGCTTCACTCTAATCCCAGATAATGGCTCCTGTTTTAGCTGTAAAGCTCCACCTCTTTCATTTATTGCCACTGTTGTCTGAGAAAATGATGTCATTGCCACACCTATACAATGACTAATTGCCTGTTATCTTACAGAGAGGGACAGCAAAAAAAAGTGTTTCAGGACGATTCGAAGAGTAAAAATATCCAATTTTAGTTCTACACGCTAAGAAGGGAGTATTGGCAGGGCCATGACCAAATGTATTTCACAAGTTTAGTGGGTTTTAATCTGCTTTAAAAGTGCTGAGCTGATCTAGAATTTTTTAATTTTTTTTCTACTGTTAGAAAATGTATGTTTTATGGAAATAGTTTTCATTACCTGCAATCTGTTGCTATTGGCAATGTACAGCAAGTGCAACTTGGTTGCACAGAATACTGCTGCTGGGCATGTATAAGGCAACTTAGCAGTGGCCATAGCAGCAGTGTTCTGTGTGTACAGGGCTCACTTCTCTCTTCTTGGTGTGCAGACTTGGTATACGTTGCCAATAGCAATAGAGTGCTGACTGTTGGAAACACACATTTGCTAACAGGAAAAAAAGAAAAAAATACTAGATCAGCTCAGCACCTTGAGGACATCCTTTTGGCACAAGAATTTATACGTACGATAGTGAACTTACCATTTAAGGCTTGTAAATGACTCAGGACCATATCCTATAGCAATATTCTAATTTGGAACATATCAGTTATTATGAGCTCTTCTTAATTTTAATGAAACACAATGTCAATATATTGTCTTTATTCTTGCTTTATTCTTGCTGCATCCTGTGTGGCTTCTCTTATTAAATAGGAACAACCACCACCATGACTCTATGGGGCATCCCAAATCAGAATGCCCTGCTGTGTAAATATCTGGGGTTCACCCAATCCACTCACCTTTTCCCCCCTCGATCACGCCACATCTCAGTGCCACAGCCACATGTCAGCATTACCTTTAGCAGGGAGGGTACCCCTGGCAGAATGTTTGGCCCAAGCATGGCCCACAGGTAGAGGTGAGTGGGGATGCGGCTGACGGAGAGCACTCCATTTAGATTTTCTTCTTCTAAACTCTTTTTTAGAGTTTAGAGTGGCAAAGGAAGTCTGAATGAAATACAATACAATGAAATTGGCCCACCCATTCGCTGGGGGAATGAGGAAAAGGTGATTTTACAGGCGATCCTGGAGGATACACACAGCAGCACATCTCAGATTGGGATGCCCCAGATAGAAGGAGCAAAACCCTTCTAAATATGCCGGTCTGGGCCTAGTGGTAAGGAAGCAGCCTTGAGATTAGCGGTTGCAGGTTCAATTCCTAGCCATGGCACATGACTGAAGTGCTCTTGAGCAAGGCACCTAACTCTCTAACTGATCCCCGGGCACCATAATTAGAACAGCCGGCATGTGTATATTCACTGCAATGGGTTAAATGGGGAGAAAAAAATCCTATGTGTGTGCAAGCATACAATGGCGACCAATACCTAAAAAAAAACCCCTGAATGTATACATTTTCTATTATATGGATCGATATTTTCTTTACCCTCCTCTATTATTGTGATAGTGCTGCCACTGTGTGGCAAACTGTGGTATTACTGAATTCTGCTGAGAACATACTGTAAAGTTAGCTGACATACTATCATTGAATTGTTGTCTATTTTTGTGTTTGTCAGTGACGTAGTTGAGACCTTTTTTGTGTATATATATTATTAATATATTATTCAGCTCACTTGGATCTTCTCCCACTGAACGATATCCCATGCGTTCTATCTAAGAGACAATTAGAAACTGGAAAGTGGTACTTGATGAAAAAAGGTTAGGGATTCCTGCTCTAACTGTTTTAATACTATTTACTAAAATATAATATATTTACTACTGTAAGGGTTTAAAAATGTTCTGTTTATAATAATTCTATTATTATTTTATACTACGCAAGTGGAACACATGCATGGATTATCAGCCATGTCTAAAGATGTAGTGGCACCATGAGGGTTCCAGCCCGCATTTTCTGCACCCCCCTGGGTTTTGGGGATGCAGGTAACTTGCCAGCCCCTTCTGTCTGAAGGGGACCCCTTACCAGTTTAATAAGGGTTTCAGAAAGTGGAAAAAAAACTCAAAAAATGCTCAGAGAACGAATGCTACGGCCTGGAGAAAATCAGCGAGGCACATTTCAGCTTTGTGTGGATGCAGGAGCAAATGTAAGTGCTGACAATGATTCAGTATGATGCATGCAGATTGGGCAAGTGAGTTTTGGGGAGTTTTTGTTTTTAAGATGTGTAAGGCTGTTGGCCTGGTTTAACGAGACAACTGCAATATCCTCCTCCAGCCAGCGAGATACCAATATGAATGGTATACATATTTAAAGAGGCTGACACTGATCTTTTTTAATACCCCATGGGGGCTCAACTGGACAAAGTCTTTATTACATTGGAAAATGTCTGCACTACACTTCCAGCCCAGGCTGGAATAAATAACATCAGCTAACCAGAGCCATATTTAGGGTCCATGCTGCCCTAAGGCACTATTCGGTTTTTTTAAATTAAATTGTTGCAGGCTGTCACACTCTATCCCACTCTATCCCCGCTGTAGCCCCGCCCTAGGCAAGTGCCTACCTTTGCCTAGTGGCAAATACAATTGAAAACAGTCACACTCAAGAAAATACAGAGTGGTCAATAGAAGTTAGGTTCTGCCACTGCATAGTCATGTCCAGCAGATGGCTCAATGGTGTCACATATATGCTCATATAGTTTCATGATCATTGTGTGGTGCCAATATTGCGGGCTGCCCAAAAACACATGGTTTGTATACTGGTGAAACAGATTTGTGCTTTGGTTTTTTATTATTGAGCTGAGGCATTTTCTGACACCCGAGTTGGCAAGGCATCGATCCATGTCAACCTTAGTTAAGCCAGATTCACAATATTGCATGCCAGCTCACTAAGGTCCAGAGGAGAGGACATGAAAAAAATCCCCTGGAAAATCTGTGTGGAAGGTTAAGAATATTCCTAGGCTTTTTGAAGGTTCAATATATAGATTCAATTGGCAGAGGCTGATGGGATAGGATCTCTATAGAAATGGGCCGCTTAATTCTCTGATGGAAAGAACCACAATTTGTGTAGTGAGAGGCAGTACATAACATTTTGGATCCTGAAGCACTGGGAGTTTCATGACAATGTTATATTATATGATTCTTATATTGTTGATGAATATTGATAAACTTGTGGATAGAGATGGGCAAACCCGAACTGTGGGTTTATATCGATTTCGGGCCAGAAGTCCATGTCTGAGTTCGGCGTCCGTCCCGAAAAAGGAAAAGTTAGTTGATGGGCTGCTGAGCAGGAAGCTACTGTGACTTACCTCTGCAGTATCCTCTCCTGGCAGCGGCAGCAGCCTTTGAATCTCCTTTTGGGAGCCTAGCCCCCGCCCCTCCTTTTGGGAGCCTAGCCCCCGCCCCTCCTTTTGGGAGCCTAGCCCCCGCCCCTCCTTTTGGGAGCCTAGCCCCCGCCCCTCCTTTTGGGAGCCTAGCCCCCGCCCCTCCTTTTGGGAGCCTAGCCCCCGCCCCTCCTTTTGGGAGCCTAGCCCCCGCCCCTCCTTTTGGGAGCCTAGCTGGGATCCCGTGACCTGCTGCTCCTGACTCCACCACTTCTCATCGGGTTGTAACTATACACTTTTATTTCTATTTTTGTCTGTTTTTTTTGCTTTGTTTTATTGTATTGTATTTTTTTGTTTCATTTTTTGTCTGTTTTTTTGCTTTGTTTTATTGTATTGTATTTTTTTGTAATTTGTCTTTAGTTTTAGCCTTTAGTTTTAGCCTTTAGTTTTAGCCTTTTTTTTTAGATTTTTTTTTGCATTGGGGTATGGCTGGTAAGCGGTACACTGCACAGGAAGCTGCGGCTTACCTGATGGCGTCTGACTCGGAAGATTTTAGTGAGTCAGGGTCTGAGTTCTTCCCATCAGATAGCGAGTCAGACAGTGTATACTCTACTGAGGAAACACAGCCGCGCAGTGCTACCAGTAGTAGCCACCGTAGAAGGGATAGTGCCGCACAAAGTGAGGCCACGCTGCAGGCGAGTGTATTGCAGGATGAGGCATCGCGTGCTGCAGCTGGTGAAGGAGCGTCTGCGTGGAGGCCTCCTAATAATATTTCCCCCGAAATTCCCCCTTTTGATTCGGTCCCCGGGGTCAATGTAGACACCACAAATTTTGGTGTCATTGACTTTTTCAAATTGTTCCTCACAGAAGCCATCCTACTGGATATGGTCTTCTATACCAATCTCTATGCCGAGCAGGTCTTAGCGAAAAACCCCCTGCAGAGGCACGCCCGAGCTCAGGCATGGCATCCCACAAATTTGAGTGAGATAAAGAAATTTTGGGGGCTCACTCTAGCAATGGGTATCCTAAAAAAATTTAGTATTTCCTCCTACTGGGATACCCAAACCATATTGGCAACTCCATTATTTCCGGCCGTAATGTCCAGAAACCGCTACCAAATTTTACTGCGGTTTCTGCATTTTAACGACAATTCCACTGCTATTCCCCGTGGTGAGCCCGGTCACGACAGGCTGCATAAATTACGGCCCCTGCTCAACAGCCTGTCAGATCGCTTCGCAGTAGTGTACACCCCCGGCCAAAAATTATCAATTGACGAGTCACTACTGCTTTTCAAAGGGCGCATTGTTTTTCGGCAATATATCCCTAGCAAGCGTGCCCGCTACGGGATTAAATTTTACCAATTATGCGATAGTGTGACCAGCTACATCAAATATTTTCGAATCTATGAAGGAAAGGACACCTATCTGGACCCCCCTGGTTGTCCCCTTGATTTGTCAATAAGTGGAAAGATCGTTTGGGACCTTATGACTCCATTGTTGGGTAGAGGTTACCACTTATATGTGGACAACTTCTATACCAGCATCCCCTTATTTCGCGCCCTTTATTCGTTGGATACCCCGGCCTGCGGCACCATCAACCCTAAACGCAAAGGATTGCCCAGGCCACTACTTGAAAAAAAATTAAAAAGGGGGGAGTCTTATGCTCTAAGAAGCGATGAGGTCCTGGCCATGAAATACATGGGCAAAAAAAATGTATTCCTTCTGACAACACTCCACGATGAGTCAGTTGTGAATGTAAGGCAACGTGGTCCCCGAGCCCCTTCCCAAAAGCCACGTTGCATAACCGATTATAATAAATTCATGGGTGGCGTTGATAAAACGGACCAAATATTAACTTATTACAACGCCACCCGAAAAACTCGAGCCTGGTACACTAAAGTTGCTATCCATTTGGTCCAAATGGCAACCTACAACAGCTTTGTTGCCTTCAAGGCAGCAGTGCCAGGCTCCAATTTATCGTACATAAAATACCAGCAGCAGTTACTCCCTGCTTTGTTGTTTGGGGATACTGCGGAAGAACCAGATCTGCCTACCAATGACAACCAGGCCAGATTAGTAGGGAAGCACTTTATAAAGTTGCTTCCCGAAGTTGGTAAAAAGCGGTATCCCCAGAGAGCTTGTAGGGTTTGTAGGAAGCGTGGCATTAGAAGAGATGTGCGGTATTATTGCCCGACCTGTCCCAGCCAACCCGGGTTATGCCTCGAAGATTGTTTTGAGGTATACCATACTCAATTAGATTATTGAGCAATGCATTTTTTTTTTTGGTAGGTAGGCCCCTTTTAGGATTAGGTTTCTTAGGTATTTTGTGTTGCCGTTATATTTTATTTTCTTTTAGTTTCTTTTCGCTGTTGCTAATCCGAAGGGAAATGGTGGAGCAGGAGCAGCTGGTTACTTGTGGCAAGTGATGATAAAATGTGACCAATTTCAGGTTCTTGATTCCTGATATTGGTCATTGATCACTGCACTGATCTTATAGTCTGATGACACAGCTACAGTATCCTATAATCTGATGACACAGCTACAGTATCCTATAATCTGATGGCACAGCTACAGTATCCTATAATCTGATGGCACAGCTACAGTATCCTATAATCTGATGGCACAGCTACAGTATCCTATAATCTGATGGCACGGCTACAGTATCCTACTTGCACTTCTTAGAACAGGTAAGAAATTGTTTTGTTTTTCCATAGCGCATGTGTTAGTTTTGGGTGATTGGTAACTGTACCCTTCAAAGTACCTATGCATGTGGGGTATTATTTTGTTCAGCAGATGTTGTGCTTTCAGATTTACTGCGTTACTTCTTGCTTGCTTATTGTTTTTATAGGAAAATATGGTTTTGAATCTGCTTTTTGCTTTTTTTTTTAGCGAAATCCTTTGGAACCAGAGATTCTGCCAATCAATAGAGTCAGAAGAAAGTCAGCGACGTCAACAAGCCCAGTAGGCTTAGAAACCTTGAGGTATGTACTTTCCAAAAATATATAGTTTGTGGGGGGTATTTCAAATGTAAAGGGTTGTAAATTTGGAGAAACTGCAAGGTGCGCACTTTGTGTGCGCCGCTGATTTTTTCAAGTAAAATTACCCTCAAACGCATGCTTGACTTTGGGGTGTTTGGCAACTCTACACTTCAACGTACCTATGCATGTGGGGTATTATTTTGTTCAGCAGATGTTGTGCTTTCAGATTTACTGCGTCACTTCTTGCTTGCTTATTGTTTTTATAGGAAAATAT
This sequence comes from Gastrophryne carolinensis, assembly GCA_027917425.1. Classification (NCBI taxonomy): domain Eukaryota; kingdom Metazoa; phylum Chordata; class Amphibia; order Anura; family Microhylidae; genus Gastrophryne; species Gastrophryne carolinensis. Next base: position 506,168,287 of record CM051234.1, read on the forward strand.
GGTTTTGAATCTGCTTTTTGCTTTTTTTTTTAGCGAAATCCTTTGGAACCAGAGATTCTGCCAATCAATACAGTCAGAAGAAAGTCAGCGACGTCAACAAGCCCAGTAGGCTTAGAAACCTTGAGGTATGTACTTTCCAAAAATATATAGTTTGTGGGGGGTATTTCAAATGTAAAGGGTTGTAAATTTGGAGAAACTGCAAGGTGCGCACTTTGTGTGCGCCGCTGATTTTTTCAAGTAAAATTACCCTCAAACGCATGCTTGACTTTGGGGTGTTTGGCAACTCTACACTTCAACGTACCTATGCATGTGGGGTATTATTTTGTTCAGCAGATGTTGTGCTTTCAGATTTACTGCGTCACTTCTTGCTTGCTTATTGTTTTTATAGGAAAATATGGTTTTGAATCTGCTTTTTGCTTTTTTTTTTAGCGAAATCCTTTGGAACCAGAGATTCTGCCAATCAATACAGTCAGAAGAAAGTCAGCGACGTCAACAAGCCCAGTAGGCTTAGAAACCTTGAGGTATGTACTTTCCAAAAATATATAGTTTGTGGGGGGTATTTCAAATGTAAAGGGTTGTAAATTTGGAGAAACTGCAAGGTGCGCACTTTGTGTGCGCCGCTGATTTTTTCAAGTAAAATTACCCTCAAACGCATGCTTGACTTTGGGGTGTTTGGCAACTCTACACTTCAACGTACCTATGCATGTGGGGTATTATTTTGTTCAGCAGATGTTGTGCTTTCAGATTTACTGCGTCACTTCTTGCTTGCTTATTGTTTTTATAGGAAAATATGGTTTTGAATCTGCTTTTTGCTTTTTTTTTTAGCGAAATCCTTTGGAACCAGAGATTCTGCCAATCAATAGAGTCAGAAGAAAGTCAGCGACGTCAACAAGCCCAGTAGGCTTAGAAACCTTGAGGTATGTACTTTCCAAAAATATATAGTTTGTGGGGGGTATTTCAAATGTAAAGGGTTGTAAATTTGGAGAAACTGCAAGGTGCGCACTTTGTGTGCGCCGCTGATTTTTTCAAGTAAAATTACCCTCAAACGCATGCTTGACTTTGGGGTGTTTGGCAACTCTACACTTCAACGTACCTATGCATGTGGGGTATTATTTTGTTCAGCAGATGTTGTGCTTTCAGATTTACTGCGTTACTTCTTGCTTGCTTATTGTTTTTATAGGAAAATATGGTTTTGAATCTGCTTTTTGCTTTTTTTTTTAGCGAAATCCTTTGGAACCAGAGATTCTGCCAATCAATAGAGTCAGAAGAAAGTCAGCGACGTCAACAAGCCCAGTAGGCTTAGAAACCTTGAGGTATGTACTTTCCAAAAATATATAGTTTGTGGGGGGTATTTCAAATGTAAAGGGTTGTAAATTTGGAGAAACTGCAAGGTGCGCACTTTGTGTGCGCCGCTGATTTTATCAAGTAAAATTACCCTCAAACGCATGCTTGACTTTGGGGTGTTTGGCAACTCTACACTTCAACGTACCTATGCATGTGGGGTATTATTTTGTTCAGCAGATGTTGTGCTTTCAGATTTACTGCGTCACTTCTTGCTTGCTTATTGTTTTTATAGGAAAATATGGTTTGGAATCTGCTTTTTGCTTTTTTTTTTAGCGAAATCCTTTGGAACCAGAGATTCTGCCAATCAATAGAGTCAGAAGAAAGTCAGCGACGTCAACAAGCCCAGTAGGCTTAGAAACCTTGAGGTATGTACTTTCCAAAAATATATAGTTTGTAGGGGGTATTTCAAATGTAAAGGGTTGTAAATTTGGAGAAACTGCAAGGTGCGCACTTTGTGTGCGCCGCTGATTTTTTCAAGTAAAATTACCCTCAAACGCATGCTTGACTTTGGGGTGTTTGGCAACTCTACACCTTAACGTACCTATGCATGTGGGGTATTATTTTGTTCAGCAGATGTTGTGCTTTCAGATTTACTGCGTTACTTCTTGCTTGCTTATTGTTTTTATAGGAAAATATGGTTTTGAATCTGCTTTTTGCTTTTTTTTTTAGCGAAATCCTTTGGAACCAGAGATTCTGCCAATCAATAGAGTTCAAACCAATGGACCCACGCCAACAAGCCTAGTATGCTTAGAAACCTTGAATTGTGCACTTTCCAAAAATATATAGTTTGTGGGGGGTATTTCAAATGTAAAGGGTTGTATTTTTTGAAAAACTGCGAGGAGCGCAAAGTATTTGTATTTTATCTGAAAATCTCCTCTAGCGCTCTTTGCAGTTTCTGGGGTCTCCTGGGCAGGAAAGGGTGTCTACTAATACATGTGTGGTACTGTTGTAACCGGGAGAAATGGGGCTTTTACTCTCAATATGTTTTTATTGAAAAACCTTTATTTTCGATTAAAAAAAAACACTGCAAAATGTAAAAACGTGTGTATTTTTTATTTTCTTTCACATATTTTGCCCAAAATAATTATGATAAAACTACAAAATTGATAAACAAGAGATATGATGTTAAAGCCCAGATTCTGCTAAAAAAAACAATATGTAATTTTTATGGGAAATCCCAGAAAATCCCTTCAAAAATTACAGTTGAACATGGGGAGCGCAAAATAGTGAAAAATGCTCTGGCAACAGGGAGTGGGAAATGCTGCAGGTAGGCTGGCACTTAAAGGGTTAAAGGAAGCAAATCGGATCATTTCCGTTAGTTCGGATCATTTTCCAAACAAAATCGGAAATTTTTCGTTCGTTCAGATAACTTCCGTTGTTGGGATGGTTTCCGTCTGATTCAGAGAGCTGATTTCCGACAGATCCCCACCCTATAAATCCGTTTCATTTCCGATCCACTTACGGGACCTTTGAGGGCTCGGATTGCTATTGTTGAACATGTTTTGCGGCTATGTGGAGGAGTCTGCGCAAGGCATTGCATGTATCAGCATGGCCGAGGCCATAAATTGTATAGCAATGCATACCTGAATCAATACATTTCATGTATGCCTTCTAGATGCATTTTAATGCTGACCTTAATTAGTCCTTAGCATGTAAACCTTTATTTTCCCACACATCCATATAATTGCTATATTTTTTTAGACTTATGTCCTTTGTGAATTATATTTGGATTGTTGAACTTGAATCTTAATTTGTTGTAGGAGTTCTTGTTTTAGTTGGTTACCTTTGCTTAGTGTAATTATTTTATATTTGGTTGCAGGAACCGCAAGATGTGCCACTCACACAACATACAAGCAGTGTTTGGTCCAGCTATGCGATTCCTCAGTGTTCTTGCAGGGCATCCAGGTTCGTCCCATGATGCTTATAAATTGCAGAGCTCCAGCTTATTTCGTCAGTTTGAGTCAGGAGAATTATCTGGTGGATGGCTCACATTCCATCAATCCATTTTCACTGTATGGCAATGAATATAGTTGATGACTCATGTCTTAACCTATGGCTGTTTTTATCCCTTGATGACATGTCAAACAATATTGTAGCTTAGAATGTGTATTTTATGTTAGTATTTTTAAATTCTTTTAGGGGATTCTGGATATCCACTCCTGCCCTTGCTCCTGATGCCCGTTCTTTGCCTGCAGAATGCGGGCCAGGGGTTCTCTAATCGGGCACTATGCAGTGGCACAACTGAGTGTCAGGGTCCTTCAGTTGGTGGGTGAGATGCAGGAGCTGCGCGACTCGTTGGGGACCACAGATGAAGAATAATGTTATGTGGCCTGCCATTGCTATGTATTTTGTTTTTTATTGTTGTAAAAATTTGAAATTTTCTAAATTTTTCACAATTTTATATTTTATGATGGAATAAAAAAAAAGGTTACAGTGTAATTTCATTTACAAAATACGTTAACACAAAACTAATGGGCCCAGAAATATTTAAAGATGAATATTCACATGACCGAGAAGTGATTTGGGTGAGCTTTAAGGGTCCAAAAGGGAAGATGGAGGATAGTGCTAAGTGGTTTGGGTGAGCTTTAAGGGTCCAAAAGGGAAGATGGAGGATAGTGCTAAGTGGTTTGGGTGAGCTTTAAGGGTCCAAAAGGGAAGATGGAGGATAGTGCTAAGTGATTTAGCTAAACATTGTAGTAGAAGTGAGGGTGGCAAATATGTAGGCGACCACTTTAATGAGTTAAGTTTTTAGTGCGCAGGCGCAAGATCGTAGGGATTTCCGTCTGGAGGAATATTTATTGAAAAAGGGAAACAGAATCTAACGGGAAACGTAAAGGATTCGTGGGAAGATACAATGGGAAAAGGGCAAAAACGAAAGCCTACGTTGTAACATGTGAAAATGAAACGGAAAAGTCACGCTGGAAAATGACATCCTTGTATTCGTAATCTGCCGTACGAACGGACGGAAACTTTACAGAAGGATAGCAATGCATGCATAGAATCACTCGTACACTCATACGAGAACGGAAACATTTCACAAAAAAACAGATCGGCACTAAAACGGAAGTTTTTTTTGTCTCTCTGAATCGAGCCTATAGAATCAAATGCGCAAGTTTATGTGTATATATTTTGGATGAGAGGTTGATATTGTGAATATATACCTTGGCATGAATACATTTAATCCTTTTTTTATTTCTTGGTTTTGGTCTGACTGGATATCAGATTTGGCATATAAGCATATATACTTATATAATTAGCGAGTTCATTCATATAGTTGTGTAAAGGTGTGCTACATCCATTTAATCTAAATGTAGCAAATGCTACAATTGGCGGAAAGAAAAAAAAGAAGAAGAAGGCGGAAATAAAAAAAATGCAACAGCCAGCAGAGCCGCAAGCGAGATGTGTGAACTCTCAGCTGCACACTCGGGGCGGCAGTGGGACACACAATAGCAGTGTGGGACAAGGGGACAAGCGCCCAAAAGCGGTTTTGTCCCGCAGGAATTGGGACAGTTGGGGGGGTATGTGAGATGTTAGGCAGGGATGGTGGGTAGAGGCATAGGTGTTACTCAGTTTTTGGTGAGATGTTAGGCCAGGATGCTGTAGTACTAATTGCGCACAAGCTCATCCAACTGCTGACATTCTGCATATTCCGCTATTCAAACAGCTTAGATGTTGCTTTCGCCATCAATATTCTTCTTTGATTGGCGCACGTATGCTATGGAGCCACATCAGGACTATGTATGCCCCTGTGTCTAGAAAGATGACGCTCAAAAAAACATGAAAAAACTACAAAAAGTTACCAAAAAAGTATTTATTTCATATATTTCACCAAAAAATATTTAAAAAGCACTGAATAAATTACAAACAAGACATTTCATGTCATGTCATGTCATAACATTTCAAGGCCTCTACTCTATATTGCCAAAATTGTTGAAAAATGGCCTGGCAGCAGAGGGTCACAACATTTCCAAATAGTGAAAGTGTCAAAGTGGACCAATCAGCAGCACTGTCAGCTGGGTGCCCCTGGCTCCAGGGCTGACCTTACGATGGAAGGCACCCTGTGCGAGACTACTGGAAGGCTTCCCCCCAACATACTTCTGCATTTTCTCACACCAGGCCTACTGCCCCACATGGTTGGCAAAAGCTACTAGGGCTTGGCAGAGGTCCCCTATGTATACAAGCATCAAGATTAATGTCAGACAGAGGTACCCACTTGCAGAAGCGTTCTCTAGCCATTGGGTGGTAAACTGGCCGCTAGTGGATAGGTCATGTAGAAGAGGTGGATGATACCTGAGCGAGTGAGTCGGCTGAAGGCCCACTTCAAAGTGGACCAAGGACCTGTACTTGCCGGCCCTGAAGTCTAAAAAACCCTATAGCCGGCTGATATCCCCAGTATGGAATGCCCCATTGTGTGAAACTACCTTGGATTGCTAGGATATTTACCTTGTTGGTAAACCCATACCATAGCACATGCACTGTGCCACATTCTCGGCTTTTCCGTTGATGTTGTGACACGCTGGAGGGAAACCGTGGTTGTCAGCTGCTCCCTATGCCAGGCTCTGTGGACAAAAAGAGTTCGAACAGGTGAACCGGGGGAGGGGGGTAAGAGAGTATCGAGTGAGCAGGGGCAGCTGCACGGTGCCCCCATTCAGATAGGCTGAGCGCGGCACTCCACGGGAAAATGGTGCTCAGTCCACTTTAAAGGGGCATGAAAATGCACAATAGGGATGTAATATTGCCATTTTACAAGACACTGGGGTGCCCTCATCAGGTTATGGCACTGGGCACCAGTTCCATATAGTATAGAAAAGCACACCCTTGTTTTGGAAAGGGGACAGAGGAGAGCTAACAGTTCGTACCGAAATTTGCAAGTTCGGATCTCCGAACCCAAACACGTATTTCAAATAGAATTTTGTGTGCGCATTCTGCTTTGGGCCAGATCCTAGCCATGGCTGTGATTGGCCAGGTGGGACACGTAACCCTGCCGTATAAAAGGTGGGGTCCATCTCCCAGCACGCTCAGAGCTCTCTGCAGTAGATAGGGAGAGGTGCTGGCTGCTGTGTTGAGACAGAAAGGGCTTTTTTTTTTTTACAAAAACTGTCCTTGTAAGGACATGCATTTAGTCAAAGCGGCTGAAGCGAGGGCTAGATGGGTTGGGTGTCAGTACTGTATAATATCACCTCCTTAAACCACTTGTGTGCCATTACTCTTTAATACCAATTGTTAATGGAGTATCTACTGGTTCATGTCACTTGTGTGTCACTACTGTTTAATACCAATTGTCCAGGCCATTTAGGCCAGATTATTAGGCCAGAGCAATGACACAACACAGGGATAAATGAACTAAAGGGAGTTTATTAAACAAAGGCAAACAATAAACCTGGAAACAAAACAGGACCTATGATACAGGCAAAAAGGAAACAGAAAGACACTGACAACAGAATAGAAACTATACAGGGCAATAGAAACAAAACTAACATTATCACAAAAATACAGGGAAACACAGAGGGAACGCCAAAGGGCCCAGGGCAGGGTCAGCAGTTTCCAGGAGCTGATAGGAGGCCTGCTGAATCGAGGACTAGGAGCATCAAGTGGCCAAGCAGCCTCAGGGAAGCCAGGGAGAGGCCTGCTTGCCACCAGATTTTGATGCAGACTATGATTCAGAACCACCAGAGGTACAGAGAGTCCAAGAGGTATACACACAATGCAAACAAATTCCTGCTGTACCGGGTAAAGGGAAGTTCCCAATTAAATCGACCTTACAACAGGTGAGGGGCAGATAGAACAGACAGGGGCTCTGCTGACACCCGGTGGTGGCTGTCCAAAATGCGAAAGCCACCAGCCGGGCATCAGTCGATCCCCAGGTTCTCACAGTACCCCAGTACATAGCTCCTTAACGCTCCTCTGAAAAAAAGAATTTCACCCAGAGGGCAAGTCCATACTGGAGATGGAGTCAGAAGTCCATGAGTTGACAAATTCAAAAGTCCAGTTTTTGTCTTGCTTCCGGGGTACTGGTGGAGTCCAGAAGGGAAAGGACCCGGGTGGCATGGGGCAGAAAAGTGGAGCTAGGCATGGGGCAGAAAACTGGCCAGGTTTCAGGCAAACCAGGTGCGGACTCAGGACAGGCCCTGGGTAAGGACTCAGGATAGGACCCGGGTGCATGTTTAAAGCAGGGGCCCAGACAAAGAAGGTTTACTTTGGGGCCCGGCTGCAGGCTCGCAGTGGGGGCCCAAGCGTGGCTGACTTGCGGTGGGGGCCCAAGCGTGGCTGACTTGCGGTGGGGGGCCAAGTGTGGCTGACTCGCAGTGGGGTACAAAAGTCTTAAAGGAGCCACAGCACTCAAGCTTGCAGACCAACATAAAAGTCTCTAAATCTGGGTAAAAACAGAGGTCTCGGTCACACACATCTGCAGAAGTATGCTTAAGCTACACCACCACTCGCAGTGGGGCCTAGGCAAGGTGGGTTTAAGATGAGATCACCTGGCACTCAAGCGGGGCGCAAGCACCAGGTAGCGGGGCAACCGAGACATAGGTACTGGGCAGCAGAGCAACAACACCAGGCAGCAGGATACTAGCGGCAGGCATTGTTGTCATAACACTCTGGAGATGGGCTGCCATTAATCCTGGGACACTCTGGAGGCACTCTGGAATTGAACATGGGAGACTGGTAAGGTAGACTTGCATTGACCGCGGGATGCTCTGGAGGCATGCTGGCATCGACCGCAGGATGCTCTGTAGGTGCGCATGGCTGGTCACAGACATCATCTTCACAATCACTATTCTTTAGACGATAGACTAAGATTAGTCCATGCGTCAGAGTTATCCTCCCCAGACCAATCTGTCCATTGCTTGGCATCATCACTGGCATGAAGGTCACTAACAGGATCATCATCATCTGAATCTTTATAGAACCAGGAGTCAGGGTCCTGGCTTCTAGCTGCAGGCACAGGCAGGCTCCATGTAAGATCAGCTGACCCCTGGGTCAAGGCCCCCTGAGATGCCTCCATTACCTTAGGGTAACCCCCTGACAAAGCAGGCCTATCTAAAAGTAGAGGAGCTTTGGGAATCTGATTCAACAGAGCAAGTCTGATTAACCTGTAGAAAAGGAGTAGCGAAAACTAAACAGGGCTGGGGATTCTAAAAAAAAAATAACTGGAGTGCTTAGATTAAAGGCAACGTCAACAAAGATTTTATTGAGGGCAGTTACAAAATCAAAATACTCTTGATCAATCAGGGTGTAAATAAAGTTAATAATCTCTAGACACTGAGATTTAGAAAATCCCACAAGTAATGCGTGCACTGCAGCCGCATTAAACTGGAAACAATGCTAGTGATTTAACACAGAAGACACAGCAACAAGCTAGATGGACTAGCACTCTGGCTGGGTGATGTTTGGGCAGAAGGATTATGTCAGTGGAGTGTCCACTGGTTCAGGGCACTTATGTGTCAGTACTCTTTAATACCACTTGCTCAAACCACTTTGTTCACTACTCTATAATACCAATTTGTTAGTGTAGTAACCACTGATACAGGGCACTTGTGTGTCAGTACTCTTTAAAACCATCTGCTCAAGCCACTTGGGTGTCACTACTCTTCAATACCAATTGTTAGTGGATTATCCACTGGTTCAGGGCACTTGTGTGTCACTGCTGTTTAATACCACTCGCTCAAACCACTTGGGTGTCATTACTGTTTAATACCAATTGTTCAGGCCACTTGGGGATCACTGCTCTTTAGTACCATTCCTCAGTGGGGTATCCACTTGTTCAGGGCACTTAAGGGTAATTTTCCTGATATTTTTTTATAATTGTCCATTTTGGGCTGCTGTAACTGTGCAACAATGCAGAAAGCAGCAAATAAGGGACAGGGATGTGGCAGTTGTGCTTCTGCTGGTAACGGAGCTTGTGCTGTAGGGAGAGAACGTGTTTCATCCTAACCTGCTACACCTTCCTCTGTTGCAAGCAGGTGCCAGGGTTTGAAGTGCATTTTTGTAGGCCCCAATACTGCTGGCAGAGTGGTGAGGTCAGAACAAGTTGATTATATGGTGTGCAGTGCTACCGGTTTCATTGTTTTCCACCCACTCCACTTCAGCCAAGAGTGCCCTCCAACTCACCCCCCTTAAAATTAGCAAGGCCACCCCAGCCACAAGTCATGGAGTCGCTAATGCTCTATGATGACACTGCTAGCTGGCATACAGTGGGCCATCCACTTACCCCCATCCCAGACCTAGGGTTCCTAGTTCCCAAAAACTTATGTTGGAGGATGAGGATGTTGCAGCAGACCATCACAGGATACCCTTGATGATGATGAAACCCTAGTGCCAACTGCTGCAGCTTTCTGCAATGTTGAGGCTGAGAGGCAGGCTAGCAGGAGGGATTAGGTGGAAGAAGATGCCAGTGATAATGACAAAGTCCTAGACCCACCTTGGACTGAACGCCATCAGAGTTTGGAGGAAGAGGTGGTGATCACACAGCTCCAGGCAGCCAGCAGAAGAGGGAGAGTCAGCCCATTGCTTCCACTGCTCACCACATCCAGGGACTGAACGTGCCAAGGATCAAAGCATCTCACCAGTGTGGAATTTTTTCAGGACACACCTGAACAGAAGACACAGCTCATTTGCAAGCTGTGCCACCACTGCCTGCAGTAAGGGAAAATTCTTAATAATCTCAGCACCACATCCATGATGAGGCATCTGCAATCCAATCATGAGCTGTAGTGGCAGAAACACCTGAAAAACATGCAAACACCTAAGGCTCCCTCTGCTGCTCCCAATGTGACTCAGCTACTACCACAAACACAAGGTCACCTGTTTCCCCCCCAAGGGGAGGATATGCAAAATCAGTTGGTGCCACCTGTTGCCTCCTCCTCCCACTCTGCTTCATTCTTAAACAGTCAGCGGCTGTTGCCATTGCACCTGAAGCCTGGCAAAGTTATGTGCGACCGGATGCCCCTTGCCTGGTGCATGTGCGCAACTTGGCGGTGCAGAGCTTCCTGGCCCATTATCCAGACATGCTGGAGCTGCTGCATAAACTGCACAGCGTTTGCACGCAATTTCAGCATTTCCACCCTGTTGCTGCTCACCTGACTGCACTGCTGAGGAACTTTGGACTTCCCAACCATTGCCTCATATGTCACTTGCCCATCAGATTGAATATCACATTGAATATGCTGGAAAAGGTGTGCTGAGAAGCAGCAGGCAATAGTGGAGTTTCAGCTCCAAAATGCCCAGGTGAGTGAAAGTGCAGACCAACAGCACTTCACCACCAATGAGTGGGTCTTAATGTGGGGCATCTAAGTGGTGCTGCAGTGCTTCCACTATGCCCCCAATATGATCAGCGCTGATGGCATCCCCATCCTTTGTCTGCTGGAAAGGAAAAACCCTTTAGGCATAATAGGAGGATGTGATGGAAGCAGAGGAGAAAGAGGAAGGCCCATTTTCCCATGTCATGGGAGTGCACATGTGGGCCGACAGCTGCCAGGTACACCATTGTCCAGTCAACTACAGTTTTGGAGGATTCAGAGGGGGAGAAGGGGAAGGAGGGTCTTCTCTCACAGTACGGTGGCAGACAGCGCAGCTCAAGGGCATCACTGGAGCGTGGGTGGACAGAAGAAAGCAGGTGAAGGAGACACCTGACACTGAGGAGAGATGTTAATATATATTTACTTATGTATATATTAATTTGTTGATATTAATATTTATCAGTTTTCTGTTATTATTTTTAGTACTTTCCCTAGCCCATTTTGTGCAAGGCAATCTCAATTTGGCCTCCAACAAAAAAAACAATATTTTCTATATTTAAGTATGTATGTATTTCTGTAATTTCTTTGTTTTATTTGTGCCCATTTTGTACAGGGCAATTGCACAAGTACCCCCCCCCCCCCCCCCCCAAAAAAAAATTTGGTCTCCAACACTCTAACTATATATTTTTTTAAACTATATTTCTTATTTATGGATGTATGTATTTCTTTATTTTTTAGTTTTCTGTATTATTAGGAATACTTGCCCCAGCCCATTTTGTGCAGGGTCCTGGTGTTCCCCTCGATTTGCAGCCATCTAGTCCTTGCTACCCCCAATTTACAGCCATTTTTTTGGTCACCCAAATTTAGGTCCCCATTGACTTCAATGGGTCAACTAATCCCTAGACACAGATGCACCTGCATACTGTGCCTCATTGCATCCCAACCCAAAATAATAAGGCCACCAAACTAATAAGGGGGATGATTGATCTTAGTTATAAATAAAGATTAAGGTCGTTCTTCACTATAAGAAGTGTAAATTCATAGGATAGCCTCCTCAGCAGGTTCCTGCAGCAGGCTTTTCTTAATGGCAGATAGAGGTTAGTGGGGATGTGGCTGCGGCATGAACATGCACCCTGGGTTTGGCAGGAAGGTGAGTTTTGGGTTTTTTTGAGTTTTTTCCAGTTGTTTTACACATCAGCACATCTCAAATTGGGATGTCCCAAAAAAACAATTCTGTGAAACTCACCTGTAGAATTGTTTTTGGATACATCCAGTCCAGGTCATCCCAATATCCTTACAGATGGGTGTTCGCCCCTAGGGGGCGCTTGACTGCAAGATCAAAGATGTAGCTCATCCCGGCCCCCTATATAGGCAGCTGTCCCTCTATCATTCCCCAGTGGTTAAAAAGCAGTATTCAACAAAGAGGACAGGCCGGGAGGCCTAAGAAACCATGTTACTTCACATAGCTTCAGCTTGTACTCTCTCTAAGCAAAAAATTTTAACGAAAAACGATGTCCAATAAATATAAAAATGGTTGATCACCATAACAGGCATACAGGCATAATGAAACAAGGGCGGGGTGGGACGACCTGGACTGGATGTATCCAAAAACAATTCTACAGGTGAGTTTCACAGAATTGTATTTTTCCCTACATCCAGTCCAGGTCGTCCCAATATCCTTACAGATGGGACATCCAATAGCAGTGTCCAAATGGGCAGGATCCCCAGTGTGGAACAGCATGCAGTTCATTTCACTACCGCCTGAAGCACCTTTCGGCCAACAACAGCGTCAGCTGAGGCCCTGACATCCACCTTGTAAAACTTTGTAAAAGTATGAACAGAAGACCAAGTTGCGACCTTACAAACTTGTTCCACCAATGCCTGGTGCTGAAAAGCCCAAGAGGCACCAACAGCTCTGGTAGAGTGAGCTGTGATCCGAAAAGGGGGTTCCTTCCCCCTGGCAGAATAAGCCTGTACCACTGCCTGTCTAATCCACTTACTGAAAGTGGACTTGGCTGGTGGCAATCCTTTCCTAGAACTCTCTGTTAGTACAAAAAGCAAATCCGATTTCCTGAAGGATTCAGTCGCAGCCAGGTAATACTTTATGGCTCTGACCACATCCAAAGCATGGAGGGTCCGTTCCTTGGAATTAGCCGGTGCTGGACACAAGGAAGGTAAGACAACTTCCTCATTAAGGTGAAAGGGAGAAACGACCTTAGGCAAAAAATCAGGCTTAAAGCGAAAAACCACCTTATCCCTACGCAGCTCAAAGTAGGGTGGTTTCATACAAAGCGCGGCCAGCTCTAAAACACGACGCACCGAGGTGATCGCTACCAGAAAGACCACTTTGAGGGTCAACATAGACAATGCAGCATTGCACAATGGCTCGAAGGGAGGACCCTGAAGAGCAGATAGTACCAAGTTCAAGTCCCACACCTGTAATACTGACTTACGCGGTGGCCGGACATGGGTAACTCCCTGGAAAAAAGTCTTGATCAACCTATGGTTGGCAATGCATCTCTAGAAAAAGATGGCCAAGGCCGAGACCTGACCCTTGAGGGTGCTCAGCTGGAGACCCAAGTCTAAGCCGTGTAAAAATTCCAGGATCCTAGCAACAGAAAATATGCGTCAGGGAAGACTCTTGGTCTCGCACCAAGAAATATAGGTGCCAAACTCTGTAGCATATCATAAAAGAAGATTTCTTCCGTGCCTGAATCATTGTCCGCACAACCGTGGCCGACAACCCCTTCTCCGTCAGGATTGAGGTTTCAATAGCCAGGCCGTCAAAGCCAGCGTCCGTAAATTGGGGTGCCGTAGCACCCCCTGTGTGAGAAGCCCTGGGTTGTCGGGCATGAAGTAGTGATCTATTGACATCTGGACTATGTCTGCAAACCAACTCCTTCTCGGCCAGCGAGGAGCCACCAGGATGGTTGGTACCCCATCTTGCGCAGCACCCTGCCCGGGAGTGGAAACGGAGGGAACGCATATAGGAATTTGAATTCCGTCCAAGGAATGGCCAGAGCGTCCGTTGCAATGGCCAGAGGATCTCTTGAGAGGGAGACGAACCTTGGAAGCTTGTGATTGTGTCTGGACGCAAACAGATCCACGTCTGGCTGACCCCAGCGGAGACACAGAGCGTGAAAAGTCCTGCTGCTGAGAGACCATTCCCCCAGGCGCGAGGCACTCCTGCTCAGGGAGTCTGCCTCCTGGTTTTCCACCCCAGGGATGTAGACCGCCGAGATGCAGGGAACATTCTCCTCTGCACAAGTCAGAATCTGAGTTACCTCCTTGAGGGATCTCTTGCTCTTGAGTCCCGCCCTGGTGGTTGATGTAGGCGATAGCCGTCTGATTGTCCGAGCGAACCTGGATAGCACAACCCCTTAACTGGGGAGTCAAGCGCAGAAGCACCAACCGGATCGCTCTCAGCTCCAAGAGATTTATGGGTAAGCGGTTCTCCTGCGGACCCCACTGACCCTGGATCTTCTGAGTCTGCCAAATGCCTCCCCAGCCTGTCAGACTGGCATCTGTGGTAACTATCTCCCAATAGGGAGTCAAGAAGGACTTGCCTACCAGCAAGTTCTAAGAGTCCAACCACCCCAAGACGGACTGCCTGGCCAGGGGGGACAGCAAAAAGCCGTGTTCCAAGGACTCGTGAGTCCGATTCCAGCCGGTAAGCAGGTTCAATTGAAGAGGTCTCATGTGAAATTGGGCGAAGGGCACTGTCAGGACTGTACCAAACACCCGTCTGTCTTAAGCCAGAATCCCCCAATCTCCACCGCCACTTCCGCCTATAGACAAGCCCCCGCTTGTGGGAGACACGGGTAATGCCTCTCCCAGTCGGTTGCCCCCAGGACTTAACAGGCGCAAAGGATAATAGCTTAAGGTGCAGCTTGGTGTTTGGCAGGGAATCCCGAATGAGGATGCCGGGTGCGAAAGTCCGTAAATCAGGCCGAGGTCAAACCAGGAGGTCACAGGCGAGGTATCCAAGGGAGAAGACAAAGAATGGTCGAGGGTAGCCGAGGTCAAGTCCAGGAGGTCACAGGCGAGGTACAGGAGGGTCAGGCAAGAGAGTGGTCAGGCAAAGCAGGAGGTCAGGGCAGGCAGCTAGCAAGAATAGTCGAGGTCCAAATCCAAATCCAAATCCAAATTCTTCACTAAGGAACAGCAACACACATCCAGAACCCAGAAGCTATAACGGGCACTGGGAAACTGGAACAGTGCAAATATATAGGGAAGTCTGGCCAATGGGAAACAGGGAAAAAGGAGGGAAGGAAGGTGCTTGGTGCAACAGTAAAAACGGGAGTGGTCCCAGGAACTGGACGGCCCAAGCCAGACAGGCCGACCAGTCCCTGGGCTCCCTCTATGAGCAGGGCCAGGGTTGGATGGAACAAACTCGCCCCCGGCGGGCGCGCTGGGGAAAGCGCCGCCGGGAGGCATAAAGGTGACGATGATCGAGCGCGCCCCCGCCGGGAGGCGGAAGCGCCGGACAGTGAGGGAGCCCGCCGGGCCCGCGCAGCCGCGCAGAGCGGGCTGCGGCGCGGCTGCCGACACCACCTCGCGCCGCCGACCCCTGACCGCCGCCACCACGCTGGGGAGTGAAGACGCCCGGGGAGCGCTGGGCAGCAACCAGCCGGGGACCGCCCGACAGCGCGTCGCGGGACCCGGGACGGTGACGAGGTAAGTGCCTAACATTACCCCCCCCCTGAGGAGGGGACACTGGACCCTCCAAACTAGGTTTTAAAGGATTCTCCCTATGAAACTTCTTTACCAAATTCTGCGCATGAACTTCTCTGGCAGGAACCCAAGATCTTTCTTCCGGACCGTACCCCTTCCAGTCAATAAGATATTGAAGAGAGTTCCGAAAGAAACGAGAATCAAGGACCCGGGCAACCTCAAACTCCTGATGCCCATCAACTACCACAGGACTAGGAGGACTATTAGGTTCATGGTTTCTTGCGGACTTAAGAAGTGAAACATGAAAGGATTTACAGATTTTCATGGATGAAGGGAGGGCCAACCGGTATGTAACCTGATTAACTTTGTGTGTTATGGGGAATGGGCCAATAAACTTAGGTCCTAACTTAGCAGAAGGTTGGCGTAGCGCCAAGTTCTTGGTTGAAAGCCAAACCCAGTCACCCACTTTAAAGTTAGAATTAGACGATCGCTTGCGATCAGAAAATTTTTTCTGTTGACAAGCGGCCCTAGTTAGGTGTTGCTGGATTCTATTCCACTCCCCTGGCCATTTGGAAACCCATTCATCCACGGAGGGAACTCTAGAGGGTTGGTCCGAAAGAGCAGAAAACTTCAGATCCTTGCCATAAACACAGTGGAAAGGAGAAACCCCTGTGGATGAATGCGTGGCGTTGTTAAAAGCAAATTCCGCAAAAGGTAAGAAGAAGGCCCAATCAGTTTGAGAACCCGCCGTAAAACAGCGCAAATATTGTTCCAGGGACTGGTTCGTTCTCTCGGTTTGACCATTCGACTGCGGATGAAAGGCCGAGGAAAGGGAGACGGTGAACCCCAACTTGGCACAGAAAGCCCTCCAGAACCGGGAGACAAACTGGACCCCCCTATCTGAAACAACATCCATGGGAATACCATGAATCCTAAAGACATGAGTAATGAAAAGTTGAGCAAGAGTTTGGGCTGAGGGGAGTTTCTTTAAAGGGACGAAATGGGCCATCCTGCTAAAGCGGTCCACAATGACCCAAATAACCGTATGTCCCTGAGACGGAGGAAGGTCAGTAACAAAATCCATGGCCAGATGTGTCCACGGGGAGGCAGGAATGGATAATGGAAGGAGCGGGCCTTCCGGTGAGCTCCTCAAGGACTTACTTTGGGCACAGACTTTGCAAGCGGAGACAAACCTTTGAACGTCCTTCCTAAGAGAAGGCCACCAAACTTGGCGTAACAATAAAGCTATGGTTTTCTTAATCCCTGGATGACCGGTTGTTTTGGTATCATGAAAATGGGACAAGAACTCAGACCGGTAAGTAGAGGGCACAAACAGGGCTGACGCGGGTTTCCCAGGAGGAGCTTGGGTCTGGAACTGAGTAAGATCAGGAAGTTGGGGTTGGATGGCGGCCACCACTAGGGAGCGAGGTAAGATGGGAGAAACCACCCTTTCCGGTAAGTCAGGGGGAGAGAAACTCCGAGACAGGGCGTCCGCCTTTATATTCTTAGACCCGGGCTTATACGTTATAGAAAAATTAAACCGAGAAAAGAATAAGGACCAACGAGCCTGTCTAGGAGTTAACCTCTTGGCGGACTGGATGTATTCTAGATTTTTATGGTCCGTAAAGACCGTAACTGGATACTGAGCCCCCTCCAGCCAGTGTCTCCACTCCTGGAAGGCAAGCTTGATGGCCAGTAATTCTCTGTTGCCGATATCATAATTCCTTTCGGCCGCTGAGAATTTCTTGGAAAAGAAGGCACATGGATGGAGGCGTGCAGGTGAGCCGTAGTATTGAGACAAGACCGCCCCGACCGCTATCTCTGAAGCATCCACCTCCACAAGGAAAGGTCGTTGTTCATCGGGATGGACTAGGACGGGAGCAACGCTAAATACCCTCTTAAGATTCCCGAAGGCCTGGACAGCTTGAGCCGGCCAAACCGGTGGGTACCCGCTTTTCTTAGTTAGGTTAGTTAGTGGTGTAACCAGGGCAGAGAAATTCTTAATGAACCTTCTATAAAAATTGGCAAAACCCAAAAACCTCTGCAGGCCCTTCAGATCTCTGGGCTGCTCCCATTCTAAAACAGCCCTCACCTTAGATTGGTCCATAGACAGACCAGATTTGGAGATAATGTAACCGAGGAACGGAACCTCAGATACCTCAAATTGACATTTCTTTAACTTGGCATATAAACAATTCTCCCTAAGTTTCTGCAAAACTAGGCACACATGTTTACGATGCTCGTCAAGGGATGAAGAAAAAATTAAAATGTCATCTAGGTAGACAACCATAAACCGGCCAAGATAATCCCTGAAAATTTCATTGACAAAACTTTGAAAGACCGCAGGGGCATTACACAGGCCGAAAGGCATAACCAAATATTCATAATGCCCTTCAAGGGTATTAAAGGCCGTTTTCCACTCGTCCCCCTGCCTAATTCTTATGAGGTTATAGGCCCCTCGGAGATCCAGTTTAGAGAAGACCTGCGCCCCGACCACCTGCGTAAAGAGTCCCTCAATAAGCGGTAGGGGATACTTATTTTTTACCGTGATGTTATTTAAGCCCCGGTAATCGATACAGGGGCGAAGTCCCCCATCCTTTTTCTCCACAAAAAAAAACCCTGCCCCTGCTGGAGAAGATGAAGGCCGAATAAACCCTTTTTCTAAGTTCTCGGCGATATATTCCCGCATGGCAAGGGTTTCCGCTCGGGTCAAATTAAATATTCTCCCTCTGGGAGGCATCGTACCAGGGAGCAGTTCTATTGGGCAGTCCCAAGGTCTATGGGGAGGAAGTTTGTCTGCTGCCTTTTCTGAAAAAACATCAGCAAACTCCAAATATGGAGTTGGAATCCCATTAGGGAGTAGGTGCGTGACCCTGAGGGGAAATTCTAGGCAGTTCCGGAAACACTGGTGTCCCCACTTGGTAATTTGCCCCAAAACCCAATCAATTTGAGGATTATGCTCCTGCAGCCATGGCAACCCCAAAATCAAAGGAGTACCAGGCATGCTCAAAATCAGGAACCTAATAACCTCAGAATGACTGGCTCCTACTTTGATTTGCATAGGAGGTGATTGGAACCGAACTAACCTCCCGGCCACTGGAGTGCCATCAATGGCTGAAACCCGGATAGGAGTTGGCAAGGTCTGTACCATAATTCCTAGAGTCTGTGCTAGATCAGAGTCTAGGAAATTCCCAGCTGCTCCAGAATCTAGAAGAGCCTTTAGATTAACACATTTAGCACCATTCATAAACTGAACTGGGACGAAAACTGGAGACGATACTTGAGGAGATACCTTACAGCCTAGGAGGGCCCCCTCGAAACCCCCTAGGCTCTGAAGTTTCCCGACGGTTTCTTTGGGCAATGTCTAACCATGTGGCCAGTCCCACCACAATAAAGACAGAGCCCCTCGGATAGGCGTCGTCGTCTCTCGCCTTCGGTGAGCCTGGTGGCACCTAGCTGCATAGGCTCTTCTGAAGGTTGAGTGACTAGAGCCTCAGATTTTGCAGCGGATTCAGGATGTGATCCTTTCTCTAGGCGCCTTTCCCGGAGTCGGCGATCAATGCGGATGGCCAAATGCATCAATTCATCCAGAGTTTGGGGTTCCGGGTAGTTCACCAGGGTGTCCTTGATAGAGTCAGCCAGACCTAATCGGAATTGGCCGCAGAGGGCAGGATTGTTCCAACGTGAGTCAACTGCCCAACGCCGGAATTCGGAACAGTAGTCTTCGGCTGGACGGCGTCCCTGGCGGAGGGTACGTAACTTAGCGTCAGCTGAGGCCCCTTTGTCAGGGTCGTCATAAAGGACCTCCATTGCAGCGAAGAAACTATCCACCGACTGGCGGATGGGGTCCTGAGCTGATAGGCTAAAGGCCCAGGACTGAGGGTCTCCATGCAACAGGGAAATAATCAAGCCCACCCTTTGTTCCTGTGAGCCTGAGGAAACCGGGCGAAGCTGGAAGTATAGTTTACAAGAGTCCCGGAAATTGGCAAATTTTGCCCTATCGCCAAAAAACTTTTCAGGGAGCGGGATCTTGGGTTCCACAGTCATTGCGGCCGGAGTCCCCTGAGAAGTGGGGACAATGGGAGTAGGACGGTTCTCCTGGGCCGCAACTCGATGAGCCAGGTGCTCCACCGCCGCTGTCAGGGCCTGCACCTGCTCCAGAATTTGGTCCATTCTTCTTTCTGGCCCGTTATAATGTCAGGACTGTACCAAACACCCGTCTGTCTTAAGCCAGAATCCCCCAATCTCCACCGCCACTTCCGCCTATAGACAAGCCCCCGCTTGTGGGAGACACGGGTAATGCCTCTCCCAGTCGGTTGCCCCCAGGACTTAACAGGCGCAAAGGATAATAGCTTAAGGTGCAGCTTGGTGTTTGGCAGGGAATCCCGAATGAGGATGCCGGGTGCGAAAGTCCGTAAATCAGGCCGAGGTCAAACCAGGAGGTCACAGGCGAGGTATCCAAGGGAGAAGACAAAGAATGGTCGAGGGTAGCCGAGGTCAAGTCCAGGAGGTCACAGGCGAGGTACAGGAGGGTCAGGCAAGAGAGTGGTCAGGCAAAGCAGGAGGTCAGGGCAGGCAGCTAGCAAGAATAGTCGAGGTCCAAATCCAAATCCAAATCCAAATTCTTCACTAAGGAACAGCAACACACATCCAGAACCCAGAAGCTATAACGGGCACTGGGAAACTGGAACAGTGCAAATATATAGGGAAGTCTGGCCAATGGGAAACAGGGAAAAAGGAGGGAAGGAAGGTGCTTGGTGCAACAGTAAAAACGGGAGTGGTCCCAGGAACTGGACGGCCCAAGCCAGACAGGCCGACCAGTCCCTGGGCTCCCTCTATGAGCAGGGCCAGGGTTGGATGGAACAAACTCGCCCCCGGCGGGCGCGCTGGGGAAAGCGCCGCCGGGAGGCATAAAGGTGACGTGCTCGCGCGCGCGCGCGAGCACGTAGATGATCGAGCGCGCCCCCGCCGGGAGGCGGAAGCACCGGACAGTGAGGGAGCCCGCCGGGCCCGCGCAGCCGCGCAGAGCGGGCTGCGGCGCGGCTGCCGACACCACCTCGCGCCGCCGACCCCTGACCGCCGCCACCACGCTGGGGAGTGAAGACGCCCGGGGAGCGCTGGGCAGCAACCAGCCGGGGACCGCCCGACAGCGCGTCGCGGGACCCGGGACGGTGACGAGGTAAGTGCCTAACAGGCACTGCCTCGAAGCAGGACACCATTCGGCCCACCTATCTCATCGCCAGACGTATTGACGGCTGCTGACAGGACAGCAAAGCCTGCACCTGCGTCTGGAGACCCAAAACCTTCTGCTGTGGCAGGAAAATCTTGACCTGAGCGGTGTCTATTGTCATTCCCAGGAGGGATCTCACTGTCGCGGGAGTGACAAAGGGCTTGGGGTAATTGATTACCCAGCCGAAAGCCTCCAGGGTTGACAACACCGTCCGAGTATCGCTCTCGGCCTGCTGAAGGGACTGGGCCACAATCAGCAAGTCGTCCAGATAGGGTAACATACAAATGCCCTAGCACCTCAGGATAGCCATGATGCCCGCCAGCACCTTGGTGAACACACGGGGGGCTGAGGATATCCCGAATGGAAGTGCTACAAACTGGTAATGCTGATCCTCCAGAGCAAACCTCACGAACCTCTGATGTCTCTGGAAAATCGGGATGTGCAGGTAAGCATCCCTGATGTCCACCGTGAAGCGATTTCACCGCCGACCGTAATGTTTCCATGCAGAAATGTCTGACTCTGACAAACCTGTTGAGACCCTTCAGGTCCAGGATCGGTCTTAGCGTTCCATCCTTCTTGGGAATCGTGAACAGGTTGGAGTAAAATCCCTGACCCTGTTCCTGCGGGGGTACATGGCAAATCACACCTATCCGCAGGAGGTATTGCACAGCCGCTCTCAAGGCTTGAGCCTTTAGCGGGTTTCGGAATATCCTTGAACGGAGGAATTTTGTGGGTGGCCTGGCTGCCAGCTCTATCTTGTAACTGGAGGACACTACCTCCTGAATCCACCGATCCGGGATGTGATGTCTCCAGATCTGGCAACTCATGCCTGAGAGGGCTTGGAGGGGGGCTTGGACTTAGCTCCCCAGGAGGAGTTGGGTCGGCCACGGGACCTACCTCTGCCCCAGGTATTTCCGCGGCCACCTGGAAATGAAGAACCTCTTCCTCCTCAAAAGGAACGAGGGGTTCTGAAAGACCAAGCAGGCTTCCTTCTCTGAGGGAGTCTACCATCCTTGACCAAAAGGTCCAGTCGCTCCCCAAACAGCCTGCTCCCCACAAAAGGGAGACTCGTGAGAGACTTCTTGGCAGCCGCATAAGCCGACCACTGCCGCAGCCAGAGCGAATGGCGGAGGGCAACAAGCAAAGCCCAAATCCTGGCACCAAGTCGGACCACATCATCCATTGCAGTAACAACAAAACCAATGAAATCTAAGCAGGTCTTGAGGTCCTTAAACTCCTCAGCCTGCCTGCAAGCCTTAGCTCTAGCCACAAGGTGTTTCACCTTCCTCTTGTTGGCTAGTGAGTGAGACAATTGCCGAGGCGCACACAGGACGAAAGGGAGCACCAGCAAAGGTGAACGCATGACAGACCAGCTGGTCCATGCGCTTGTCTGCAGGGTCACGTAAGGAAGCATTGTCAGGTGACGGCATAACAGTAGTGTTTGACAGACCTGACACGGGGGGGTCCACCTCGGGAGGGTGAGACCATAACCGAACCAGCTCATCAGGGAAGGGATACCACCTATCCAGGCCCTTAGGGACCGACGGTAACTTGTTAGGCCTTTCCCATTCCTTAAGGATCATGTTAGAGAAGTGGGGCTGCTCCGGGAAGACCCGCCTTTGTCTCTCAGGCCTAAACAAATCACCCTGCTTCCTCTTAGCCGCTCTGGGAGGAACAATGTGTAGTGTATCAAACACTGAGGAAAGCTATTTCTTCGTATCATCAGGGAGCCACGAATCCTCGCCCGAGGAGGGACCCGAAATACTGTCATCGCCAGCAGAATATTCCACTGTGGAACGTGAATCATCTGGCAACTCACCTTCCTCTGCAGAGCCCAAACCATCAAAAAAATCATCATCATCCGAGTAAATCGGCTCCAAATGCCGCTTCTTACTCGAGGCTTTCTTAGGGGCCGTCAACGAGATCTGTCTCTCGAGACTGGCCAGCCTTTGCGCAAAGTCAGTATGAGACCCCTTGCTGGCTCCCCCTTCGCTGGGGGCTGAATGCAGCAGCGGAGTATCTGGAGAGGCCGATGGTAGTACAGGGCTAGGGCCAGGGACGACCGCCCGCTCATGGTCCAAAATAACGCCTCTGGCGCAAGTGGTACAAACAGTGCTGAATCCGCCCAGGGGATTCCTCCTGCACAAGGGGCAGAGCCTGTCCTGCCCAAATGGGGCCCCCAGCTCACTATCCCCTGATGCCTCCATTATGGTGATTCAAAAGCACACGATCTATACAGGAGAAAAAGAGAAAAAGCCCAGCAGAAACGCAGCCGCAAGTTCCGCAGTGTCCAGTCCGGGCCCCAAGCCGCAGCGCGCGCAGGCCCACCTTCCAGAAAGATCCTTGGGGGGGTGCGGTGCCGGCGTGACGTCAGCGTGTGCCGGCGCCAGACTCCGCCCCCTCCGCAGCGCATCGTAAGAAGACGCCCGCCCCTTCAGAACACTGCTGATAGCTGCTAAAATGGCGGCGGCGGCGCCTGAGGTCCACCGCACATAGAGGGCCCTCACGCATTTCTCCTCCCCGTCACAGACATCGCTGCACAAGCGGCGATGCGGCAGGCCCGCAGAACGCAGCAGCCCCGCATCCCAGGCGGTCGACGAGGGAGCGAGAGAGGTGAGTGAGAGGCCAGAGCGCTGTGCCAGCGAGGAGCCAGGTTTAGAAGCACAGTAAAGACACAGCAAGAAAACTCCAAAATAAAGCTTGTGGGCAGGGAGGGATACAGACAACATATATACATAGTGGTTCCCCCTCGGGCTCAACATAAGCCTGTGGCCAGCTACCTTTTAGCATAAGGTCTGCGGCCCAGAGCCTAAGCTCTGCCGAACGCCACCAGATCCCGGCGTTCACCCTACCGTCACGAGTCCCGTAGCAGCCAGAGGCTGCGAGGCAGGAGTGGGTCAGGAGGGATCCATGGAAATAGAGTCCACACCGGCCGACGGGCTAGGTGACCCCGCTCTGCTGCCATTATCTGAGAGACAGTGCCAACGATCTTCTGCAGCCAAGACTGCAAGATGAACAACTGGGGAATGATAGAGGGACAGCTGCCTTTATTGGGGGCCGGGGGGAGCTACATTTTTGATCTTGCAGTCAAGCGCCCCCTAGGGGCGAACACCATCTGTAAGGATATTGGGATGACCTGGACTGGATGTAGGGAAAAAGAGGGAGACTACCGACTCTAAAGTCTGATAATACAATATAATTACTTTTTGTAATTGACAGGCTCCAGATGCACCTGCACACCGTGCCTCGTGATTCAACAAGCATAGAAAAAAAATAGTTTTGGTTGGAAAATTGAATCATTTTAGTAGCTTCAAGTGATTTAACGAAGCTGACTAATTAAATTCATCCAGTCGAATATACTCGAAAATGCAGGGAGAAAAAAAAACAGCTATTGCAGTTGACTAGATTTATTCCTAAGGATATGCAGGAGTTAACTTTATTTATTCATTTTTTAAAATAAAATGAATAAATAATCATGGCCCTTCCTCCAGATTACCAGACTGGTTCACCAGTGGTCAAGGTTTAGCACTTTTTCTAAGGTGTCAGTTTTAATTTTTTATTAAAACAGTAATAAAGAAAATATAAAGTTAATTAATAAACAGATGTATTTAGTAATAGATCACAACAACTGGACTTGCTGTTTTTCTTTGCTGCACGTTGTGTGAATTCAACATGCCTATTGGGAAAGGCGACTGGATGACTTGTGAAATGTATTGGAGTAAATAAAAAAAAACATCTGCTGCAATTGTGCAGATTTATTCCTACAGACCTACCTTTTATTTTTTTTTAACTGTTTAATATGAAAATAATCATGCTTCCTTCATTTCAGATTACCAGGCTGGGCAACCTACCAACACCTTTAGCCTTTGGCCCAGGTTTGGCGCTTGGCTGGGGTATCGGTGGAAATGTGTTTTTAATCAGTATAGTATAATTTATGGAAAAAAAAAAAAGTCAATACCGCATGTCTTTTACACTGGTAATAAAAAAACATGCCGGCAATTGCTAAACTAGCTTTTGTAGGTAAAAAGAATTAAAACATAAGGGGATGTGCTGAGTACTTTTTACACCTGCTAACGGCAGCTGTAAATAATTAGTTGAAAATAGTAATAAACACTAGTAAGAAACACTCAAAACATTGCTGAATCACATAAATTATTTACAGTTGTATTTTTCCACTTTAGACATTTTTCACTTCATTAGACAAGTGAAAAAGCTAAAAATGTAGTATATTTTCAGAAAAAAAACAGACAAATTTCTTGGTACAGACTTTGTTGAATCGAGGCCATTGCGTCCAAACCCATAGACAAGGTAGGTTAGGAGCCACAGACAAGGACCCCCTCTGAAACAAAGTTGGCAAACAGGGTTTAGTGTAGTGTAACAAAAAATATAAACGTTCTTACCCACCCACAGAGAGATGTCAAGGCAGCCCTGGCATCCTCATACTGCACTGTTCTCCGGCCATCAGGCTTTAGATCCCCCCAGCTTGGAGTCAGCATGTAAATGTAGTGCACCTATCCATATATCTATGTTGCTGCAGATGGCCCTTTTCTATTTATAGATTTTTCTATCTTTTTCCAAATAGCTGTCGAGGCAGAACCGTTTGTGGAACTTCAGTAAACCACAATATCCTGGAAACAAATCTGTGGTGTTGGTCCATGTGCAGTTTGTTTTTTTCTTCGGGCAGTGCAGACCTTACTTACCTCTATAGATGGAAGCAATGTCATTCCTAA
The DNA here is from genome assembly GCA_027917425.1 of Gastrophryne carolinensis. Lineage (NCBI taxonomy): Eukaryota > Metazoa > Chordata > Amphibia > Anura > Microhylidae > Gastrophryne > Gastrophryne carolinensis. The sequence goes on from CM051234.1 coordinate 506,193,504, forward strand.
GCTGTTTTTTCTCAGATCACATGAATGGAGTGGAGGGAGTCGATTGCACAATTTGCAGCACTGCAGTATTTCCACTGCCTGTGGTTATTGTTATCTTTACTATAATTATACGCCTACCAAGAAATGAATTTCAGCAGTTCCCACATATCGCCTCTCATGCTAACAAAGGACACAAGACACATATGTGAGGGCCTTTCATTCCCTATCTACAGGGATGCTTTAAAGTTTATGAATCCTTCAGAATGTTTGATATTTCTGCATGCTGACCCAAACTTATATAAGATTTTCACACAAGTCCTGAAAGATTACAAGTACCAAATCAAACAATGTTTTTTGATGAGAAATACTGTGGCAAATGTATGTGAACCTTTGTTTTTAGTCTCTGGTAAGAGACCCTTGTGAAGCAACGCAGCATTTAAAGTGGACCTGTCAGCGGGGGTTTCACTGTCCTGGGGATAAGTCCATTTTCCTAGGACATCCTGATCTGGCATGTGTGAAACCCCCCAGATTGTCCCCACACAACTCACCATTGCTCCGTTCCCATGGCACATGTGTGGGCTCTCGTCCTATCAGAGGGCACTCATCCAATCCGTTCTTCAAACAGAGCGCAAGGTAAGGAAAGGTAAGAAGCCTCTGCAGGGGGTTCACACAGTGGGGTACCCAAATCAGAATGCCTTAGGTAACTTAGTTGGCCGGCCCTGGAGTCTTTTCGACTCCAGGTCCAGTCACGCCTGTAATAGGTCCACCTTAAACCTTCCCATTATACACATGGGCTTGGAGACATTTTGTCCCATTCCGCCAAACAAACTAGCTTAGTTGGTTTCCTCACATTAAGTGGGGGCGTAGCTAGGGGGAGGTCAGGGGGGCACATGCCCCGGGTGAAGCAGGTCAGGGGGGTGTCAAAGTGGGGTCATTTCAAATCTTTGCCCCGAGTGCCAGAAAGCCAAACTACAACTCTGCATTAAAGTGGACCAAAACCCACTGAACTTGTGAAATACATTTGGCCAAAACCCCTACCGATACTTCTTTGTAGAGGATCAAACTAGACATTTCTTTTTGAATCATCCTGAAACGTTTTCTTTGCTGTTCCTCTGCATAAGATAACATGGGATCAGCCATTGCATAAGTGTGGCAATGACATCATTGCTCCACACAACAATGGCAATGAATGAAGGAGGTGGAGCTTTACTGCTAAATCAGGTGGCATTATTTGGGATTGGAGTGAAGGAGCAGGAGCAGTAAAATTTGGCAAAGTACGCTCTTCATGCGGGGAGCAATTTGGGGGATGCTAGTTAAAAATGTGGGTTTGGTCCTCTTAAAGTCTCTCAACAGCATTTGTATTGGATTAAAGAGAAACAAGAGCAAACTTCAGAGTGGCCTTTTGGTTCTTTCCCCCGGGGCACCCTGATCCGGGGTGCCCCACTGTGTGAAACCCCCCAGGTCGCCCAGTAAACTCACCTTTGCCTGGTCCTCCCGCGCATGCACAGCTTCTCATCCAATCCGCATGCTTTGCGCTCAGCAAAATAGGCTAAGACTCGGTTAAATTGGGATACCCCACTGTGTGAAACCCCCTGCAGCTGTGGAAAACTTACCATTTCTGACAGTTCTTACTGCAGTGTATTTGCTGGTGGCTGCATTCCCAACTTCCCTGTAGCTGTGACCAGGGTGGATTTGATTTAAATCTAACTGATTTAAATCACGATTTAAATCACTAGTCAGTAAGGCTTGATTTAAATCAGTGATTTAAATCAAAGTTTCTACCTAAACTAGTTCTTGCTATTTTAACATGCAAGTAGATGAAGATTTTTAGAATCACTTTTTATATTACTTTTTTCTCCCCAGTTTAATGGGTTAATCATTCATATTTGGACACCACTGTTCTGTTGTACTTAGGAAGGAGAAAAATAATTCTGACCTTAAAGTGGACCAACACCCAGGATTTTGACTATCCTGGGTGTTGGTCCACTTAGGTGGGGCACCCCGATCGGGGGTGCCCCGCTGTCTGAAACCCCCCCGATCGCCGCAAAAACTCACCTCTCCCCGCTCCCACGTGACCTCGTCCGGCCAATGACAGCGCTCAGAGCAGCTCTGGTATGCGCGTCCAAAGCTGCTTGGACGCGCATACCAGAGCGCTGTCATTGGCCGCGTCTCTCGCTTCCCTCTAACAGGGAGCGCTCCTGCGCCGGCCATTCACAAAACGGCCGGCGCGGGAGCGCGCCCTGCTAGAGGGAAGCGAGAGACGCGACCGCGTCTCGCGCATGCGCCGTTGGATCGCCGGTAAGGTGAGGATTGTGGGCCTCCTGGGGGGTTCCTCCCCGCGGGACATCCCGATTTCGGATGCCCCGCGGGGAGGGATCTGATCGGTCCGGGAATCTTATAGATTTCCGGGCCGATCCCCCCTGGGTGTTGGTCCACTTTAATAACAATTTAAATAGATTTATTCAACTGAAACAATAACAACATTACATCATAAGTTATTTGCTTAAACAAACATCCATGTTTTGTTAACTAATTTGGCTAAACAAAATATATATATATTTTAAGAAACTTAGACTGTCAGCCCAGCCGACACATGAAAAACTTAAATACTACTGTCCCTGCTGTCCTCTGTAGCTCACTACTCATAGGTTTGTAGAACAATAGGATTAAGGTCTTTTTCTCAACTCTGTTCATGTTGTAACATTTTTGCTGTGAAGAAGAGGCTGGGACCTCTGCGGAGTCAAATTCAGTTTTGAGAACTGCGTAAGTAAAGCGAGCGTCTGTGATAATATAGGAGAGAAACTGCCCACTAATCCTACAGAAACCTCTGGAAGAGCATGGCATTGTGAATGTTACACATATACAGCCTTTATTCTACTGAGTTAAACAACTCAGCTTTATCTCATGATGGAAGAACCTTTGGATGGTAAAATATTTTCCTCAAAAAGCAGTTTATTGAAAAAAAATCCGATTTAAATCAAAAAAATCCGATTTAAATAAAAAAAATCCGATTTTTTTTTAAAAAACATTGATTTTTATCCACCCTGGCTGTGACACGCACCTGCACCCAGCTATTCAGATAAGCTGGGCATGAGAGCACCTCCCAGGGAAGCCGCAAATGTAGATCAGGCTGGTAACCCCAACCTGCATTGCTGAGATTAGGGAGCATCATATGGGTTTTGTGCCACTTTAACTAGTGTCGGCCCAAATCATAAGACCTGGGGGGTTAGACCTTCAGTCGACAATGATTTTTGTGGCCCATGCCCCTACAGCCAATACTGGACATTAAAGAGGAACATCAGAGCTTTTTCGATGTTCCTCTCAGATAATCCCTCCACCCTCCTGCACTACCTTTTGGATGCCAGCGTTATCCTAAACACTGACATTGGGCTTAGTTCAGTGATCTGGGGCGTTTCACACAGTGGGGTGTCCCAAATCAGGATGTCCCAGGGACAAGGAGCATGCGCATGACAGCGGGGATACAAAAGCAGGCGCTCCCCATTGTAAGCAATGAGAGCCACCTGCAGAATGATGTCATAGCAGGCGCTCCCCATTGTAAGCAATGAGAGCCACCTGCAGAATGATGTCATAGCAGGCGCTCCCCATTGTAAGCAATCAGAGCCACCTGCAGAATGATGTCATAGCAGGCGCTCCCCATTGTAAGCAATGAGAGCCACCTGCAGAATGATGTCATAGCAGGCGCTCCCCATTGTAAGCAATCAGAGCCACCTGCAGAATGATGTCATAGCAGGCGCTCCCCATTGTAAGCAATCAGAGCCACCTGCAGAATGATGTCATAGCAGGCGCTCCCCATTGTCAGCAATGAGAGCCACCTGCAAAATGATGTCATAGCAGGCGCTCCCCATTGTAAGCAATGAGAGCCACCTGCAGAATGATGTCATAGCAGGCGCTCCCCATTGTAAGCAATGAGAGCCACCTGCAGAATGATGTCATAGCAGGCGCTCCCCATTGTAAGCAATCAGAGCCACCTGCAGAATGATGTCATAGCAGGCGCTCCCCATTGTAAGCAATGAAAGCCACCTGCAGAATGATGTCATAGCAGGCGCTCCCCATTGTAAGCAATGAGAGCCACCTGCAGAATGATGTCATAGCAGGCGCTCCCCATTGTCAGCAATGAGAGCCACCTGCAGAATGATGTCATAGCAGGCGCTCCCCATTGTCAGCAATGAGAGCCACCTGCAAAATGATGTCATAGCAGGCGCTCCCCATTGTAAGCAGTGAGAGCCACCTGCAGAATGATGTCATAGCAGGCGCTCCCCATTGTAAGCAATGAGAGCCACCTGCAGAATGATGTCATAGCAGGCGCTCCCCATTGTAAGCAATCACAGCCACCTGCAGAATGATGTCATAGCAGGCGCTCCCCATTGTAAGCAATCAGAGCCACCTGCAGAATGATGTCATAGCAGGCAGCTCCCCATTGTAAGCAATCAGAGCCACCTGCAGAATGATGTCATAGCAGGCGCTCCCCATTGTAAGCAATCAGAGCCACCTGCAGAATGATGTCATAGCAGGCAGCTCCCAATGGAGGAGAGTCTGCACATAAACTGTTGGAGCGTGGTGAGGTGAGTTTTTGGAGCTTCCTGGGGTCTCGCACAGCCCTATTCTAGATGCCCCGAAGAGAATCCAGCGTACAGCCCTGGGGACTTAGGTTACAGGCAGGTCACTGCTAAGTTTTGTTCCGCTTTAAGTGGCGGGAATGGCTGGCACGGTGACACTGATAAGGACACGCTCGGTACGAAGGGGTGTGGCCAGTGGGCGGGGCCAGGAGTTCGGTGAGCAGCTGCTAGCCGCCCGGACACGCAAACACAGGGCGCGCTGTGGGCGGGGCAATGCTTGTAGGTGGGCGGGGACAGCAGGCCGCTCCACTTCCTGTGCTGGGGATGGACTGGATGTGTGGAGAAACAATGGGCAGAGCTGGCAGCCGGGGGCACCGAGACTGACTATTGGCAGATGTGTTATCCAGCTGTTCCAGCGAGCGGGGACGCCGCCCCCCAGCTCGGGTATGTACCCTCACATCTGACTCCTGGTTACCACAGCTGCCACCCAAGGAGGAGACTTGGTAGCGCCCGGGCATGAGCTGCAGCAGCAACTGGTAACCAGTAACCGGCACACGGCAGCGGCATATACCACTACTGAGGGAGGGGAGGGGGGGACTGGAGGGTGAAAGACAGCATACAGGAGCATTCTTGCTGCCAGCCTAAATGTCACTGATAATGGGAGGGATAGTGGTAGATGGATGGACAGAATGTGAAAGTGATAGAGGGAAGGAATTCTGGAAGCAGAGAAAAGCAGCTGGAACTTAGGAAAGAGATGGAATGTAGTAAACATGGAGATAAAGAGGTGGATGCAACTTGGAAAAAGATATGAAATGAAGATTTGGGATTGTGGGAAAGAAGGGAAGTGAAAGCAAGAATAGTGATAAGCAAGGAGGGGTGAAAGGAATGAGGAAAAGAGAGCGAAAAGGATTAAATGTGATTGATGGAGAGAAGGTAAAACGGAGGGAGAAAAAGTGGAAATGGAGAAGAAAGGAAGGTTATACAAGTGAGAGACATGAAGTCTGTGTTGTAAAACATGATGAGACAAGGTGTAATAGAAACGGAGAAGAAAGGAGAGAAAGACATGGAATAAGTGAGAGAAGTTGGAAAATAAAGGACAGCGACAAGATGAAGGGAAGGTGACACAAGTGGGAGAGACGAGTGAAGGTATAAAAGAGATAGAGGAGGGACAGATGAAGGGAATGTGAAAGGAGAGGAAGACATGGAACAGGTGAGAAGAGAGATAGATGGAGTGTAGATGAGGGAAGCAGATGGAGGTAATGTGGAAAGGAGAGATTGGGGTAAATATCAATGCGAAGGAGGGAATGTGGAAAGGATAAGTAGGACAAAAATGTGGAAATTAAATGGAAGGAGTGTTGAAGGAATAAACAAAAGATAAAGGAAGCATGATCACATAACATAGACAGGAGGAGAAAGGGAAAGGCAAGAAGATGAAGACGAACAGGTAGAAAATGCCAGAGAAAGAGACACACAGAAGAAAGATGTGGAGAAAAGAATCTGGAAATGAAAGCGAGATGTAGGGAATTTGGAAAAATGAAATAATGTGAAGAAGAAGAAATAAAATGCTAGAGAGAGATATGGATGAAATGCTGAGCCAGCTTTGAGTTCTGAAGGGTTGTATAAATGATGTGTGGAGGCCGTAAGGTTTGTGCTGCGATTTTCATTTGTGGGGTGATCTGGTTGGATTATTCAGGAGGGGTTGGTGGCTGAGAGGAAACAAGGATGACGTTCCTGATCAGAGTACAAACCTTCTGACAGGTGCTTGTTTTTTTCCTGAAACCCAGCAGAGCTTATAGATTAGGGTTCACCGACCTGTGATTTGCAAACTGCATGGGACCAGTGACAGGCAGCAGTAGAAGCATGCTGGCTTACCTGCCTGACCTTGCAGAGGACAGAAATGGCTAGACCAAGTGTTCTAGAAGCTACAGACAGTAGACAGAGAAGTAAGCTGCCATTTTTCCTAACAGAGTCCTGAAGCTGAGGGCAGGCTTTGAGGATTACAGCAACTTTCCTAGCCTGAGACCCAGTGCTGATTGCCGGTGATCCTAGTGCTGGGCACAACCATCATGGATCTGCTGCACGGACGAGCAGCCACCACAGGAGCTCCGGTGTTAGGGCTGGATCCTGGGTGCGGTAAGGAGTTTCTTTATTGCAACACCCCACCCCCCGTCCTGCCCCAGCTCAAGGGAGAGTAGCAGGTAAGTTGGTTATACTTAGACTGGACATCCACTTTACAGCAGAACAAAACTCATGATTTTGACCATCCTGGGTTCTGTTTCTTGCCTCTGGGGCATCCCAATATGGAATGCCCCGCTGTCTGAAACCCCCCCCCCCAGATTGTACATGCAAACTCACCTTTCCCCAGTCCTAGAGTGCATGAGTGGGCTCTCGTCCAATCAGAGGCTTTTTGCCGCGCATATGTTTGGCAAACGGCACTGTTTATGGCAGTTGGGGCGGTAGCACAGCCCAAAGATGCTAGGGATGCAACTACCAAATATTTACCTTGGCAAAGGACCCACGAAGGGGTACGTTTTTCTGGTTCCTGGGGGGTTACACTGCAGGTCATCCTGAATTGGGGATGCCCCCAGGGGACGGTCAGCCCTGGAATCTTTAAATTAGAGTTTCCTTTAACACAACTGTACGCAAACGTATGTATACTGAGCTCCTGGTCCCTTTTACTTTAATGATAAAGGCAGTGTCCCTCTTCTGTAAGCAGTTTCTTCTCCTTTATGACAGGCAGATGCATTGGCCTGGATTTGTGACGAAGCACCGAGCTTTGGTCTGCAGAGACAGCTGTTGTCCCAGATTTACTGATCGGGTACACACCAACAGCATGGCCACCATGGTGGTTTCTTTACTAAGCACTTGCAGCTCCGCGTTATCATACTCTCTAACCCTATGCAGTACCCAGTGAGGAAATAAAAAGGATGTAAATATCAAACCATACTAGGAATACCTTGATTTGGTGACTGCTCATTGGAACAACCTATGGAAATGTCTATTGTTCCATACGTGTAGATTCTAGCCTCAGCCCGCCTCCCCCTACCTAGCCTTAGAACACAGCTCATACAGCTGCACTGACTGAAGAACCATTGACTTTCAGCAGTGCTGTGATTAGTGGTATGTTTATTCCCAAACTGCTCAGTAGGTGAGTACAAGCCTTCTCCTTAATAGAGCTAATCTGGCCCCTCACTGCGATATTGTATTAAGTCTGACAGCTGCAAGTTGTACTGAAGGCTGTGGATTAACCTCTGCATTAAAGGAGAGCTGCATGATAAAGTATTCATGGAAAAATCTTAGCAAAGGTAAGTAATACATTTTTAGCTTCTTAGATTGAGTAATGTGGGTGCCTTTGGGCTTTAGACCACAGTTGCTTTTGCTCATAGGCACTAGGCCATCCAGTTAAAAAAAATTGTTAATGATCACTGATAACCTGTGTTCCATAGAGAGATGACATTATAACACCCCCTGTCTTACAGTGAGCAGATACCCCCCCCCCCACTCCAATAGGGGTGTTTAGGTTGCTGATGGAAAGCCTGCCACGCAGTGATAAGAGTGTAGGTGTGTGAGCTGACACACTGCAAAGACCAATATTTCTCCCACTTAGAAGTACTGTGCCTGTCACTTTGAAAGTTGCCAAGTTGGGAAAAAAGCTGTTCATGTGTTTTTGTTAATATTGCCAGTCTGCTGAAAGTGAAAAGTTATATAAAAAATGCATAAGGGCAAGTCTGGAGTAAAAAAAATGTTTTTCATTAATCTTTGCATGTCAATTCACAGTCAAAGACATATATATATTAGGTGTTTTCACTGAATGGATTATTGGTTTGCTCTGCCAGGGTAGAAGGGGCACAGTGAACACGGGATGCTGCTGAGCGGCATGTGAAAATGAACAGACGCTGAAGGGGTATGAAGCGTAAGCGCCAACTGAGGAGGTAGCAGGTAAGTGGAAATATGCTTGCAGTGAAAGGTATTTGCTTTTTGTATTGGCGACTCTTTAGCCTGCAAAGTGGATATAGCAACAGAATGGTTTAAAGTAGAACAAAAATAAAATAAGGTACATACAGTTTGGGTGTTTTTTTGGGTTTGAACTGAAGCTGACATAGAAACAGGTTGACGGCAGAAGGAGACCATACGACCATCTAGTCTGCCCTTTTGTGTATACTGTTCTATACTCTTTATCTTAGGATAGACGTGTGCTTATCCCAGGCATGTTCAAATCCTCTGACTACCTCTGCTGGAAGTTTGTTCCAAGCATCTACTACTCTTTCTGTAAAATAATATTTTCTAACGTTGCTCCTGATCTTCCCTCCGACTAGCTTCAGGATGTGCCTCCTTGTTCTATCATTAAGTGTCTTATTAAAGATACTTACCTCCTGAACCTTATTCAATCCTTTCACATATTTAAAGGTCTCAATCTTTTTGAAAGGTTAACTTTTCTTCACCAGATCTTTAGCATGACCCAGATTGTCCCTTGATTGTTGCTTTATGTACTTTGTTTACTGTTATACTGCGGATATTTTTCATTACCAATACTGCAACCCTTCATGCCTTCTGAGGACAGCCAGTACAGCAAAACATGTTAGAGCTTTTAATCAGGTTTACTCATTCTACAGCCTATAAACGTGCAAACTGTATGTATGGTTTTAGGGTGTTTCCATTAGTTTAAAAACATCATACTATATATTCTAAAACATTAATGGACTACCATTGAAAACTTGTGTTTATCTGTTTTCATTGGATGCTAAATGTGCTTAACTTATACCATGTTTCTCTTTGTTTTTATCAGGTATAATAATTAGCTTTACTTATAGATCCTTTTTATTGTCAAGATTATATTGTATATTGATTCTCTACTTAAACGTGTTTTTGGGAGGTACGCACCTCTCTCTATGATACTCATATGCTTATCAATGGATTGGCCGTATGTAATGAAAAAAAACAGGGGCCAGAATGGGTTTTAAAGTAGACCTAGATTTAGGATTCCCTGCCAGTTAGAGATCCCTAAGAAACTTGACATTGGGTATTAATACTCACCCTTTTCCCTATGACCAGAAAACGGCTGCACATTGCAGTGCTTCATGTCTCCTATTGGAAGAGATACGGCTAAAGCATGTATGTGTAGCTGTTTCCTATTCTTCATTGGATGGAGCTCTGTTAGAAAAATGTATTTTTCGCTCCATAAGATGCACAAAATATAGGGGGAAATGCCTCTGCGATTTATGGAGCTGATGTTACAGGCGCTCCTGTGGCTTCTGCACCAGCTCGGGCTTCCTCCCTTCACACGCGGGATGTGGCCTATGAATGGGCAATGCCCAATCATAGATGCGGCCTGTAAATAGACCACGCCCACACATGAAGCAAGGAAATCAGCTGCCAGCAGCCTGTAGATATGCCATTGTGTGTCTGTTTTCTTTCTGTGTGTGTGCACGCGTGTATGTGTCTTGGTCTTTGTGCATGTGTGTCTCTGGGTGTGTGGGGCGCTGGGCATTGGAGGATTGGCAGGCAGCAAGTTTATCTGCTTGCCTGCTGAGCCTCGACTGCACTCTCTTCTCATGCACCCGATTAGGGAGGAAATGCCACACATTGGCTGTAATGAGTTATGGCGCTCACTGGCTGTAATGGGGGAGGGGGGCATGCCACGCGCTGCCCATTTAATGAAAAGTCCAAACCCTTAAACTTTTCCCCAGCACCTAAAATTACTATATTTTAAGTTTTTAGTCGCTTACTTATTATTCTTTTCCCCGCTGGGCTTCAACTCTGTCATCTTGCCTCAAAAGCATCACATACTGAGGAGAGGAGAGGGGTGAAAGTACAGGGAGGCGGGCTATAGCTGTGCTTTGCACAGACAGAGCAGAGCTGGGGTCAGGAAAAGGACAGCAGAATGCAGAGCTGCACAGTCAGAAGACACTTCCTGTCTGCAGGTAGCCTGAGAGTCCATGGGCTCTTGAATGTTAAAAGGTTGAAAAAATGTATGTACAGGGTGGGGGAAATATACAGATAGGCTCTTATTCAATGCGAAGTGTCAGGAGCACTTCATTCATGTTTCGACTGGGAATTGAACCTGCAACCCTCACTGTCACCATAGTGGTTCCTTAACCACTAGGTCGTGTCTGCCCCTCAATTGCGTCAGATTTTTTTTTTACTGATTATTATTTTAATAGTCAAATCAGGAAAGCCATAGAAAGTGACTAAATGTGCTCTAAAAAAGTTTTTTTTATTCATAACAATGAGGGTACTTGTTCTATGTATTGTGTTTTATTTATTTTACTTTTTATTATGTTTGCTTATGTTGATGTTGAAGTATTTATTGATGTTGAAGTATTATTTCCTCAAATGTTCGTGTTTTGTTATCATTTCTTTGTAGTTGCTTATTTTCTTTTCCTATTTGGAAGCACTTGGAAGATTTCCTTGCAATTTAACCTGCAATTGGTTTTTGTGTTTCCCTCAACAAAGGAAGCTCTTTTTCCTTTGTGTTTTCTTCTCTTGCCTTTCTTAGCAGTCTGCAGTAGCACGTTGCTTTGTGTCAGGTTTATGCTGAAAATTATGCTATCTGGCAGCCATCAGCTATTTCAGGGGTTCATGCAGTGATATTCATTCGAGGTGGCTCTCCATCTATGAGAGACAGGGGGATGAGTAGACACAGAATCTCCCAGCTGGCTGAGTAAAGAAGATCTAGACTGGGCAACAACTACTGTGAGGATGACTGATGAAAGTAAAGTTTTTTTTTTTTCTTTGGACAGAAATAGGCTTTAAAATCAAGTGTGGCCAAATATATATATATAATATCTTTCCTCCCTTCTGTGGCTTTGATCCCACAAAGCTTGAAGCAGTTCCAGCTCCTTCTTCAGGCATAATACAGATCTGTAAGTTATTATCATTTATACATAAAACTATAAAGGAGTCACAATTGTATTTCTACTGACACAAGTGAACAATAGCAAAGTTGTAAAATTGTAAGCTGTGAGATAAGAGTCAGGGGGATTATGACCATTAATGATGGGCTGATGAGAATAAAAGGGGAAGAGAGAGTGTGTGGATTCTCTATTGCTCTCACATCAGCCCAGATAGTCCATTTAATATCAGGACCTTGTGATGAGTCCAGTTTAATCAATCCTTGTCATAATGACACATAAAATTATTATCCCTGTTTTAGCCCAAAGTCCTTCGATATAAAGATTTGGGTGCATTTACATTCCCACCGCAGTCTCTCCTTTTGTGAATGGAAGCCCCCTTTAAGCACTGTGAGTTTGAGGTCACCTAGGTCATGGCCTGGTCTACAGAAGCAGACAGTAAATTGTTAGTAGAAGGTTTAAATGAATCCGCTGTAAGGAATGGGGTGCATCTTACAGAGCAGGAAATCTAGTTAACTACCACACATACTGTGAGATCAGGTAATTCAACATGGGGCAGGGTGTGCTGCCTCCTCTAGGGTCTTCTATAGAGACTCTGCTTTGTCTATTCTTTGCCAAGGAACCTTTCATGCAAGTGTCCCTTCCCCCTGCGGAGATGGCACCACTGACATCTAGAGCTGCGGGGAGCCCAGAAGAAGAAGCTGTGGCAATCGGACCCAACAGAGGAAGCGGCAGGGCCGGCAGCACAAGGTCCTGGTGACATAGGAAATAATGGCATTGTGACATGGCAGAGAAGCCTGCTGCCCCCAGGGTCACCTGATTTGGGGAAACCCCTAGATTTGCCAGATACTCACATGGTCCTGGGACAGCTCACCCAGAGTTTGCATTGCAGCTACACAAACAATTCACACATCCCAAGTTATTTGTCATGCATCAACAGTTGCTGTGTCTGGAGTTCAGCTTTTAAAGGTTTTTACTTGTGCAATGTTTAAAAAAGGTGCATGGAAGGGGGCCTTGGGCTCATGTGATACATACTGTTGCAAAGTTTTCCATCTCTGTTGGGTGTAGAGTGATGGTGAATTTCCTCTAGCTTCCTGTCGTGGTGATGCAGCAGCAATTTCATTCGCATTATTGAGTAATACACACTAAAAGTTGGGGTGGAAATACCGAAGCAGATCAGCAACAACAAAAACAAAATGATTTGTGTGAATGCCAAACTAGCCTAAGAGGAAATTTCCATAATGGCACTGGGTTCATTTTGTCCTGGCTTTGTTGTAAGCTGAGCTGGATACAATAGGAAAAAGGTGGATTCTTGTGTCATGTTTAGGTGCTGTAACGCATGGGATCTTTTTTGAACCCTGGTGTTTTGAGCCTAAATAAAGAACTCAATTTATACTGGAAGCAGCTTACTAGATATAAATATTCTACATGGGAATGTGTGAGAAATGTTTGTACATTGTGTTATGTGTAGCTTTGCTAAACTGTGAAAGAAATAGAAAATGAGGAATAATACAATTCTGTGAATACTCACCTGTAGAATTGTTATTATAAGTATACAGCACGTCCTGTTCCAGAATATTCCTTACACGTGTGGCTCCATTCAGATCTGGCTTCAACTACTTAGAATAAGAGGGTGTGTTGGGGGTGGGAGCGGGCCGGGGGGGAGCGCGGCGACGTCACTTCTGCCCTGAGAGTGTAGTTGGATGGGAGCTGCACAGAAAGGGCGGAGAAAGTGAGGAGGAGGAGAGGCGCCGTGTCGCACCGCATCTATGTAGACACGCCATAGAGTATTTAAGAACAGGCTGGCCGGTTACATACAGCCACCCAGGTGAAGTGGTTCATATCCACGAAGCGCGTAGGTGAGGAGGTAAGTGGGGAGGAATTGGGCTGCTATGTGACATTGTTATTATCAGAAAATTGTTATGATGGATTCCTGATGTGTATCTCTGACGTTTCTGGAGACAAGGAGAGGCACTATTTTAATGCATGTTAGCACTTAGGCACTTTTTTGCACTTATGAAGGCACTTTAGTTGGTTAATTGTAATTTTGCACATGTTATACTGCAACCCTATATGGAGTTGTATCCACTTTATATTTTATTATAGAGTTTAGACTGCACAGGCACTTAACATAATATCTTGTCCTACAAACGTCAGTGATTATATGTTGGTTGATTTCAATGAAATTTTATAACTATCCTAATCAAATGTAAAGCGTTGCTCTGACACTATATTTGAGTGTCTGTAGACTATATAGCCCTGGAGTTCCTCCCCACTTGGGGTTTTAATTATATGTTTTTTAACGTTTGATGTGTGTTCTGTGTATGTGGATTATTGGATATACTATTTGATCAATAAATTCATTATATGAAGTATGGTGTGCAGCTTGGTATATGAGGACACAGTGGTGGGTTAGCCCTGGAGTCCCACCTATAGAAGAGTAGGCATGGGGTTATACATCCACAAGATGGCGCTGGACTGCAGAAAAAGACTTGTGGCCACTCCCGGCCCCTTAAATAGCCAGGAACCTCCCACTAATTCCCAGTATTGACAAGCAGTTAACAAGAAGCCAGGAGAATCAAAAATGAATAAGAATCAAAAATGAACAATCACCATACAGAGGTAACCAAGAACAATGATAACAAAGGGCGTTCCCGAATATTCCTTACACTTGGGACATCCAAAAGCAGTGTCCATAAAGTAGGGTGGGATCCCCAAAGAGTAACAGGCAATTTAAACCACTACTGCCTGAAGTACCTTGTGGCCAAAAGCAGCATCAGCTGAGTCCTTAACATCAACCTTGTAAAACTTGGAAAAAGTATGAACAGAAGACCAAGTAGCGGCCTTGCAAACTTGGTGCTGAAAGGCCCAAGAGGCACCAATAGCACGAGTAGAATGAGCAGTAAGGCGGAAGGGAGGCTCCTTCCCCTTAGCAGAATAGGCTTGTAGCACCACCTGACGAATCCACTTACTGATGGTGGATTTAGCCGGAGGCAAACCCTTCCTAGGTCCAGAAGGAAGAACAAAAAGAGAATCAGTCTTCCTGAAGGATTCAGTAGCTACCAGATAAAATTTCAAAGTCCTAACCACGTCCAGAGAATGTAATACCCTCTCCTTAGGGTTACTAGGATTAGGACACAAGGAAGGCAAGACAATGTCTCTCAAAGTAAGGAGGTTTGATGGAAAGCGCCGCCAACTCAGAAACACGCCTAACAGAAGTGATAGCCACCAAAAATGCTACCTTAAGAGTCAAAACGGCCAAAGGAGCCGCACGCAGAGGCTCAAAAGAGAACCCTGCATAGCAGACAAGACCAAATTAAAATCCCAGACTGGCAACATAGGCTTACGTGGGGGGGGGGGGGCGCACGTGAGTAACCCCCTGGAAGAAAGTCTTAACCAAACGATGATTAGCAAATGATCTTTGGAAGAAAATAGCCAAAGCTGAAACATGTCCCTTGAGGGTACTGAGTTGAAGACCCAAGTCCAAACCATGTTGCAGGAACTCCAGGATCCTGGGAACAGAAAACACCCAACAGTGAAAAGATTTAGATTCACACCAGGAAATGTAAGCATGCCATACCCTATAGTAGATAAAGGACGAGGACTTCTTCCTTGCCCTAATCATGGTATTAACTACAGAGGCAGACAGCCCCTTGTCCATCAAGATGGAGGTTTCAGCAGCCAGGCCGTTAAAGCCAGCATTTGTAAATTGGGGTGGCGTAGCTGCCCCTGAGTGAGCAGGTCTGGATCCTTGGGCAGGGCGTATTGATCTACTGCCAGCTGCACAACGTCTGTGAACCCCACTCTTCTTGGCCACTAGGGGGCCACCAGAATGGTTGGTACCCCTTCCTGGGCTATCTTGGCCAGCACCCTGCCCAGCAGAGGAAACGGAGGGAGCACATAGATGAGCCGAAAGCTCTTCCAAGACATTCCTAGGGCACCCATGGCTAAGGCCAGAGGGTCCTGGGACAGAGAGACAAAGACTGGAAGCTTGTGATTGTGACGGGACGCAAACAGATCCACATCTGGCTGACCCCAGCGGAGGCACAGGGAGCAAAACACCCTGCTGCTGAGGGACCATTCTCCCAGACGAGACGTCCCCCTGCTCAGGGAATCCGCCTCCAGATTTTCCACCCCCAGGATGTACACTGCCGAGATGCAGGGAACATCTCCGCCCAGGACAGTATCGGGGACATTTCCTTGAGGGCCCTCTTGATCCGGGTCCCTCCCTGATGATTGATGTAGGCCACAGCCGTCTGGTTGTCCGAGCGGATCTGAACAACCCGACCCTGAAGGTGTGGAGTCAAATGAGCGAGAACCAACCTTATCGCCCTCCGTTCCAGAATGTTGATAGGGGTATGGGCCTCCTGAGGGCCCCACTGACCCTGGAATTTTAAGGACTTCCAGAAGCCCCCCCCAACCGTCAGACTGGCATCCATGGTGACAGTCTCCCAGCAAGGGGGCAGAAAGGATCTGCCCACCAACAGGTTCCTTGAGTCCAGCCACCACGAGAGGGACCGTCTGGCCAGGGGGGACAGAGCAAACACCTGATCCAGGGACACAGGGTCCCGATTCCACACGGATAAGAGGTGTAGCTGAAGATGTCTCATGTGAGCATAGGGTACCACCTCGAAACAAGACCCCATCAGGCCCACCAGCTGCATCCCCTGCCGGATGAGGACAAGAAAGAAGGAACTGGGCCTGAACTTGAAGACTCTCCACCTTCTGTTGAGGGTGAAAAATCTTGACCTGAGATGTATTCAGAGTCATGCCCAGAAAGGACCTCACCCGAAACGGTGACAGGGAAGACTTGGGATGGTTGATAACCCAGCCAAAGGACTCTAGTGTGGACACCACCAACTGGGTATCCAGCTCGGCCCGATGGAAGGACTGAGATGTGATGAGAATGTCGTCCAGATAAGGAAGGATGCGAATGCCCCGAGATCTCAGCAAGGCCATCACGCCCGCCAGCACCTTGGTGAATACCCTGGGAGCCGAGGTGATACCGAAAGGCAAGGCCACAAATTGGTAGTGCTGATCCTCTAGAGCGAACCTGAGGAATTTCTGATAACCTGGAAAGATTGGTACATGAAGGTAAGCATCCTTGATGTCTACAGAAGTCATGAAGTCGTCCGGGCGCAGTGAGTTGACCGCTGAGCGCAGGGTTTCCATGCGAAAATGCTTGAACCTGACAAACTTGTTGAGACGCTTTACATCCAACATGGGCCTGAGGGACCCGTCCTTTTTGGGGACCGTGAAGAGATTGGAATTGAAGCCTCTGCCCCTTTCCCTGAAAGGCACTGGGCAGATGACCCCCAACTCCAGAAGGTTTTGGACAGCAAGACACAAGCCCTGAGCTGACAGAGGATTCTGAGCCATCCGGGATCTGATGAATCTTGGGGGCGGCCAGTCTGCAAATGCTATCTTGGAACCGGAGGAAAACACCTCCTGGATCCACCTGTCTGCTACACGTCGCCTCCAGACATGAGCAAAGAGCCGAAGCCGTCCCCCCCCACCCGGATGGGTGAGGGCGTCTCCTCATGCCTGAGGGGGCTTGGGAGAGGATTTGGTTTTGGGACTCCAGGAGAGGCCGGGGCGGCCACGTCCCCTACCCCAATAGTCTCCGCGTGCTCCAGTAAAAGAGACCCCTCGTCCGGCCCTTGGAGCCCGAAAGGAGGGGAGAGAGGCACCAGACCCCCGAACGGGCCGAGACGGCCTCCTGCGTTGGGGTAACCTAACTCCTCTTGCAAACAGGTCCAAGCGTTCACCAAAGAGGCGCAACCCCTTAAAGGGGAACCCAGTGAGAGCCTTTTTAGCAGCATTATCCGCTACCCACTGACACAGCCAGACAGAGCGGCGTATAGCCACCAAAAGGGCAGATGTCCTTCCACACATTCTAATGACATCATCCATGGCAGAGAGGATATAAGCAACAAAATCATAGCAAAGCAGGAGAGATCTATAGTCTTCTCCTCCCGCGTCATCAGAGGCCCCATCTAAAAGACACTTAAGCAGCCTTTTAATAGCAATAGCCGTTATGGCAGAGGCACAAACCGGACGCAGCACAGTCCCCACACAGGCAAAAGCATCACAGGACAACTGGTCCATGCGGCGGTCCTCACCATCCTGCAAGGTAGTAGTGTCAGGAGAATGTATGACAGAGGTATTTGACAACCCTAGAACGGGCGCTTCCACCTCGGGAGGACAAGACCAACGCTTAATCACATCAGCAGGGAAGGGATACCTCTTGTCCCAACTCCTTGGCACCCCAGGCAACTTACTAGGCCGTTCCCATTCCTTGAGCACCAGATTATTAAAATGAGACTGCTCAGGGAACTCCAAGATTGGTTTAACTGTATGAAAAAGCTCACCCTGCTGCTGCGGAGCCACTGCAGGAGGGGAAATACAAAGCACTTCAAAAATGTGAGACAACAACCTGTCGTGTCATCTGAGGACCATGGGTTGTCTCCAAAGGGAGACCCGGTACCACCATAAATCTTAGGCTGTTCCTCAGATGATTCTGAGTCTGAGAATAATTCCCCCTTCTCAAGGGGACAATAACCAGAAATGTCAAAAAATTCCTCAGCCTCAACAGGGAAGAGGGAAACAGCCGGGGATAAATGCCGCTTCTTGACAGAAGCCTTACGCGGGGCTGACCCAGCAGTATGTTGTTCAATGCTGGTCACCCATGCAGCCAAATCAGATTGGGACTCCCCGCTAGTATGCCCCTCACTGGGAGTCAAATGTAAGCGCAGGGGGGTAGGCGAAGCCAGTAACAGACGACCCCCAGCTGCAGCGCAATCGTCTGCTGGGCGCAGGGTACACACACCCTAACATCATCACTTATAGGGGATACGCCACACATAACCGGGCTTGTCCGAAGGAACCCCAAGCACATTATCCCCAGAAGCCTCCATATGGTGATTTAAGTGGCACAACAGGCCAGTATAGGGTTAACGCTAATAATAGCTACCCGGGATGCCCCAAAAGCCTGCTAGGGAAGTGGGAGATTGCCAAGGGGAGAGTGCCGGGAGGAACCACAGTACTGAAGTTCACCCTGCCTAAAAAACATAAGAGACAACCCCATAAGTATATACACGAGAAAAAATACACCGAAAAAAAACACCCCGCAGGGGTACTCACGGACCGCACAGGGACAGGGAGATGTGATGCAAAAGGCGTCATCCACAGAGGCCAACCCCCCCCCCGAAGAGCGTGCATCGCGCCCCACGTGATCCGGCCAGCCAATCACAGCATTCTGAGGAAATGTCGCCGCCATCCACGCCCCCCCCCCCCCCCCCCGAGATCTTCCCGGGGGAGAGCGAGGCAAGGGAGAGCAGCGGCCCAAAAGATAGGAGAAGGGAGGGGGGATGGGGGGCACCTAAAGGGGTACGGGTTAAAGCAAAACCCAGATTGCGGGGGGGGGGGGCATCCCACAAGGCTCACCATAAGCCTAACCGCCTACCCTGTCAGAGAAGGGACTGTGGTAGGAGCAGCGCTCCTCAGCACCGTACTCTGGTGCTGTCCTACCTTCACCTGAACCTGTCAGCTGAGGCTGGGAGGCAGTGGGTTTTGAACGGGCTGGGAATAGTCCTGCAGGGCCGCTGGCTAATAAGCCCCGCTCACCTGCGCAGAGTAGAGAGCCATCTTCGCAGTCCAGACTGCAGAGAAGAACTGGGAATTAGTGGGAGGTTCCTGGCTATTTAAGGGGCCGGGAGTGGCCACAAGTCTTTTTCTGCAGTCCAGCGCCATCTTGTGGATGTATAACCCATGTGTAAGGAATATTCTGGAACAGGACGTGCTGTATACTTGGAATAAGGGGACACCTTTTAGGGCTTTTACTAATGACAAAGAGAACTAAGTTTTCTCAAAAGCTTACCTTTAAAGAGGACTATCTGGGGAGGTTAAAACGGACCTTCAGCATGATTTCATGAAATCCTTAACAAACTATTCCCCAGCATCTAAAATTAATATATTTTACGTTTTTAGTCACTTATTATTCTTTCCCCCACTGGGCTGCAACTCTAGAATATGGGCGCTGCCATCTTGACTCAGAAGCGTCACATACTGAGGAAAGGACAGCAGTATAAAGTGAAGGGGCCGGGGTTATAGCTGTGCTTTGCACAGATAGAGCAGAGCTGGGGTCAGGAAAAGGACAGCAGTCCCAGAATGCAGAGCAACACAGTCAAAGACACTTCCTGTTTGCAGGCTGCCTGAAGCCCCATGAGCCGCCATCTTGGATGTTTAAAGGCACATAACATGCAGTAGATGCAGGTAGGATGATTTTTTTTAATGTGAGCAATCTGTATTTACAGGGTGTGGGAAACATACAGGTCCTTCTCAAAAAATTAGCATATAGTGCTAGTTCATTATTTTCCATAATGAAATGCTAAAAATTAAACTTTCATATATTTGAGATTCATTGCATACCAACTGAAATTTTTCAGGTCTTTTTTTGTTTTAATACTGATGATTTTGCCATACAGCTCATGAAAACCCAAAAATCCTATCTAAAAAAATTAGCATATCATGAAAAGTTTCTCTAAACGAGCTATTAACCTAATCATCTGAATCAACTAACTCTAAACACCTGCAAAAGATTCCTGAGGCTTTTAAAAAAGCCCAGCCTGGTTCATTACTCCAAACCGCCATCATGGGTAAGACTGCCGACCTGACTGCTGTCCAGAAGGCCATCATTGACACCCTCAAGCAAGAGGGTAAGACCCAGAAAGAAATTTCTGAACAAATAGGCTGTTCCCAGAGTGCTGTATCAAGGCACCTCAATGGGAAGTCTGTGGGAAGGAAAAAATGTGGCAGAAAACGCTGCACAACGAGAAGAGGTGACCGGACCCTGAGGAAGATTGTGGAGAAGGACCGATTCCAGACCTTGGGGGACTTGTGGAAGCAGTGGACTGAGTCTGGAGTAGAAACATCCAGAGCCACCGTGCACAGGCGTGTGCAGGAAATGGGCTACAGGTGCCGCATTCCCCAGGTCAAGCCACTTTTGAACCAGAAACAGAGGCAGAAGCGCCTGACCTGGGCTACAGAGAAGCAGCACTGGACTGTTGCTCAGTGGTCCCAAGTACTTTTTTCTGATGAAAGCAAATTTTGCATGTCATTCGGAAATCAAGGTGCCAGAGTCTGGAGGAAGACTGTGGAGAAGGAAATTCCAAAATGCCTGAAGTCCAGTGTCAAGTACCCACAGTCAGTGATGGTCTGGGGTGCCATGTCAGCTGCTGGTGTTGGTCGACTGTGTTTTATAAAGGGCAGGGTCAATGCAGCTAGCTATCAAGAGATTTTGGAGCACTTCATGCTTCCATCGGCTGAAAAGCTTTATGGAGATGAAGATTTCATTTTTCAGCACGACCTGGCACCTGCTCACAGTGCCAAAGCCACTGGTAAATGGTTTACTGACCATGGTATTACTGTGCTCAATTGGCCTGCCAACTCTCCTGACCTGAACCCCATAGAGAATCTGTGGAATATTGTGAAGAGAAAGTTGAGAGACGCAAGACCCAACACTCTGGATGAGCTTAAGGCCGCTATCGAAGCATCATGGGCCTCCATAACACCTCGGCAGTGCCACAGGCTGATTGCCTCCATGCCACGCCGCATTGAAGCAGTCATTTCTGCAAAAGGATTCCCGACCAAGTATTGAGTGCATAACTGAACATAATTATTTGAAGGTTGACTTTTTTTTTATTAAAAACACTTTTCTTTTATTGGTCGGATGAAATATGCTAATTTTTTAGATAGGATTTTGGGGTTTTCATGAGCTGTATGGCAAAATCATCAGTATTAAAACAAAAAAAGACCTGAAAAATTCCAGTTGGTGTGCAATGAATCTCAAATATATGAAAATTTAATTTTTATCATTTCATTATGGAAAATAATGAACTTTAGCACTGTATGCTAATTTTTTGAGAAGGACCTGTATAAGATATGCTCTTATTCAGGGTGAAGGTCTGCTTTAAAACCTCCCCCAAACCTCACCGATCTGCTGCCCCCCTTCTAGTTTTACCTTTGGGCACTATTTACTCACCTTCCTGGGGGAGCCATCTTCTGGGACCTTCCGATGGGTGGCGCCATCTTGCATCTCATCAGGCATTGCGCACAGCCCCCCCGATCTCATGCTTGTGCAGTACCCATGGATAGGATGCAGTGGAGCCACCCGAAATCCTGCAGGACTTTGAAGAGCATGGCTAAAGCCATGCTGTCACTTACAGACAGGGGCGGGCTGGCTGTAGGGCATACTGGGCAAAATCCCGGTAGGCCGGCACCAGGAAAGGCCGCTGTTCCCCCCTCTGCTGCGGCTCTCACACACACAGGAGCACACAAACACACACACATTAAACTTACTTACCTGCACTTCCTGGTTGTTGCGCGGTGGGCGTCACATATACTTGTGAAAACAATGGACGCCAGCCATATGGGTCCCGCCCACCGACACCGGTAAGCATGAGGGTATGTGGGAGACCGCGGCGGGAACAGCAGTGAGGGCAGACTGGCCACCCGCCTGCCCGCTGGGAACCAGTGTAAGTGTGTGGGCGGCTGGGGGGGGGGGGGGGTCAGCAGCAGCGGGCAGGCAGGCATGAACTGGGTACCCTGCCTGCCTGCTGCCTTATAATTGTGCAGTGTTGGCGGGAAGGAGTGAAATGAAGGATGCCCTCACCCACTGGCTGCACTGAGGTATACCCCCACCCACTGGCTGCACTGAGGGATGCCCCCACCCACTGGCTGCACTGAGGGATGCCCCCACCCACTGGCTGTACTGAGGGGTGCCCCCACCCAGTGGCCGCACTGAGGGATGCCCCCACCCAGTGGCCGCACTGAGGGATGCCCCCACCCAGTGGCCGCACTGAGGGATGCCCCCACCCAGTGGCCGCACTGAGGGATGCCCCCACCCAGTGGCCGCACTGAGGGATGCCCCCAGTGGCTGTAATGGGAGATGCCGCAATATACCTCTGTGGGCTTCCCCTCACTCGCTGTAATGAGAGAGATGCTGCTCATGGCCTGTAATGGAGTGATCCTGCACGCTGTCTGTAAAGGGGGGATTTTATCACACCATTTGGCTCCGAATATTTTTTTTTATTATTTTTCTCCTCTAAACCCTGGGTGCGTGCTGTGGAACGAAAAATAAGGTGTATATATAATGTGACGCTAAGATACTATACTGGGCAAGAAGCAGTACAGCAGGGCCGGTGTGCCCCAAAAAGTCCCGGGCCATTTTTTAGCCCCAGTCCGCCCCTGCTTACTGATGGCTAAACCGGGGGGTCGGGCCCTGAAGCAGCCGGATGTTGCCTCAGCAGACCCTTTACACTTGGGTCCGACGTCTCTTTTTAAATGATGCCTTAAAAGGTCACCTTATTTTTTCACTTCCTATGTGTAGCATTGCATGGAATTGCTGTGATGTATTGTGTTGATGAACCTGGTGGATGATTGTGACCTTTTATTTCTTTTGTTTTTTCTAGAGCTAAAGGTAAGCCAAGACATGAAGCTCAATGAGAGAAACTTGGTGTATTATGCCACCTGCAAGTCCCCGGTGGATAAATGTGGCTTCTTGTACAAGAAGGGGGAACGTAATGCTTCCTATCACAGACGTTGGTTTGTGCTGAAGGGTAACATGCTCTTTTACTATGACAATGAGGAGAGCAAGGAGCCTGTCGGGGTGATCATATTGGAAGGATGCCGGGTGGAGCTGTGCGAGTCTACTGAGGAGTTTGCTTTTGCCATCAAATTTGGTTATGCCAAATCCCGTGCCTATATCCTTGCCGCAGACAACCACAGTACTATGGAATCCTGGGTAAAGGCACTTTCAAGAGCAAACTTTGAATACATCAGACTTGTTGTAAAGGAACTGCAGGAGCAACTAGCAGAAATGCAAAAAAGTCAACGGCTTTCGAAAGGGGCTTCAAGTGTAAACCCCAATGTTGTGCCTAGTATTCCACATAGGCCTTTGCCAAAGGACAATGGCAGTGTGCTATGGAATAGCAATTCCGTTAATGTGCCTAATGGGTTTCTCCATACAAAAGAACCAAAAGCAACCGGCCATTTAGCCAATGAATCAAGGGAAAGTGCCCAGTTACCATGTAAGGCATCAGAGAGGGTTGTGCAGACAGATCTTGGGGCAGATGGGGCATGTGCTATTGATGACAATGATAGCAGCGCCAGCTTCTCCAGACTTCATGAACTCCTGGGTAAAGAAATTCTAAAATTAAGAACAGAGTGGTCTGTAAATTCTCAAAACATGTCCTAATCTTTGTGCACAAAAAGTCTGCTTTAAGCTTCAGCCTACTTTTGACTATCCCGGGTTTTGTACTGTTCCCTGAGGGCATACCGAATTGGGATGCCCAGCTGTGTGAAAGCCCCCAGAACAACTCGCCACCTCCAGGCACATGCCGATTGCCGTACATATGTTATGGTGGGCAAACGGCTCTGTTGTAGTAGTCCCAGCGGGAGCTTCCCCAGCTGCGCAACTCCTGCCCCCCAATCTATCTGAATGGCTGGGGGTGAGAACGCATGCACAGCCCAAAGATGTGGCCACTGGATGTTTACGTTGCTGTGAGCATCAGGAAACAATTGAGTTCTGCGGCGCCCAGGAAGGGGGTTTCACACAGCGGGTCATCCTAATTCAGGACACCCCTGAGGAAGGCCATGGGTTTTGTTCCACTTTAAAGAATATTTATAGCTCCAAATGTATTCAGTTTTTTTTTATGTAGTTACAGCAACGTTTTTTGTTTTTGTCTGTTACTCCACTGAAAGTATGTAGCCTCACTTATTGTAGGTTATAGGTTCTGTAGGTTCTGTTTACACCCTCTGGTGGGATCATAGATGGGAAAGTCACTCTGACCTTCTACTTAGCATGTTCCAAAAAGAACAATTGTTTGGAGCTGGCCTTTTTAAGTATATGCCAATAGGTTTCTGTAAGCCTGAAGCCTTTACTTGGGAAGTGCTGGGTGGATTTCCTATGTTTTTTTTTTTTTTTTAATGCATAGATGGCCATTGTATGCTTGCGCAAACATAGGAATTCGTCCTCCGCATTTAACCCATCCGTGCAGTGATTGTACACGTGCCCGGAGCGGTGGGCTGCCCTAATTACGGCGCCCGGGGAGCAGTTGGGGGGTTAGGTGCCTTGCTCAAGAGCACTTCAGTCATGTCCCAGGACCGGGATTTGAACCTGCAACCCTCCAGCCGCTCCCCTTACCTCTAGGCCACAACTGCCCCAATTTAGTGGAGCTTCCTCTAACGGGCAAACTAGAGAAGAGGCTGGTGGCTGTGTGAGCAGCACCTATACTCAGAAAGGAAGTTTATGTAGTCACCTTCCATCCCCAGCCCTGTGCCCCAATACAGCACGTTTCTTTTATACCACAGCCTTTGCCCAATATCCATAAGTTGTATTATGGTGACTGGCAGCCGTATGCTAATTATTTCAGTGCTCCCCATTGCCGAGATAGGTGTACTCTAACTGACTGCATCATCACTGGGGGTGGGGCTGCTTGGCCAGGGAGCAATATGGTCGACTGCATCCAGTTTGTGGTGTTATGAATATTGAGCAAAGGCTTTAGTTAAAAAACAAATAGACTGTTTTGAAGCACTGGGCTGGGGATAGAAGCACTTTAATAGCATTAAAAACAAGTCAATGATATCAACCAAAGATGAAATATTCTTTTCCTGTGGACTATTACTTAGAAGCCACCATTTGAATTATTTCTTGTACTTTAGAAGCGTGCACCTGACTTAATCTGATGAGCACACTGATGGTTGCACCGATGTAGAAGAAATCGTTTCTTGACTAGTAAAGATACAATCATTTTAAGACCACTGGTTTAATAATCCTTGACTTCATGTGTAATCTCAGTTATGGCACAATGAATGGATAGAGACACTATTATATATGAAATGTTTTAATGGTCACACAATTCCAGACACTGTGACCCATCACAAACTGTTATTTGATGTATTGTAATTATTTGCACAATTGTATTTGAACTAGTGCACTACTTGTATCATTTTATGTGATCAGTTACAGACTCCTTCCCTCAGTCTTGGGGGGGGCAGATAAGACACTTAACATGACCCGTCAGTCAAATAGAGATGGAGGCAGGTGGAGAGTATCCATAGAGGGATGACCCGCACTTCATACCTATGCTAAAGCCCAAACCCTGATGCCTGCTTTCTTACCTACATCCACATTCTTTGCTGGTATGTGACCACCTGAGCCACCAATCTATCCCCCCCCCCCCCCCCACACGCCTCACTGGCCACCGGAGTGACATGCGGGGCAGCAATTGGTGGTCGAAAAAGTGCCAGGATCAGGCTTCAAGCGTGGGTATGTAAAGTGTGGCATCTATCAATTCAGGTGACCCTCTAGTTCTATTTTACTGGAGGGTCATTTTAAAGGGAAAGCGCTTTTGTGGACTAACCCAATAGGCCATATGAGGCATGAGGCGCTTCTTGCTCTCCTGCAGCCCTGATATATCAACCTGGGAGCTGCACTTCCACATCCAAGCTGGAGGTGGACATGTCCCGAGTACGAGGCAAAACCGAGGCCGTCCATCATTGTCTTAGATGCCTCCTCTGTATACTGGAAATGCAGATTCAGATACTAGGGGCTACGGGCGATCAGAGCTTCCTTACAAGGTAGGGGTAAGTAGGGGAACCTTAGTAGCCTCCCCGTTAAACTAAATCTGGTCAATGCTCACTTTGATGAGACCAAAAGCAATACTCGCTCCCCTCCTGTGGTGCCATAGTCCACTTAAATGCCCCCCCCCCCCAAAACCAGTGCAATAAGTTAAGTGTGTGATAAATGGCCATGACTGCTTCATAAAACAAGTCCAGCCAGCTGTTTTTTGGATCATCCTTTTAAATACCGACTAGGAAATGAATCTAACAAAAAACATGGCTGCCAATGGAAACAAAGAGGTACATCTAATGTCACTGTGACTAGTTGGTTATTACAGCATGTTTAGCAGTTGAGCAGTTAGTGAGAAAATATAGATATTTTGTCATGTTTCACTTATCGCCATCTTTATATATGAAATGTGTGTAGTAGAAAGTAGAAGCATGGTCACAGAGCATTCAGTAGGCTCTTTATTGACCTCATAGGTACCAAATGCAATGGTCTCTTGGCATTAGAAATGCTGGCTGGAAATGCATATACTAGTTTATTACTATCCTACAGCCCTCCAACCCCTATTTGGAGTGCCGACTGCAATTCCCCCTGAAAATGCTGATCTTCCTGGGCCCATGTGACTGCTGGCAGTCACTGGAGCCCTATTGGCCACAAGTAAACACATTGACAGCCACTTGCAGCTGCCATGCGCATTATACAACGTAGATGTGCCAATTGGAGATGCCCTTAAATGTGAACCACCTTGTATCTTAATATTTGTGGCAGCTTCCCTCCAGATGATGTGTGCTTGTTTGAATGACTGGCCAGAGGGAAGCGGCTGCAGGGATGCGTACTACTCTTCTTTCATTCACCATTCAATGCTGCTCAATAATATGCTTTGCATAGAACACAGATTAGAGGAGAGAACACACATACATCTTGGGATCACTGGAGAGGTACATATTCTTAGTATACAGTACGTCCTCCAGAAATAATACTTACACTTGGGTTATCCTCCGCCAGAGGGCGCTGTGCTGCAGAGACATGGGCCCTTCAAATACCCAGGGACCTCCCACGAATCCCCAGATTTCTCTGCAGTGCTAACTGCGAAGACATGATGTATCACTCTCTCGCAGGTGAGCGGGGCTATTAGCCTGCGGCCCTGTTGGACTATTCCCACCCGTCCTCCCTGTGATGTGCCTCCCAGCCTGGGCTGCGCTGGTCGGGTGAAGGTAGGCAGCACCTTGCGTGCTTAACGGAGCCATGCTCCACCGCAGTCCCTCACCAAAGGGTAGGTGGTTTAGGGCTGATGGTGAGCCTCTAGGGGATGCCCCTCCCGCACTATTGCCCCATGCCCAGTGTAGCGGTGGGCCCTGTACAAAGGGTCGCCATCCTCCCTCATTCCCCCCGTAGCCCGGGGGTGTGTGTGTGTGTGTAGCAAGGTCTTGTGTATGTTTTACACGTTATGGCCTTAGTCTGCCCGGACTAGTATCCCTGGGGTCAGAACCGCGCTGTTTAGTTTCTGCTGTGTAATTGTCGCCGCCGCCGCGCGCACTTCTTCCTTTGCTGGATGTGCGGCGACGTCGCCTCAGACGCTGCGGCATCTTCATTGGCAAATCATCTCCTCTTAAGTGTCCCATTCACTTCGCTCCTCATAACAGTTTGTATCCACCTCAGAGCTTTGCGCTCTTCGGGGGTGGCGGGGACATAGGTTGGCGCGCTCCGCGTCACTGGCCGCTCTGGCCCGCCCTTCGAGGTTTGCTTTGGCGCCATTTTGATGCTGGTCGCACGCACGCGTGGTGGCGGTCCTCCTCCTCCCTGGGTCTGTAAGTGCCCTAGCGGGCGATTTTCATGATCTGTGTTTACTGCGCATGGTTCTGACACGCTTTATTTCCATTGTCTTTCAGACTGGTGAACACCTTTGGCTTCTCCCGGCCCGGTGTTAAATTATAGCGGGCCTTGTTAAATTCTCCCACTTCCATAGCGGGTCTTTGGGACATCCAGGGTTACTTAGAATGTAAATCCCTACTGGCATATTGTGCCTTGATTAATCACCATATGGAGGCATCTCAGAATTATGTGACCGGGGTCCCTCCGGGACAAGACCGGCGGTGTATAGCGTGTGGACAACCCCATGCTGATGCTGGCAGGGCACGGGTCTGTGTACCCTGTGCCGAGCAAGCCCTGGCCCTGCAATCAGGTTGGCCAGTGGCTACACCTAGCTTCAATTCACCTGTCTCCCCAGGCTTAAATCTCTCTCCTGCTGAGTCGCCTACAAGTGGGGAATTGCAGCCTGCCGACCCTTCCAGACTGCCTACGGCTGAACAGATTATTGCTAGGTTGTCAGAGCGTATGGGCCCTGGTAGAAAGCGGCACCTGTCGCCCCGTGTTTCTGTATGTTCATTGAGAACTGAGGGGTTTGCTACTCCGTGTGACTATACCCCTTCTGAGGAAGGGGAATTGTTCTCTGACTCAGGCTCTTCTGATGAGATGACGAGGAGTCACGATGATTCTGGCCCGGAATACTGGGGCCAGTGTGACACTGACGACCTGTTGCTTAAGGTCTTTAAGGCACTGTCTATCTCTCCCCCCGGTCAGGTCCCCAAGCCTAGAGGGGAGCGTTTCCATACTGCGACTGCACGTTTGGAATTTTTAGAGCAGGCTCATTTTCAAGCTCTTGTCCTCAAAGAATGGGAATGCCCCAGTAAACTTCCAGGGGACTGGGATAAGAAATACCCTTTTCCCCCTGAGGTGGTTAATTGCTGGTCGTCACCCCCCGTGGTGGATGCGCCGATCATAGGGGTCCCTAACCCTCCCTTTATTACAACCCCTGCCTATAGTACCCTTCGGGATGCTGAGGACCGGCGCATTGAGCTGCTGGCCTCCCATGCCTTTTCTTGTGATGGGACGGCGCTACGTCCATCCTGTGCCGCAGCCATTACTGCGGTGGCCGCTAGAACCCTCATCAAAAAATTGCTCAATCATCACCCCGAGGATCTCCCCTGGGAGGTGTTCAATGCACTCTCCAATTGTGATGTATTTGTGAAGTTTATTCTATTGGCGCTAGATGACACGATTAGAATGTGTGCAAGAACTTCCGCCCTTGCGGTGGCTATTCGTCGCTTGCTCTGGCTGCGACAGTGGGGTGCTGATGATGCTACAAAAAAGACTCTTACTGGGCTCCCCTTCAGAGGGCATTGCCTATTTGGGGCCCGCCTAGACCTGTTCGGTAAAAAGGGCAAATCACCCCTTCGCAGACGGCCGTCCCGGCCCCATCGAGGCAGGAGCACCCCCCCTCCCCCCTACCTTAGTGTTAAACAGGAACCAGGGGTGTCCTTCCGGATTTTGGGGGCAGACTCCTTCCCCCACGAGCAGCAGGCAACGTTCTGGCCCCTTCGGGGCTAAGCCCAAATTTTCCACCAAACCCCCTCAAGCATGATGGGGTGCCCTCGCCCGGCTGGGTGAGGGGATGACTGCAGCACCTTGCTCTTATCAGGAGGCATTTCGCCTCACTCTGACGGATCAGGAGGTTGTACCCTCCAGATACAGAATAGAGTATGCTGCTCTGCCTTCCCCAGTTTTTTTTATCAGACCCCAGGTACGCCTGGTCCCTGCCCCTGTTCAGTTGCCGGCAGAGGCCATGTTAGGCCTGCAAGGTCTGAAGGTCTCTTGCAGATTCCCCGTAATAGGCAGAGGCAAGGGCAGCTATACCACCTCCCACAGCTCCCCAAAGGATGGGTCAGGTGGCCCATTCTGGATTCACAGCAATTCTCCCATTACAGGCAGTTTCCTGCATGGATACTCTTGAGTGTGGCTATCAGCACCTTGCGCCCAGTGGGCGTCTTGCCACCCGGGGCACTCTTCAATGCTTATGTTTACACCCCTGTGCCCTCAGATCTCTGAGGCTCTCCAGGTTCGTGTTGGAATTCCAACACTGTTAATTGTGGCCCTGCTATCTGGCCTCTCTTCAATTCCTAGAGTGTCACTCAGGTGCTGTCGATGGTGATGTCTCTGATGAGACCAAGGGACGTCCGCGCAATGTTTTATCTTCACTTCCCTGTCTCTGAGTCAGGATAGTTGGATACTCGGCTGGTGGGCCATTGGGAGTCATTTGGATGGGTGTCAATCACCTTGAGTCCTCCCTGTTCCCTAACGTGGTGACTCCATTAATCGGAATGATTCTGAATCAGTTTCAAACCAAATTCCCCCTATTTCAGCAATTAGGTGGGCATTCTGGTCTCATGGGCCAGTCCCTCACTACTGTCCCGGTTTCTTAACACCAGGCAGGGATGCAACTGGTGGGCCGTTGTTAACTTGCTTGGCAGGAGCCCGAGCAGCGAAAGTGGTCCCTTATGCTTAGTTTCCCTTGAGTCGTCTGCGACTTTTAGTGGTAAGCATAGGACAGGGATCCAGCACCCCTGGAGCAGGGCCTGTGGGCCTTCCCTCCTGTATGACGGTTTTCTCTTGAAAGTGGATGAACTCGAGGGACCTGTCTTGGGGCAGTTCCCTCTTGCCTTCCTGGAAACGGCCACCATGGATGCCAACCTTTCAGGTTGAAGAGGATGGTTTCTTCCAAAAACTCCCTGCGATTCTGGTGTTGGTGGGGCCCTTAGAGGGTCCTTACGACTATGGAAGTCTAAGCAGTAAGCGTTTTTCAGTTGGCTCTTCTCGCTTGACCGTTCCCCTTCCGGAATTGCCAGGCTGGGGGTGTTCGGTCCGTCTGATGACAGGCGTACTACATTAACCATCGGAAGGGGTCTGGAGCTGGCGGACCTTCCAGGGAGTGTCTATGTTCCCTTCTGGGCGGAGACAATGCCCCCTGCATGTTAGTGATATTAGCTCCGGCGAAGCCCCTCTGCGACAGGATGTGCTAATCCCGTGTCGCTATGGAATCCATCCAGTCATGGATCTGTTGGGTTCTGTCACCTTCACAGGCTATTGGCCTTGTTTCCCTGTTCCAGGATCCTATCTCAGTGGTCCGGATGCCTTAGTACCGTCTTGACAGGACTTTTGGTTCTGTATGCCCTTCTCCATTCCCTCTGCTAGGCAGGGTTATGCGGAAGATTACTCTGGTAAGGGGAACAATAATGCTGGTGGCCCCCAGTTGACCTAGTATGGTGTGGTTGCAGTTATGGTACTGTGGTCAGTAGTTCTGCACCTTGCCAGGAGTGCCAGTTGATCACTCAGGGCCCCTTTACATCACTATAGTTCATGGTCCCTGGCCTAAGTGGATCTGACTGCTGAAGCATACATCTTGATGGAGGCAAGTTTAGCTGCCTCGGTGTTGTGACTAAGGGATGTCTAGGAGTGAGCTTCCTCTGCGTCTTCTTCTATTGTTGTAGGGGTTGGCATACCTACATTTATTGGGACGAGTCTAGTCCTCTTACTTGTTGGACGTTCTCGGGTTCCAGGTCTCCAGTGTGGCCTTTAACATAAATTAGAGTTGGTCGCCCAACTCTGCTCTCTGGTGGGTCAGGCTCTGCCCTGTCCACCTTGCCTTAACAGTTCTGGTTCAGTCTTCCTTGGTTAAGACTTCCTTCAGGGGGTGCCCACGTGCGCCCTCCATGTACTCCTATGGCCCCTGTTGGGATTGAAATTGATTTCATTCTGTCTGCTTGCAGGTTGTCTCCTGGTCCTATTCAGGACACTGTCTGGATGTCCTTACCCTTAAGGGGGTCCTTCTGGTTACTGTTACCTTGGTCAGGCGTGTGTTAGCGGGTGGTTCGGTCTACCTAGCCCTCTTTCCTTGAGATACACCAGGAAGGGAGTTTCGCCTGAAGCTGGATTCTCTACATCTGTAGGTGTCGTATGTTCAATTATCCGAGATATTGTTTTCCATGGCTGTCCCCCTTCCTTGCAACGTTGAGGATGTGGTTCTGCATCCTTATACAGGTGTTGGCAGTTTTTTCTTTAGAAGTCACTGTGTCCTTTAAGGGAACTGAGGTTCCTTGGGGCTTGTGGTCATTACATCCTTAATGTGCTCGATCTCGCCTGCTCTCGGGAGTTGGGCGGTTTGGTCCTGGTTGTTACCTTAATGGACGTTACTCCTGGTACCTTATTTTTTTTTGGCCTTGGCTTCTGCCAAATTCATTAGCTATTGGCTGGTCAGGCTATTACTCAGGCCTATTCAGGCAAGGGGAAGAACTCCCTTGTTGCCTTGATTCCCTGCTACGCGTGCTTGATGCCTCTTGGGCTTTCAGCACCGGTTTTGCTGTTGAACTGATTGGTTAGGCCACTACCATTGGCCTTCTGCTCATACCTTTTGCAAGGTTTTTTACAACGTTGATGTTAGGGCCTCAGCTCATGCTGTCTTGGCCGTCTGGTTCTGCAGGTGACAGTGCTTTAAACTGTCTGCTGTGGTCGTTTGTTGTTGGGGATCCCACCCTACTTTATGGACACTGCTTTTGGATGTCCCAAGTGTAAGTATTATATCTGGAGCAGGACGTTCTGTATACTAAGAATAATACAATTCTGTGAAATACTCACCTGTAGAATTGGTATTATTAGTGTACAGTATGTCCTGCTCCACCCCACCCTGTCGTTGCATTTTTCTGGATCCCCTGTATGGTGATTGTTTCATGGTTATCTTTACCAGTTGTTCTGGGTGGTTTAATTCTCCCGGCTTCTTGTTCACTGCTTTTCAATGCTGGGGATTCGTGGGAGGTCCCTGGGTATTTGAAGGGCTGGGAGGAGCCTGTTTTTCCATGTCTCTGCAGCACAGCGCCCTCTGGCGGAGGATAACCCAATTGTAAGTATTATATCTGGAGCAGGACGTACTGTATACAAATAATATCAATTCTACAGGTGAGTATTTCACAGAATTGTATTTTCCTGGGCTCCTGCGGTGTCCCTGCTTCTCCCACAGCCCTGGTATCTAAAGCCTGATACTGCACTTTTGGCTTCCAGCCTAAGGATAGGCACTATAGCAGTGTACAGACCAAGGTACCTATTCCCTATAGCAGTGTTCCCCAACCCTTTCTTCGGGAGCCACCAACAGGTCAGATGCACAGGTTAATAGATTAGTGCTTAAACAGAGCTACTAAGACTGTTATGTGGAGAGCCACAAAACATGACGCGTTGGCTCTTGAGGAGAGGGTTAGGGATCACTGCTCTATAGGCCCCTCGGTGGAGTCAGAAGTGATGCATTTGGGTTTACATACTCGGGCTATGGAAGTAGGTAAAAAGTAAGAAGGGAGCCTCGTGCTCCTATGGCACCCTGATTTTTAGGTTTATGGGGAAAGTCTACAGAATTCAAGGGGTTATATGTCTAGTCCTAGTATAAAAACTACTGGATCTTGTTTTTTTCTTGAAGACATTGAATTCAGTAATGACCTTTACAGTCAATCTGTAGAAACTAAGGTGTTACTCCCCTAAGCAAAATAATTTTATCATCCTCGTTATGGCATAAATAGGTAAAACAAAATATCTCAGCATTTTTCTTTACAGATATACCATAACCCAGATAAATGAGAACCTTCACAGATGTTGGGGACAATGTCTGCAGATGTTTTCTGAGTGAACTACCTTCACTTCATTTTCCGTATTTCAGATTTTGGGAAGGGATTTTGAGCATTGTAGTTCCTTCAAGGACAATTCAGTGAGTGGCTTGTAGATAATAATACTGCTGAAAGGAGCATATACTGAAATATGACTAAAGTCTATGCACAAACATGCAAGGCATTGTTGTCACTGTAGATGGCTGTTTCTGAATTGCCCTGGAAACCTTATGGATTGTCTGTCTTGTCATCCTAGTGGGAGTTAGTATATTTTAAAATGTGTGAATGAGCTGCAGTTTGATTCATCTTACGGGCACATTCAGTCACAAAATTGTTTCGATTTTTAAAAATGTATGTTTTTATATCAAATAAACACAAATAAAATGCAACTTTGTTTTTTTTTTCTGTTTTATCCTCTATAGTAAGTTTTATAGTTCATTTTATAGAACATTGATTTTAAACTGTGAAATCCTATTTAGTGCACTTGATGACACCCTACTGGAGGTGGCATCTGTTGGCCTCTCCATAAAATGCCTAGGAGCAGTGCTCCTGAACCCTCTCCTCGAAAGCCACCAGCAGGAGAACACTGCCGGCTCTATATCTCTGCTGCTGCACTAAATACTTCACCTGTGCATCTGTGTGGAGATCCACAAAACCTGACCTGTTGGTGGCTCTCAAAGAAAGGGTTGGGCAACACGGTTTTGGAGGAAAGGCTTGAGTTCATTCAACAACCTGGCCTCCAGCTATAGCAAGACTGCTCAAACATCCTCCTCAAGGGCCACCAACAAACCAAACCAATTGAATTTAGTGCCTGATAAATCAGTAAATCAGGCTCTAAATCTGTACTGGCCTTCCATGATACAGTTCTGAATCCAAAATGACAGCAACTTTTATATAATTAGGGGCTATACACAGCACAAACCTCTGAGTAAGGATGGGCATACCCCCCCCCCCCCCGCCACCAACTTGTTCCAGTTTAGTGTGCTAAGTTACAGAAAATTACATATAGGAAAGGCAAACACTAAAATGATGTGAGCGTCACTAGACGATGTTTGCTTTAGCTATGAGCTGTCATCCACATTACATGGTGGTGGAAAAGGTCATTGTTTATGACCGTTCTAGGCTAAAATAAAACAGAACTTTGTCAGAACTCAGTCGCTTGCCTCCCAGTAACAAAACTTCAAAAAACTAATTGCACAGGCATTAAAGTAAATATTTCAGGCATAGCTAATTGTTAGACCATTGCATCAATCTTAAAACTGTTTTCCATTTTTAAATTGAAAGACGAAATGGCCTGAGATATCGAGGTTTACAGTTTTTCCCCAATTCTCTTCTGAAGCATGTGGATGTGGCCCTTGGAGCTGTGATGCTGCATAATGGGTGGGGGAGTGCTGGCTAGGAGTAGGCTGGCTGGGGAGGAAGGTTGGGGTTAACCTGGTGAAGAAGGGGTTAGCTGGGCTTGAATGACAGCTCTGAGAGTGCCATTCAAGCAATCACTTACAGAGGTGGTGTCTGGACTAGCTCCTCAAGCTAGTATTGGCCCACATCGCGGGGTGCCGCTTCAGGACCATTCAGAGCTGAGAGGAGACACATCGCTGGAGCACCGATTGGCAAAGTAAGATGCTGGGTTTTTTTCTCTTTTAACCTTTTGCCTAAAAAAAACAGGTCACAAAAATGATCCTTTGTCACATTTTCACAGCTGCTAAAGAGAAGCAACCAGGGAGGCACGTAAGACATGTTGAAGCTAATATAAAACAAAATATATGTTGAGCTGGTAATTATGGGGACTGGTTATCACTGGTCTAAGGCTCTTGTAATTTTTACCAGGCTGTTCATTGTCTGTATTTTCACCTGTTCTATCATCATGAAAGAATCCAATGTGGCTGCCATACTAGAGATGCAGGAAAGGTGCTGTGTGGAATTACTTATGTTACAAATAATTGAGAATGCTCCCTGATACAGACAACAAATGATGCCCTTGAGGTCACATGTGGTCATTTTAACTGAAATAAGTGCTGAACGCTTACATTTAAAGCACAAATGTGGTATACACCGCACTACAAACTACAGTACAAGTTCTTGAAAATGCTCAAATGGGTTTAAAGTCGGAAACGGCAAACAATAAGACAGTTCAAAGATAAAACACAGAGCTAAAAAGAACTATGGGGCTATAAATGTCCAATAAAAAATGTCATCTGTAACCAAATCAAAGGATATCTCATGCAAATTGCACCAATGATCCTCTTTAAAGTGAACCAACACCCAGGATTTTGACTATCCTGGGTCTTGGTCCATTTCCCCGGGGCACCCCGATCGCTCGTAAAAACTCACCTCACCCTGCTCCTACGGCTCCGAGCACGCTGGTGGCCGCATCTCGCGCTTACCTCTAACAGGGAGCACGCCCGCCATCCACAAATGCCTGGTGCAGGCACGTGCCCTGCTTGAGAGAAGCGCGAGATGCGGCCCACGCATGCGCCGTTGGATCGAGATCAAGGTAAAGTTACTGGGCGTCCTGGGGGGTTTAACACATTGGGTAGGGGAAGTTATTTATTTTACTGATAACCGCTAAGAGTAACTGTTAATATTATTTTCTTCTAAATAAGCATCTAATCCTTTTTTGAAGCTGTCAGCGGTTGATGCTGTAACAAGTTTCTGTGGGATGCTATTCCACAGATTTATAGTTCTTATGGTAAAGAATGATTGTTGTCGCCTCCGGAGATTCAATTTCTTTTTTTCCAGTCGAAGGAAGTGCCTCCTTGTCTTTTAGAGAGGATTTTACCTGAAATGCTGTCCCCCCATATTTATTGTATGGGCCATTTATATATTTATACAAGTTAATCATGTCCCCCCTCAGTCATCTCCCCTCAAGACTAAACAGATTTAATTCTCAATCTTTCCTCATATCTAAGATCCTTCATTCCTCTTATTAGTTTGGTGGCTCTCCTCTGCACTCTTTCCATAGTCTGTGTCCTTTCTATGAATGTGTGCCCAGAACTGGACAGCATATTCCAGGTGAGGGCGCACCAGTGCCTTGTAAAGAGGCAAAATTACATTCCATACCTCTATTAATGCATGACAATATCTTGGTGGCCTAGTGGGGCAGTTATGGCCTAGAGATAAGGAAAGAGGCCTGTGTCCGGATGGTAGCAGGTTCGATTTCCAAGCATGGGACATGACTGAAGTGCCCTTGAACAAGACAGCTAACCCCCAATTGCTCCATGGGCGCTGAGTTTAGGGCAGCCCACTGCTCTGGGTACATGTGCCCTTCACTGCCCCTTAGTTTGTAATTCACTTGTGTTTTTTCACTGGTGTGTACACGGAGTTGTGTTGTTCACAGTGCACGCATGGGTATAATGCGAAGAATTGGCACACAATGGCCACTATTTCACTATTATTATTATTAGCCTTGGAAGCAGCAGCTTGGCATTGCATGCTGTTATTTAGCCTGTGATCTACCAGTACCCCCAGATCCTTCTCAACAAGTAACTCTTCCAGTTTTACTCCCCCAAGGACATATGTGGCCTTCAGGTTATTAGACCCCAAGTGCATGACTTTACATTATTCCACATTGAACTTTATTTTCCAAGTGGATGCCCAGAGATTCAATGTGTCCAAGTCCACCTGAAGCTTGTGAACATCTTCAATAGACTGCACTGTGCTACATATATTTGTGTCATCTGCAAAAATAGAGACAGTGCATGTAAAGCATGTTGTTTATTAACAAGTTGAATAATAGTGGTCCCAGCACTGAACCCTGGGGTACACTGCTTACAACTGGTAACCATTCAGAGTAGGTATCATTAACCACAACTCTCTGCACACGATCCTTCAGCCAGTTTTCAATCCAGTTACAAACTGTCTTTTCTAATCCTGAGAACCTCAATTTCTCCAGTAAGCGTCTATGGGGGACAGTGTCAAATGCTTTAGCAAAATCCAGAAAAACTATCTACAGCCACCCCTCTGTCCAGGCTTCTACTCACCTCCTCATGGAAGTCGGGTTAGTCTGGCAGCTTCTGTCTTTAGTAAAACTGTTCTTGTCATTTATAATATTATGGATAGTTACATATTCGTGTATGTTGTCCCTTAATAGTCCCTCAAGCAATTTCCCCACAATGAATGTTAAACTTGTAATTGCCCGGAGAAGAAATTTGCCTTGTGCCAGTCCCTTTGTATTATACCATTTGTTAGTGAGCCTTTAAAAACAAGAACAGGGGTGATGAGATAACTGAGCTGAGTTCTTTAAGAACTCTTGGGTGAAGTCCATCTGGTCCTGCAGTCTTATTCACATTTAACTTATTTAGTCTTTCTTGGATGATATCCATGTTTAGCTTGTTGAGTATTATACACTTGGGCTATTGCTATCAGTGGCATCTCCTGTGTTAGCTTCTTTCTCTTCTCTTGTGTACACAGAGCTAATATATTAATTTAATAGCTCCGCCTTCTCTTCATCCCCAGTGGCCATTTAACCATTATCATTAATTAGGACACCTACCTGTTCTGATTTATTTTTCTTTGAATGTATGTATTAAAATAAACATTTAGGGGTTGTTTTGCTTTCTTTGGCCACATCTGTTTCATTTTGTGCTTTTGCTAACCTTATTTCTTTCTTACATGCTTTATTTGTTAATTTATACTTTTCAAAAGTTACAGCTGAGAGCTCAGTCTATGTCCTGGAGTGCAGCTCTGAGCCTTGTTTCAGTGTTTTGCTCTCCCAATCAGCTTCTGTTATGTACAACTATATTCTGGTAAATTATACCAACATTTTCACAGGCTGTTACTGTTCTTATCAGGTCATCATCATTTGAAAGGAGCATTACCAGAAGCAGAACCATGTCTCTAGTTGATACCTGGGTAGTTGAAGTCCCCCATCACCACCACTCTACCAGCCTGTGACACCCGCTTATTCTCTTGCATCTGACCCTCTATTTCCTCAGTTATGATTGATGGTCTATAGATTACATAAAACATTGTAACATTGTTTACATCCCCCCCACACTTCTACCCACAAGGGAAAACAGTTTAACACAGTGGCAGACATAGCCAGACACAATGGTCTAAATGTGATGGGGCTCTGGTGCGAACTTTAAATGGGGCCGTTTCACAGCTCATACAGTACTAGACATCTAAAGACTGAAACAGCAGAGATACACGTTGCTTCCTTATTCTAAATGATGCCAAGTGAGCACAAATATGATAAATAGGGTGGAGGAGCAACAGTGACGGGGCCCCTCTAACCTTCTGGGCCCTGGTACGGTCGCACCCCCTCAAGCTACGTCCCAGCTTGAAAGGGATTGACAATTGGCATCATTTTACTGAATTTATTTTATACATTTTGGATATAACACACAAAAAAAGCAATTCATAGCAGTTAAAGGGCTAATATCAACGGGCCAACTGAGCCCCTTTCTATATCCTAGCTAGACCATATAAATGTGTACACTGTATAATTCAATAATAAAAGTCAGTAAACAGTGCAAAATATAAATATAACATATAAATATATAAGATGTGTAGGTTGTGTTGATAAATTATTTGAATATTACATATAACTCACTATAAATATAAATAAGATTAATCTAAAAGATTAGATATTGTATAATATACGAAATGTTAATTAAAACAAATTAGTATAGTATACAATGCCCATCTATTAGACCCCTATTAGGTATTTATTAAACTATACCTATTTCATAAAGTGTATACAGTGCATGTATTCAATGATGAATGAACAAAAAATAAATACATGTAGATCTGGCCATATAAGTATAAATATATACATAAGTAACGATAAGTATGGTGCAAACATTAGATGTCAAGGGTTACACAGTAAACTTTTAACTCAACTTTTTATCTTTTAACTTAAAGGAGCAGTATCGCGAAATTTGCATTAAAAAAGATAAATAATTAAATAGCCACACAATAGCTTCTAACATGTGTATAAATAATGTGGCGATAGAAAAAGGAAAAAATATCTGCCTTTCTTTTAAATTGTATAATGACAATGGCTCAGTCCATTTGCTCAATAGGGGGATCTGCTGGGTTGTATTTAGTGAGCTGCTTCATTTAGCCCACTGGTCTCCTAGCAACACTTTACCTCAGAGGCTGACACTGTAATCAGTGGTAACGGCTGTGTGTGTGTGAGGTGCTGCTTTTGTTATGAGACCAGGTGACTCAAATGTGTAAAATCTATACAAAATAAACTAAACTGACTGAAAATGACTGAGATTCTTCTTTGAATAACTGTGCAGGAAAATCTAAAGGTATTAAAGTCTATAAGACTCGGC
The DNA here is from genome assembly GCA_027917425.1 of Gastrophryne carolinensis. NCBI lineage: Eukaryota > Metazoa > Chordata > Amphibia > Anura > Microhylidae > Gastrophryne > Gastrophryne carolinensis. The sequence continues at coordinate 506,233,302 of CM051234.1, forward strand.
CATTGACCTAGCCCCTTGGGCATTCTAAATCAGGATGCCCCACTGTGTGAAACGACCCCTGGATAACCACAGATCCCCCCATTTTTCTGGCGCACTCACACAGATAGTCATTTAGACAGGCCGGGAGGCCAGGAAGGTTACTGCTCAGGCTCCCCATCTGCGTGCAAACAGCGCTGATTGGATGAGAGCCCGCGCATGCACTGTGGGACAGGGAAAGGTACGTTTTCACAGGCGAACTTGGGGATTTCACATATCAGGGCATCCCAAGTCGGGATGCCCCTAGGGGCACAAAACTCCAGATAGTGAAAATCCTGGGTTGGGCTTTTCTCAAAACACACAAAGCTGAAAGAAAGATCATATGGAAAAATGAAAAATAAGAATATGAAAGAGAAAATGGTAAACTGAAAGATTCTGCAGCAGAGCCAACATGAAGGGAAAACTGTCAAAATCAGCTAAATGACTTCTAGAGCTTTTCTCTCTGTTTTAGATATATAAGTTCTGGCCAGGCAATGTTGCAATGTTGTTATCTTATGCTGGACGGCTGCCAGCACTGAACAGCTGATACTTTGATACATTGTTTCACCCCTCTCCTCAGCCTGGAACAGGCCAGCGTGTCGGCCGACACTCAGAAGACATAAACATGAGCTATTAGTCTCCAGCTGCTCAACACACACATCATTTTTTTCTACATTTGTAATTCTTACTCCAACACTTACCTACATTCAAAGTACCATTTAAATATAAGTCACCAAGAAACATTCGCGATACTGCTCTTTTAAGTTGGATGCAACTAGACAGCTAAAGACTGAGACAGTAGAGCCAAAGGATGCTTCTTTTTTTTCTAAATGAAGCCAAGTGAGCACACATTTGATAAATAAGGAGCAAACATGATGGGGTTCCCTGACCTTCTTTGCAATGGAGAATCCACACGCCCTATGGTTACGCCCCTGTTATGTACAGAAATGATGCACCATTTGTCTCTATTTCACTCTTTAGCAGTCCAATAGCAGCTCATTTATTTTACTGGAAATCTTGGGCAATGTGAGTGTACAATCTTCAAACAATCTTACCAAATATTATAATATAGGACTCCAACTATGCAACCTATTCACATTATAATGAATTAGGGCACTTATAATACAAAGCTTTGGTAGTATAGACTTAGGATTGTACAATCATATTGCAAGGTGTATGTGACACGTAAAGTGGACCAACACCCAGGATTTTGACTATCCTGGGTTTTGGTCCACTTCGGTGGGGCACCCCGATCGGGAGTGCCCCGCTGTGTGAAACCCCCCAGAAAGCCCCGAAAACTCACCTGACCCCGCTCCCACATGACCGCTGCAGCCAACCCCCGCCGGCGGACAAGCGAGAGGCAGCGCCGGACAAGCAGAGCGCGTCCGCCGCCGCCTCCCACGCGTCCCTCTTACAGGGAGCGCACCCGCGCCGGCCATTCACAAACGGCCGGCGCGGGAGCGCGCCCTGCTAGAGGGATGCACGGGAAGTGGCGGCGACGGACGCGCATGCGCCGCTGGAACGTGGAAAAGGTAGGATTGTGGGCTTCCTGGGGGGTTTCACCCCGAGGGACATCCCGATTTCGGATGCCCCGCGGGGAGGGATCTGATCCCTCTATAAGATTCCCGGGCCGATCCCCCCTGGGTGTTGGTCCACTTTAAGGCCCATTATTGACCATGAGCACAGCTGTGATTGGTTAATGATATCACCACTCAGCATCCCTCATTGCTGCTCCTGCGGCTGTGCTGTGAAGACCTATCCCAGAGCTTGTCCAGTGATAGCAAACTATAAGATGAGCTGCCAAGAGCTCAACCAACTTCATAAATACACCCAACAATTTGGCATTGATTATAAGTGTCAAACGCAGATGTATCCCCTTACACATGCGCATATGCTTCTAACTGCCACCCTGGGCCCTGATATGGCCAAAAATCAATGTTCTCCAAAACACCAAGAATTATATTGAATGTAACATTAAAAAGATATACAGTGTGTTATAGCTAATAATACACACAAGCATCTAATGCAAATGTACTCCAGAGACAAGGCCACAATCCCCTGTACAATACTAGCGGGGTCCCTGGGAAAACAATGTCTTTAATGCTTTGTAGAATAACACGTAGTATAAGTCAGCAATGTGTGTGTATGTCAGGGTGTGGGGTTTGCTATAAGAGGGGGTGTGGGTGTCTGGTAGAACAGATATGTATGATTGAAATGTCTTTGGGATTGATGTGGGGGGGATGAAGGGGCAATATCGATGTTGTTTTTGTGACTGTGATTAAACACTGGATATCCTGATTGTTCTGGCTCTTGCTGACTTTTTGAAAATAAAAAATCTGAAATTCTGAACCATTTCATTTCATTGTGGCCCACCACCAGTCACCAAATCGATCTTCAAAAGGTAGAGCACTCTTGCCCTAGGGCCTTATTCATGAAGGGATAGCGCCAGGTAGCGCCTTGTAAGCGGCAGGTGAACGCCGGACACGGCACGCAATCTGCTGAGCGACTGGAACAACGCCATGTAGCGTACGATTCATCATTATCCCAGGCTCAGCTTACAGCGCCGGCGTTCAGGCTTGCAGAGCGCCACGTCTTACCTCTTGCTACCTGGCGCTCTCCCATACATTTCTATTGACGATCCTGAAATCCCTTTCCTGATCCCAATTTTTTTTTTTTAATAAAATCTCAAATCTTTCTGACATGTATCCTGGCCTAGAAAATTACATTTTTGAAAACTTTTTGGATTAATAATACCATTTTGTGAAATACTCCCCTGTTAAATGGGTATTATAAGTATGTCACACACCCCGCTTCAAGATATCCATAACATGTGGGGTAATACCGACCTGAAGTGGGCGTTCCTGCAGAGATGATAGCAAAAAAGAAAGCCCCTCCCTGATCCATAAATACCTGGGACCTCCCACTCATTACCCAGTATATATAAGCAGTAAGGTAAGGGACCAGGAAGAGGCAAATATAAGTCATAACAACGCAAAGTTCACAAAATAAAGGATCCATAATACAAGAAGGGCGGGTGAAGCGGGGTGTGTGACATACTTATAATACCCATTTTACAGGTGAGTATTTCACAAAATGGTATTATTCTAAGTATGTCACACACCCCGCTTCAAGATATCCATAACATGTGGGACATCCAATAGCAGTGTCCATAAAAAAGGGCGGGGATCCAAAACAAGGCAACAATGCACAAACTTAAACCACAACAGCTTGTAGAACTTTGCGGCCAAAAACAGCATCCGCTGAGGCCCGAACATCAACCTTGTAAAACTTGGAAAAAGTGTGAACAGAGGACCAAGTAGCGGCCTTACAAACTTGCTCAACAGAGGCCTGGTGCTGAAAAGCCCAGGACGCTCCAACCACACGAGTAGAATGAGCAGTAACACGAAAAGGGGGACTCCTCCCCTTGGCAGAATAGGCCCCAATGATGGCCTGACGAATCCATTTACTAATGGAAGATTTGGCAGGAGCCAAACCTTTCCTAGGCCCAAAAGGCACCACAAAAAAAGCATCAGTCTTACGAAAGGAAGACGTAACCACCAGATAATATTTCACAACACGAACCACATCCAAGGAATGCAGCGCCCTTTCCTTGTCGTTGCTGGGATTAGGACATAGAGAAGGCAGAACAATGTCCTGATTCAGATGAAAAGCAGAGACCACCTTAGGAAGAAAATCCGGCTTGAAACGAAAGACAACCTTATCCTGATGCCTTTCAAAGTACGGAGCTTTAATGGATAAAGCTGCCAACTCAGAAACACGCCGAACTGAAGTGATAGCCACCAAAAAGGCCACCTTTTGAGTAAGAGAAGACAAAGCAACCTCATTCAAGGGCTCAAACGGAGGACCCTGAAGAGCAGAAAGAACCAGGTTCAAATCCCAAACTGGAACAAAAGGCTTCCTAGGAGGCCGTACATGCGTAACTCCTTGGAAAAAGGTCTTGACTAAGGGATGAAGTGCAAAGGACCTTTGAAAGAACACTGCCAGGGCAGAAACCTGCCCCTTCAAGGTACTAAGTTGAAGCCCCAAATCCAGACCATGTTGAAGAAACTCCAGGATTCTGGAAATGGAAAACTCTCGACAAGAGAAAGACCTACTTTCACACCAGTCAATATAGGACCTCCAAGTCCTATAGTAAATAGTAGAGGAAGAGCGCTTCCTGGCGCTAATAAGAGTCTGAACCACCGCGTCAGAAAGACCTTCTTCCTTCAAGATGGCGGTTTCAGCAGCCACGCCGTCAAAGCCAGCGAAGGTAAATTGGGATAGCGCAAACGACCCTGGGAGAGCAGGTCCGGCAGAAGAGGCAGAACGAACTGATCCTCTGCCAGCCTTACCAGGTCTGCGAACCAAACCTGCCTTGGCCACCTTGGTGCCACTAGAATCGCCGACGCGCCCTCCAGAGTCAGCTTGCGCACCACTCTGGCTACCATTGGAAACGAAGGGAACAGGTAAAGAAACCCCAGATCCCTCCAGTTCAGAGACATGGCATCCACTGCCAGAGCCAGAGGATCCTGCGAGAGAGACACAAAGACTGGAAGCTTGTGATTGTGACGAGAGGCAAAGAGGTCCACCGCTGGGAACCCCCACCTGAGACATATCGAACGAAACACCGTGGGACTGAGAGACCACTCCCCCTGACGAGAGGAGGCTCTGCTCAGCAAGTCCGCCTCCGTGTTCTCCACTCCCGGAATGTAGACTGCTGAGATACACGGGACGTGACTCTCCGCCCAGTCCAGAATCAAAGACACTTCCCTGAGGGCACTCCTGCTGCGAGTCCCCCCTTGGTGATTGATGTAAGCAACCGCCGTCCTGTTGTCCGACCGGACCTGAACTGGCAGGCCTCTCAACTGATGAGTCAAGCGAAACAGAACCAACCTGATGGCTCTCAACTCCAGAACATTGATGGGCTCGTGAGCCTCCTGCGGGCCCCACAGACCCTGAAACTGGAGGTCCTTCCAAACACCCCCCCAACCTGACAGACTGGTATCCGTGGTGACTGTTTCCCAACACGGAGCCAGAAAAGATCTGCCCTTCGACAGATTGACCGACCCCAGCCACCATTGCAGGGATCGACGAACTCGGGGAGTCATCAGGAAGGACTGATCCAACGATAGAGGAGACTTGTCCCAAACCTTCAACAGATGGAGCTGAAGCGTCCTTGTATGAAACTGCGCAAAGGGAACTGCCTCGAATGAGGCCACCATTAACCCCACCAGCCTCATCCCTAGCCGGATGGCCGGACGAGGGGCCGACAAGAGAAGCCGAGCTAATTCCTGAATCAAAAGAATCTTGGCCTGGGGCAGAAATACCCTGGCCTGCGAAGTGTCCAGAGACATTCCCAGAAAGGTCACTACTCTGGACGGAGAGAGAGAAGACTTGGGGTGGTTGACCACCCAACCGAACCTCTCCAGGGTGGACACCACCATTCTGGTGTCCAACTCCGCTTGGTTGAAAGAAGAGGCCATGATCAGAAGATCGTCCAAATAGGGCATAATGCGGATACCCTGAACCCTTAGCAGAGCCATCACCCCCGCTAGCACCTTGGTGAACACCCGAGGGGCCGAGGTGAGACCGAAAGGGAGTGCTACAAACTGAAAATGCCGATCCTCCACCACAAACCTGAGAAACCTCTGGTGTGCTGGAAAAATTGGAACGTGTAGATAAGCATCCTTGATGTCTATGGACGTCAGAAAGTCTCCCTGACGAAGAGAGTGAATGGCCGAACGTAGCGTTTCCATGCGGAATTTCCGTGGCCGGATGAACCTGTTGAGAAACTTCAGATCCAAGATGGGTCGGACCGATCCGTCCTTCTTGGGTACCGTGAACAGATTGGAATAAAAACCCCTGCCCTGATCCGAAGGGGGCACTGGGCAAATGACAGCCATATCCAGAAGGTTCTGTACTGCCAACAGGAGCCCCTGCGCCGCTAGAGGTTCCGAAGGCATCCGAGACCTGAAAAATCTGGAAGGGGGGCGGAGCTCGAACTCCAGCTTGTAACCGGAAGACACCACTTCCCGGATCCATCTGTCCGAGACCTCTTGATCCCAGATCTGGGAGAAGTGTCGCAGCCGTCCCCCCACCCGCATGGGTGAGGGCGCCCCCTCATTGCTGAGCCGGCTTGGCAGCCGGCTTGGGCTTAGAGCCCCAACTGTATCCTGGACGGGCACGTCCTCTGCCCCTGCTCCCAGAATCTCCTCTGGAAGAGGGGAATGCAAATCCCCTGCCAGATCTGGCCCCACGAAAGGAGGGGGTAAAGGAAGGCGCCCCTCGAAAGGGGCGGCGTTGTTTCTTGCGTTGGGGTAACCTACCACCCTTGGTAACGGAGTCCAATGTCTGTCCAAAAAGCCGTAATCCAACAAAAGGCAGAGCCGTTAGCGACTTCTTGGACATAAAATCTGCTGCCCACTGGCGCAGCCAAACCGAGCGCCGAATAGTGACCAGCAGTGCCGATGTCCTACCACACATCATCAAAGTGTCATCCAAGGCTGTCAACACAAAGGATAAAAACAACTCACACCGCTTAAGGCTAAGGAACTCAGCACTAGCAGGACGCAGCCCGGAAGAAGTCAACAGGTCCCTGACCACGGACCTGGCAGCCAACACCATTAGAGCCGAGGCGCACACGGGCCGCATGGCTGACCCAACACTAGCGAAACCATGACAAGCCATCTGGTCAATACGTTTATCCTCTCCATCCTTGAGAATGGAACAATCAGGTCTATTTAAAACCGAGGAATTGGACAACCCCAACACCGGGGCATCCACCTCGGGGGGAGATGCCCAGCGCTTAATCGCCTCCGAAGGAAAAGGATATTTCCTATCCCACCCCTGAGGGATGCCAGGGAGCCGAGCCGGCCTGTCCCATTCCTTAGCAATGATTTTGTCAAAATGCCATTGTGTAGGGAATTCCAAGCGCGGCCTGGATTCCTCAAACAATTCACCCTTCTGCTGTGACACCTCCTCAGGAGGAGAAATATTCAGAACCTCTAACATAAGAGCCAGAGCGTGAGGAGTATCGGAGGATCTCCCCGATTCACCAAGCTCAGGATCAGCACCAAAGGACTGCTCATCGTCCGAAATATCAGAATCCTCATAAACTTCCCCTTCCTCTAGCGGGGAATAATCAGACCAATCCAGATTATTAACATCCTCCTGGTCCTCCACCAGCGGAGCCAGCGACAAATGCTTTCTCTTAGTCGGAGCCTTACGGGCAACCGAGCTGGAGATAATTTTTTCAAGGTTAGTCAATCTGGCACACATCTCAGATTGCAGCTCCCGGCCCATGACAACGTCACATGGGTTGCGTGTCAAGGTGGGAGGAGGAGATGAAGCGACCGGCGGTGCAGACCCAGACGCCTGGGGTTCGGACTGCCACTAGACAACCCGGGATGCCCCTTTAATGTCCCGAGTGGGAGGATTTATGGACAATAATGAACCCAGTGATTAAGGATCGGGAGAGACCCCCTAAATGCTAATGGAGAACCTCCTGAACCACCACCCGGAAGACAGAAAGGAAGGGCTAATAAGACTAATGAAGCACAGATACTCTTACATACAGAGGATGAGCAAAAAGGAGATGGCCAGAGGCCACTTACAGAACCGACAGCCAGTAATGGTGACCGTGAGGTAATCCACAGGAGTTTGCAGCCAGAAGGGGAGAAGGGGGCGTGGTCAGCGCGGGACACGCGTGACGCCGAGCAACGCCCCCCTTCCCCTCTCTCACACAGGCAGAGCTCCGCAGCGGCAACAGAGAAGGATGGGGCGGGCAGCGGTGACGCGCCGCCGCACCGGCCCCGCCCCCCCAGTCAAGCGCGAAGACGGAGTCCAATGTCTCAGAATCACCTCACAGAAAAAGGCGCCAAGAGCCGGCCGGCGCCGCAGTGTGAAGTGCGGCCGCCGCGCCCGGCTCAGAATAAGACACAGGCACACACACAATGAAACATGTGAAACAGGAGGGACGAGCCTGGCCCCGCAGCGACGGTCCGGACCCGCCCCCCCCCCCCTCTAGAAGGATAGTATACATGGCGTGAGGTAAATACCTCCGCCATTATAACAGTGAAACACCAGCTGAGGGAAGAAGGGGGGAAAAAAGACAGGTACAGCACCGCACAGGCCCTGTAAAACGGCTGCGGCAGTGATACAATTAAAGAGACACAGAACACCCAAAACGGAACAAGTTAGGGATTAAATAAAGAAGGGACCCACACTCCCCAACCCCACCTGTGGAAAGGGGATCCTGGGAGGGCCACTGAATGTTAATTAAGGGACAGGGCATCCCAAACCGGGGTCACCAACCCGGAACAACCGCCTACCCTCTCATATAGGGTCTTACGGTGGAGCATAGCTCCTGAGCACCTAAGGTGCCGATATACCCTCGCCTGGACCCTCAGCCGAGGCTGGGAGGCATATGGATTTCTGGGGAGAAAAAGGTCCAAATGGAAATAAATGAATAGTGGGCCGGGAGTCATCCCGGCTACCTGAAATCCCCCTGTGCAAGGAGGAGACCACATCTTCTGACTTGCTCGCCGTCTGCAGAGATGGAAAACTGGGTGATGAGTGGGAGGTCCCAGGTATTTATGGATCAGGGAGGGGCTTTCTTTTTTGCTATCATCTCTGCAGGAACGCCCCTTCAGGTCGGTATTACCCCACATGTTATGGATATCTTGAAGCGGGGTGTGTGACATACTTAGAATAATATTTTTATGCAGAATTGTCCTTACAGGTCTGTTATTAATGTGTTCATGTTACAATGTTATAACAATGGAATTTCATATGTTTTCGCTTTGTTACTAGTGGATACATGTTCAAAAACAGCCTTTAATCACACAGCCTCTGGCGCTATGGGCTAAAACTACATGATTTTGAGCGCCGGCGATGTTTGTGGCTGTTTTTTTGATGTATGTGGTGTGAGTCGGTCGCACGGAGCTGGCGCTACCATTCGTTCCCATACAGCGTAGAACTGCGACTCTCACAAAATATTCATCAATGCCGGCCAGCGACTGAGGCGCTCTGAAACAATGATCCATGGCTGAGCACAGCGACTACTAGCGGTCGCTCTGAAATCCGCTCTACAGACGCTCATCTGTCGCTACCTGGCGTTAGTAATGAATCAGCCTGCCTGTCTATTGTGTGCTGCCACCCAGTGGTCACTATTTTGACTGCGCTGCTTTTCTTTGTCTCCCCCTCCTTGCATGATGGAACTTCCCCTGTCCCTGCTTACTTTCCTGCACAAGCTGAGGTTGGGAAAACACCTGGGCTCTCTACTGTACACAGAGCATATCAAAAAGTGATGAGAAATAAGAGACAGGACACCGAGCAGTATTACGTTCTGTATTTAGTGTCTTTTACATTTTTGCATTTTTGTTTTTAAACAAAGTACTTTTCTTATTAATATACAAATGGGATACAGTACATGATCCTAGGGCAATTCCATGTCCACCTCCTTTAGTCCAACAGGATCCCTGTAATCAGAATTTGCTAAGTGCTATATTGAATCCATGACAATCCCAGCAGACAACCTTAGCACTAGAAGGTAGTGAAGGTCTTATGTGACAGGGACGAGGCGACTCTGCTGCGGAGAAATCGCGGACATCACTGCGACTCCGGCTTACAAGTCAACAAAATCACTTTTCTAGCAATTTAATAGCTGCAAGAAAATCACCTGTGTGACACGGCCTCTAAACCGGACCAAGAAAACTCCCCAAACTCACTTGCCCCATCTGCATGCATGACACTGAAGCATTGTCAGCACTTACATTTCCTTCTGCATCCACAAGCTGAAACACAGCCTCACCGATTTTCTAGTGGTAGCGGCCATTTTGGAGCTTCCTTCCCAGCATCTCAGCCATGCTACTGCCTGGATTCAACTGACAATATACAGTAATAGGGAACCCAGCAGCACCTCCTGTTTGCGGGCTGCCCGCAGATACATGAGCCATCATTTTGTTTTTAAAATTGACCACAGTAGGAGTTAGAAAAAGGTAAATTAATTTCTATGTGCAGCATTTTAAATTGCCCTGGGGAGGGGTACATATGAGCACTGGTTGTTGTGTCGGTTCGCTTTAAGTCATTTTTGACTGTTGGTCCGCTTTAAGCTGCAAATAAGGGGAGACACAATACAGGGCAAACCTTATTAATAGCAGACTTCCGAGTTAGGAGCTTAAAGGGAAAGTCTATATTGATAGACTCTCCAACAGACCTTAGATTGCCAGACAAAAGGCTCTGCTTAACTGTTGCTGTTACCAGGTGTCTATTGCACTGCCAAGGGAACTGGTGCCTGATGGTGGGTCCCTTTATTCCATGGGTGGGTCCCTTTATGAGGCCAGACTGAAATGCCTATAGAAAAAGCTCTCCTGCTTAAAGAAGAGCAACCACCCCCTTAAACGGCGGTGGTTTCCCTCTCTATCTTTGAAACCCCTGGATTGTCCAATTAACACACGGGAGCCCTGCCACATCATATCTCTATCTGGGGACCATAGCCACACTAGGCCTTTCTGACTGGCTGGCACGGGCACGCCCACAGCTAGAGGTGAGCAGGGATGCAGTGCAGAAGACGTGGGAACCACGCAATGCCAGGGGGATACACCCAGTGGGGCATCCCAAATCAGGATGTTACTCCTAATCTGAGGTCTGTAGGAACATCTACTAAATTGGCCTCACCTTTTTAAGGGGAACAAAAATTAAAAAATACTTTAGGGTTGCTGCAGTTAATGCGCAATAGAAATCACACAGTTGAGCAAAAAATGTACTGGGTGAACCCCATTGCCTGCTGGTTGCAAGATCTGGTAAGTAATGTGGTTTATATTTTGTTCGTTATCTGGCAGCGCATCCCACATTGGGGTGGGGGGTTAAATGGACCTAAAGCATTTTTTGTCTGTTTTAAACATTGTATGAGGCTTTGGAGTAGCTGGCTCTAATTTGTCAACTGGTAGGTGCTGTTTAACAATGAATAGCAACAAAGATGAGTCTTTCATTTGGAAAAAAGGTAAGTTCCTAGTAAACATTAAATGTGAGAATGGAACAAAAGACTCAATAATTTCCAAGTGAGATGGGCTATGAGTAACACAGTACTGTGTGATCAGCTACATATCATGTGTCCACAAGGCTCATTTTTGAATGTAAGACAAATTAGTAATTGTACAATTAAAGCTGACATACATTTCTGATGTTTCCAATCAGCTAGAAGCTGGGGTCACTGGTTGGCTTTTATCTCCCTTCATACCCTGAGCTGCAGTGACTACCCAGCAGAATGGCACCATATCTGACTACTGAGAAGGGATTGTTTTCAGCGACATGCTCTATCCTCTTTCATTGAAGTAACTAGTTATTGGATAGAAGTGTAGATGTAAGCAGACCAGACCTGGTTGCATGTATATTGCTTCATTCATCTTCTCGGAAAAAAAGCATTTTATTACATACACATACATTGTAATAATGCAGCTCAAAACATCTCAAAAGCAGCTTTAAATGGACCATCCAGTCAAATAATACTAGAGGGGTCCCTGTATTAGGCAGCAGTGAACATCCCAAAGAGGGAAATGCCCCAACAAAAGCCCAACCCCGTTAAGTCTACTTCGGCAAGCTTTTATTTTAGTAGGTGGGTAAATGGACAGCATACGCGCTTCCCACCAACCTCATTGGCTGCCTGGTAGTAACATGGGGCCAGTATATTCCTCCTCGGGATGACTGTTTACAGGCTGCTCCATCAGATTCCTGTACATCTCAAAAAGGATCCATGATGGTCCTGGGTGAGGAACATTGATTACTAAGCTGAGCCTTTACTAGCAGGGCTGGAACCACAGGGGAGGAGGAGGAGACATATGATAGGGATATTATTACCAAAAGAGAGAAACAAAAACTCACCCTTGTTCCCACCCACCAGGCTATTCAAAATGTACCAAAATGATTCAAAGGTTGGTTACCCCAGCGAGCACACGCATGACGATTATTCTAGTGCATGTCCACTATTTTCTCGAAAGAAGGTGGATGGATTCCTTCCCAACGCTATCACTGTAACAGAAGCGTCCACTGTCAGTGTCAAGCGCTGACTGAGTAACAGACAGCAGAACTCCAGAATGGGATGTTTCACAGACCTGGACAGTCCTCTAGCTGCTGTGGGCGACAGAAGGTACATATTCGATTCAATAAGAGTTGAAAAAAAATTCTCATAGTAGTAAAAAATGAAATTCATGAGAAAAAAGCCTGAGAATTTTACTGTTGCTGAATCAGCTAAGGCCCTTATTTAAGAAGGGATAGCGTCAGGTAGTGGCTGGTTAATGACAGGTAGCGACTGGTGAACGCCGGACACGGCACGCAATTACACATTTATCAAGCAGAATCTGTTTAGCAACTGGGATAGCGCCATGCAGCGTCTGATTCATCATTTTCACAGCCTCAGCGAACAGCGCCAGCGTTCAGCCTTGCACAGGTATGACCTCTCGCTACCTTGCGCTCTCCCATACATTTCAATGGACGATCCTTTTCTTCTCTTTAAACGGCTTTTCTTGTTTTTTTTTTTTTCAAAAAAATCACAAATAATTCTGTGACCTCTTCTGGCATTTTTTTTCATAATTTTTAAAATATTTCCTCAGAAATGACATTACAGGTCTGGCATTTAAGTGTTCATGTTACAATGTTGTTACAATGTAATTCCAGATGTTTTCGCTTTGTTACTAGTTGATAGATGCTTGAAAATAGACTTTAAACGCACCGCCTCCTGCGCTATGGGCTACAAACAAATATTTTTCAGCGCCAGAGATTTGGGAGGCTGTTTTTTTGCGGTCGCTATGAGCAGTCGCTAACATGCGCTCCCATACAGCGCTGTACTGGTCAAATAGCGACTCCTCACAATGTATTCAACATTACTGAACAGCGACTGAGTCGCTATAAAGTAGCGACTCACGGCCAAGCACTGCGACTACTAGCGAGCGCTCTGAAAATGCCTGCTACAGATGCTCATCTGTCGCTAATGATGAATCAGCCTCTAAGGCCCTTATTTAACAAGGAATAGCGACAGGTAGCAACTGGTGAGCGACCGGTAATGACAGGCACCACCACGAGAACGCCGGCTCCCCACCACAATCACACATTTATCAAGCCAATCCTGCTTAGCGACTGAGATAGCGCCAGATAGCCACTCATTCATCATTATTCCAGCCTCAGCCCACAGCGCCAGCGTCCGACCTTGAACAGTGACAGGTATGACCTCTCGCTACCTGGCGCTCTCCAATGCATTTCAATGGAACAATCTTTAAATATTCATAATTAATTATTATTTTTTTTTTAAATGTGAAAAATTCTGTGACCACTTCTGCCATTTTAAAAAAATGAAAAAAAAAATGTACAGAACTGATATTAATGTATTCATATTACAAAATTATTTTAAAAACTTGTTTTTTTTGGGTTTCCAAAAATATGGTGGTTTGGGGGTTAAAAAACTACTTTTAACCCATCGCCGCCAGCGCTCTGGGGTTTAAACAAGCATTTTACAGCGCGAGAATTTTTTGAGCGTGATTTGTTAATGAATATGGTGGAAGCCGGTCGCTCTGACCAGTCGCTATCATGCGCTCCCATACAGCGCGGAACCTGTCAAATAGCGACTCCTCACCCAATATTCAACATTACGGCAAACCGACTGAGTCGCTATCAACTACCGAACAACGGCCAAGCACAGCGACTACTAGCGGGCGCTCTGAAAATGCCGCTACAGTCGCTCATCTGTCGCTACCTGCCGCTAATGATGAATCAGCCTCTAAGTAAACTATGAAAGTTTTTACTCCTAAGAAAAGTAGAGAACAGTTTACTCCCTTCTACACTGTAGTAAAAGCTGCCATTGACTTTCATTGTCTTTTTACCTGGTGATTCAGTGACATTCTCAGGCTTTTTCTCATGAACTGAACTTTTTACTACCATGAGAATATTTTTCAACTCTTATTAAATCAAAGCCGTAGACTTTTTTCACTTTAGTTGCTCTTTCATTTGTTAGCCTACATCTAAAAACCGAATGGGTTTTAAACATGAATGTATCGTTTAAATGCAGAATACATCTCTGCGTAACCTAGAAGTAGTGACCCATATTGGTAAAATGCGCCACAGAATTGCACAATTGTTGAATAATAACACGAATAGTGTTGTTGATAATGTTATAACCTAATGCTGACTTTTATAGCAGTATTTCGTCAATGATCTCATAAGTAGCATAAGTTACCATTGAGCTAGAAAAAGTAAGGATACCCCCACAGGGTATATGAATAATCTGAAACTGTCTTTTGAAGAATCCTAATGATATTTTATCGAAATATGTGGGGATGAAGAAAAAAAAAAGATCACGTACAATATATGCAGATTATTCAATAATCATTCAATAATCAAAATGGAAGTGTTTTTATATGACATTTGTACCATGAGATAGAAGGTTATAATTAAAAAAGCTATTTATGTAGCATTACCATGTCATTTATGGAAGTGAGCCTCTCTGGATACTGGAAAACTAGATGGCATTGCCCCTCTAAAGAAAACATGATGGCGATATACAGAATCTCCACATCTGGGGGTAGAGAGAAGCAACATCACACGTTATTATTTATTGCTAAATACTGATTTCAGTTTACTCTTCTTTGAGAGCCTGGTCATAATGTTTTTAATTCATTTCAGTCTGTCAAAGTAACTGTATAAATGCAATAAATTACCAATGCGATTCCACAGCTCATAAAGAACTAGGGGGGGGGGGTACGGCATAAAGATAAATTGTATGCAGGGGAATACAAGGAACTTCCATTAGTATTTTTAGCACCTGCAATCTTTTTGCTGTGATTGTCACTTTGAGGTTTATCTATCTGACCTGCCCTGTTGTAGACAAGTCAGCTATTTTAAAGCAGAACAAAACCCACCAGCAGCCACTGGTATCACGAATCAGGATGTCTTGCAGTGTGAAACCCCCCAGAATGCCGCTATTCACTCATGGGGAGGCCGGTTCAGTAATAGCGCCAGGTAGCGACAGATGAGCGCCAGTAGCGTGATTTTCACAGTGCCAGCTAGTATTCGCTGTGCTTGGCCGGGGTTTGCTTGTTGACAGCGACTCAGACGGTGTGCGGTAATGTTGAATACGGGGTTAGGAGTCGCTGTTTCACAGGTTCCGCGTTGTATGGGTGCGCCTGACAGCGAATGGCCAGAGCGAACGGCTTGCTGCAGATTCATTGACAAATCACGCTAAAAAATTTCTCGCGCTGTGAATTCCTTGTTTAAACCCCAGAGCGCTGGCGGCGATGTGTGTAAAGTAGTTTTTAACCCCCAAACAATCTTTTTTTTTATGTAAAAATTATACAAGTTTTTCTAAACATTTTGTAATATGAATACATTAATATCAGACCTGTAATATCAATTCTGCACAATTTTTATTTTTTTTTTACTTTAAAAAAAATCCTAACATTGCAGAAGTGGTCACAGAATTTTTGACATTAAAAAAAAAAAAAAAACATTAATAGCAATTAATTATGATTATTTAAAGATTGCTCCATTGAAATGCATTGGACCACGCCAGGGAGCGCCAGGTCATACCTGTCGCTGTGATGGGATTAGTAGCGGCGCTGTTCGTTGCAGTCGGCTACATGATGAGTCCCGCGCTAGCTGACGCTCTCGCCGGCGCTAGCCTCATTTAGCATGATAAATGCGTCATTGTGACCGCCGCCGGGCGTACTTGAGTTGGTAGCCGCCGTTAGCTGGCGGTACCTGGCGCTCGTCAGACACTACCTGGTGCTAGCCCGTGATAAATAAGGCCGATAGTTCCTAGGGGCATGCACAGGCTCTCCTCTGTCTGTCACTGCTCTCATTGACTTCAATGGGGAGAAAGTACTGCTGCATCCCTGGTGGCGTGTGCATGGTCCGTCTGCAGCCATTCAGAAAGGCCGGGGCCGGAGCGTGCATGGCACTGGGGATGCAGCAGCGTGCACTCCCCATTGAAGTCAATGAGAGCCGCGACAGACAGAGGAGAGCCTGTGCATGCCCCTAGGAACTATATGAGTGAATGGCGGCATTCTGGGGGGTTCACACTGACTCGTGCATGTGCTATAGGAAGGTAGAAGAGGTCAGTAAATAGTGGAGTCCTGGGGGGTTCACACTGACTCGTGCATGTGCTATAGGAAGGTAGAAGAGGTCAGTAAATAGTGGAGTCCTGGGGGGTTCACACTGATTCGTGCATGTGCTATAGGAAGGTAGAAGAGGTCAGTAAATAGTGGAGTCCTGGGGGGGTTCACACTGACTCGTGCATGTGCTATAGGAAGGTAGAAGAGGTCAGTAAATAGTGGAGTCCTGGGGGGGTTCACACTGACTCGTGCATGTGCTATAGGAAGGTAGAAGAGGTCAGTAAATAGTGGAGTCCTGGGGGGGTTCACACTGACTCGTGCATGTGCTATAGGAAGGTAGAAGAGGTCAGTAAATAGTGGAGTCCTGGGGGGGTTCACACTGACTCGTGCATGTGCTATAGGAAGGTAGAAGAGGTCAGTAAATAGTGGAGTCCTGGGGGGGTTCACACTGACTCATGCATGTGCTATAGGAAGGTAGAAGAGGTCAGTAAATAGTGGAGTCCTGGGGGGTTCACACTGACTCGTGCATGTGCTATAGGAAGGTAGAAGAGGTCAGTAAATAGTGGAGTCCTGGGGGGGTTCACACTGATTCGTGCATGTGCTATAGGAAGGTAGAAGAGGTCAGTAAATAGTGGAGTCCTGGGGGGTTCACACTGATTCGTGCATGTGCTATAGGAAGGTAGAAGAGGTCAGTAAATAGTGGAGTCCTGGGGGGTTCACACTGACTCGTGCATGTGCTATAGGAAGGTAGAAGAGGTCAGTAAATAGTGGAGTCCTGGGGGGTTTCACACTGATTCGTGCATGTGCTATAGGAAGGTAGAAGAGGTCAGTAAATAGTGGAGTCCTGGGGGGTTCACACTGACTCGTGCATGTGCTATAGGAAGGTAGAAGAGGTCAGTAAATAGTGGAGTCCTGGGGGGTTCACACTGACTCGTGCATGTGCTATAGGAAGGTAGAAGAGGTCAGTAAATAGTGGAGTCCTGGGGGGTTCACACTGACTCATGCATGTGCTATAGGAAGGTAGAAGAGGTCAGTAAATAGTGGAGTCCTGGGGGGGTTCACACTGATTCGTGCATGTGCTATAGGAAGGTAGAAGAGGTCAGTAAATAGTGGAGTCCTGGGGGGTTCACACTGACTCGTGCATGTGCTATAGGAAGGTAGAAGAGGTCAGTAAATAGTGGAGTCCTGGGGGTTCACACTGACTCGTGCATGTGCTATAGGAAGGTAGAAGAGGTCAGTAAATAGTGGAGTCCTGGGGGGTTCACACTGACTCGTGCATGTGCTATAGGAAGGTAGAAGAGGTCAGTAAATAGTGGAGTCCTGGGGGGTTTCACACTGACTCGTGCATGTGCTATAGGAAGGTAGAAGAGGTCAGTAAATAGTGGAGTCCTGGGGGGGTTCACACTGACTCGTGCATGTGCTATAGGAAGGTAGAAGAGGTCAGTAAATAGTGGAGTCCTGGGGGGGTTCACACTGACTCGTGCATGTGCTATAGGAAGGTAGAAGAGGTCAGTAAATAGTGGAGTCCTGGGGGGTTTCACACTGACTCGTGCATGTGCTATAGGAAGGTAGAAGAGGTCAGAAAATAGTGGAGTCCTGGGGGGTTCACACTGACTCGTGCATGTGCTATAGGAAGGTAGAAGAGGTCAGTAAATAGTGGAGTCCTGGGGGGTTTCACACTGATTCGTGCATGTGCTATAGGAAGGTAGAAGAGGTCAGTAAATAGTGGAGTCCTGGGGGGTTCACACTGACTCGTGCATGTGCTATAGGAAGGTAGAAGAGGTCAGTAAATAGTGGAGTCCTGGGGGGTTCACACTGACTCGTGCATGTGCTATAGGAAGGTAGAAGAGGTCAGTAAATAGTGGAGTCCTGGGGGGTTTCACACTGACTCGTGCATGTGCTATAGGAAGGTAGAAGAGGTCAGTAAATAGTGGAGTCCTGGGGGGTTCACACTGACTCGTGCATGTGCTATAGGAAGGTAGAAGAGGTCAGTAAATAGTGGAGTCCTGGGGGGTTTCACACTGATTCGTGCATGTGCTATAGGAAGGTAGAAGAGGTCAGTAAATAGTGGAGTCCTGGGGGGTTCACACTGACTCGTGCATGTGCTATAGGAAGGTAGAAGAGGTCAGTAAATAGTGGAGTCCTGGGGGGTTCACACTGACTCGTGCATGTGCTATAGGAAGGTAGAAGAGGTCAGTAAATAGTGGAGTCCTGGGGGGTTCACACTGACTCATGCATGTGCTATAGGAAGGTAGAAGAGGTCAGTAAATAGTGGAGTCCTGGGGGGGTTCACACTGATTCGTGCATGTGCTATAGGAAGGTAGAAGAGGTCAGTAAATAGTGGAGTCCTGGGGGGTTCACACTGACTCGTGCATGTGCTATAGGAAGGTAGAAGAGGTCAGTAAATAGTGGAGTCCTGGGGGTTCACACTGACTCGTGCATGTGCTATAGGAAGGTAGAAGAGGTCAGTAAATAGTGGAGTCCTGGGGGGTTCACACTGACTCGTGCATGTGCTATAGGAAGGTAGAAGAGGTCAGTAAATAGTGGAGTCCTGGGGGGTTCACACTGACTCGTGCATGTGCTATAGGAAGGTAGAAGAGGTCAGTAAATAGTGGAGTCCTGGGGGGTTTCACACTGACTCGTGCATGTGCTATAGGAAGGTAGAAGAGGTCAGTAAATAGTGGAGTCCTGGGGGGGTTCACACTGACTCGTGCATGTGCTATAGGAAGGTAGAAGAGGTCAGTAAATAGTGGAGTCCTGGGGGGGTTCACACTGACTCGTGCATGTGCTATAGGAAGGTAGAAGAGGTCAGTAAATAGTGGAGTCCTGGGGGGTTTCACACTGACTCGTGCATGTGCTATAGGAAGGTAGAAGAGGTCAGAAAATAGTGGAGTCCTGGGGGGTTCACACTGACTCATGCATGTGCTATAGGAAGGTAGAAGAGGTCAGTAAATAGTGGAGTCCTGGGGGGTTCACACTGACTCGTGCATGTGCTATAGGAAGGTAGAAGAGGTCAGTAAATAGTGGAGTCCTGGGGGGGTTCACACTGACTCGTGCATGTGCTATAGGAAGGTAGAAGAGGTCAGTAAATAGTGGAGTCCTGGGGGGTTCACGCTGATTAGTGCATGTGCTATAGGAAGGTAGAAGAGGTCAGTAAATAGTGGAGTCCTGGGGGGGTTCACACTGACTCGTGCATGTGCTATAGGAAGGTAGAAGAGGTCAGTAAATAGTGGAGTCCTGGGGGGGTTCACACTGATTCGTGCATGTGCTATAGGAAGGTAGAAGAGGTCAGTAAATAGTGGTGTCCTGGGGGGGTTCACACTGACTCGTGCATGTGCTATAGGAAGGTAGAAGAGGTCAGTAAATAGTGGAGTCCTGGGGGGTTTCACACTGATTCGTGCATGTGCTATAGGAAGGTAGAAGAGGTCAGTAAATAGTGGAGTCCTGGGGGGTTCACACTGACTCGTGCATGTGCTATAGGAAGGTAGAAGAGGTCAGTAAATAGTGGAGTCCTGGGGGGTTCACACTGACTCGTGCATGTGCTATAGGAAGGTAGAAGAGGTCAGTAAATAGTGGAGTCCTGGGGGGTTCACACTGACTCGTGCATGTGCTATAGGAAGGTAGAAGAGGTCAGTAAATAGTGGAGTCCTGGGGGTTCACACTGACTCGTGCATGTGCTATAGGAAGGTAGAAGAGGTCAGTAAATAGTGGAGTCCTGGGGGGTTCACACTGACTCGTGCATGTGCTATAGGAAGGTAGAAGAGGTCAGTAAATAGTGGAGTCCTGGGGGGTTCACACTGACTCGTGCATGTGCTATAGGAAGGTAGAAGAGGTCAGTAAATAGTGGAGTCCTGGGGGGTTTCACACTCACTCGTGCATGTGCTATAGGAAGGTAGAAGAGGTCAGTAAATAGTGGAGTCCTGGGGGGGTTCACACTGACTCGTGCATGTGCTATAGGAAGGTAGAAGAGGTCAGTAAATAGTGGAGTCCTGGGGGTTTCACACTGACTCGTGCATGTGCTATAGGAAGGTAGAAGAGGTCAGTAAATAGTGGAGTCCTGGGGGGTTCACACTGATTCGTGCATGTGCTATAGGAAGGTAGAAGAGGTCAGTAAATAGTGGAGTCCTGGGGGGTTCACACTGACTCGTGCATGTGCTATAGGAAGGTAGAAGAGGTCAGTAAATAGTGGAGTCCTGGGGGGTTTCACACTGACTCGTGCATGTGCTATAGGAAGGTAGAAGAGGTCAGTAAATAGTGGAGTCCTGGGGGGTTCACACTGACTCATGCATGTGCTATAGGAAGGTAGAAGAGGTCAGTAAATAGTGGAGTCCTGGGGGGGTTCACACTGACTCGTGCATGTGCTATAGGAAGGTAGAAGAGGTCAGTAAATAGTGGAGTCCTGGGGGGGTTCACACTGACTCGTGCATGTGCTATAGGAAGGTAGAAGAGGTCAGTAAATAGTGGAGTCCTGGGGGTTCACACTGACTCGTGCATGTGCTATAGGAAGGTAGAAGAGGTCAGTAAATAGTGGAGTCCTGGGGGGTTCACACTGACTCGTGCATGTGCTATAGGAAGGTAGAAGAGGTCAGTAAATAGTGGAGTCCTGGGGGGTTCACACTGACTCGTGCATGTGCTATAGGAAGGTAGAAGAGGTCAGTAAATAGTGGAGTCCTGGGGGGTTCACACTGACTCGTGCATGTGCTATTGGAAGGTAGAAGAGGTCAGTAAATAGTGGAGTCCTGGGGGGTTTCACACTGACTCGTGCATGTGCTATTGGAAGGTAGAAGAGGTCAGTAAATAGTGGAGTCCTGGGGGGTTTCACACTGACTCGTGCATGTGCTATAGGAAGGTAGAAGAGGTCAGTAAATAGTGGAGTCCTGGGGGGTTCACACTGACTCGTGCATGTGCTATAGGAAGGTAGAAGAGGTCAGTAAATAGTGGAGTCCTGGGGGGTTCACACTGACTCGTGCATGTGCTATAGGAAGGTAGAAGAGGTCAGTAAATAGTGGAGTCCTGGGGGGTTCACACTGACTCGTGCATGTGCTATAGGAAGGTAGAAGAGGTCAGTAAATAGTGGAGTCCTGGGGGGTTCACACTGACTCGTGCATGTGCTATAGGAAGGTAGAAGAGGTCAGTAAATAGTGGAGTCCTGGGGGGTTCACACTGACTCGTGCATGTGCTATAGGAAGGTAGAAGAGGTCAGTAAATAGTGGAGTCCTGGGGGTTCACACTGACTCGTGCATGTGCTATAGGAAGGTAGAAGAGGTCAGTAAATAGTGGAGTCCTGGGGGGTTTCACACTGACTCGTGCATGTGCTATAGGAAGGTAGAAGAGGTCAGTAAATAGTGGAGTCCTGGGGGGGTTCACACTGACTCGTGCATGTGCTATAGGAAGGTAGAAGAGGTCAGTAAATAGTGGAGTCCTGGGGGTTCACACTGACTCGTGCATGTGCTATAGGAAGGTAGAAGAGGTCAGTAAATAGTGGAGTCCTGGGGGGTTCACACTGACTCGTGCATGTGCTATAGGAAGGTAGAAGAGGTCAGTAAATAGTGGAGTCCTGGGGGGGTTCACACTGACTCGTGCATGTGCTATAGGAAGGTAGAAGAGGTCAGTAAATAGTGGAGTCCTGGGGGGTTCACACTGACTCGTGCATGTGCTATAGGAAGGTAGAAGAGGTCAGTAAATAGTGGAGTCCTGGGGGGTTCACGCTGATTAGTGCATGTGCTATAGGAAGGTAGAAGAGGTCAGTAAATAGTGGAGTCCTGGGGGGTTCACACTGACTCGTGCATGTGCTATAGGAAGGTAGAAGAGGTCAGTAAATAGTGGAGTCCTGGGGGGGTTCACACTGATTCGTGCATGTGCTATAGGAAGGTAGAAGAGGTCAGTAAATAGTGGAGTCCTGGGGGTTTCACACTGACTCGTGCATGTGCTATAGGAAGATAGAAAAGGTCAGTAAATAGTGGAGTCCTGGGGGGTTCACACTGACTCGTGCATGTGCTATAGGAAGGTAGAAGAGGTCAGTAAATAGTGGAGTCCTGGGGGGGTTCACACTGACTCGTGCATGTGCTATAGGAAGGTAGAAGAGGTCAGTAAATAGTGGAGTCCTGGGGGGGTTCACACTGACTCGTGCATGTGCTATAGGAAGGTAGAAGAGGTCAGTAAATAGTGGAGTCCTGGGGGGTTCACACTGACTCGTGCATGTGCTATAGGAAGGTAGAAGAGGTCAGTAAATAGTGGAGTCCTGGGGGGGTTCACACTGACTCGTGCATGTGCTATAGGAAGGTAGAAGAGGTCAGTAAATAGTGGAGTCCTGGGGGTTCACACTGACTCGTGCATGTGCTATAGGAAGGTAGAAGAGGTCAGTAAATAGTGGAGTCCTGGGGGGTTCACACTGACTCGTGCATGTGCTATAGGAAGGTAGAAGAGGTCAGTAAATAGTGGAGTCCTGGGGGGGTTCACACTGACTCGTGCATGTGCTATAGGAAGGTAGAAGAGGTCAGTAAATAGTGGAGTCCTGGGGGGGGTTCACACTGATTCGTGCATGTGCTATAGGAAGGTAGAAGAGGTCAGTAAATAGTGGAGTCCTGGGGGGTTCACACTGACTCGTGCATGTGCTATAGGAAGGTAGAAGAGGTCAGTAAATAGTGGAGTCCTGGGGGGTTCACACTGACTCGTGCATGTGCTATAGGAAGGTAGAAGAGGTCAGTAAATAGTGGAGTCCTGGGGGGTTCACACTGACTCGTGCATGTGCTATAGGAAGGTAGAAGAGGTCAGTAAATAGTGGAGTCCTGGGGGGTTTCACACTGACTCGTGCATGTGCTATAGGAAGGTAGAAGAGGTCAGTAAATAGTGGAGTCCTGGGGGGGTTCACACTGACTCGTGCATGTGCTATAGGAAGGTAGAAGAGGTCAGTAAATAGTGGAGTCCTGGGGGGTTCACACTGATTCGTGCATGTGCTATAGGAAGGTAGAAGAGGTCAGTAAATAGTGGAGTCCTGGGGGGTTCACACTGACTCGTGCATGTGCTATAGGAAGGTAGAAGAGGTCAGTAAATAGTGGAGTCCTGGGGGGTTCACACTGACTCGTGCATGTGCTATAGGAAGGTAGAAGAGGTCAGTAAATAGTGGAGTCCTGGGGGGTTCACACTGATTCGTGCATGTGCTATAGGAAGGTAGAAGAGGTCAGTAAATAGTGGAGTCCTGGGGGGTTCACACTGACTCGTGCATGTGCTATAGGAAGGTAGAAGAGGTCAGTAAATAGTGGAGTCCTGGGGGGTTCACACTGACTCGTGCATGTGCTATAGGAAGGTAGAAGAGGTCAGTAAATAGTGGAGTCCTGGGGGGGTTCACACTGACTCGTGCATGTGCTATAGGAAGGTAGAAGAGGTCAGTAAATAGTGGAGTCCTGGGGGGTTCACACTGACTCGTGCATGTGCTATAGGAAGGTAGAAGAGGTCAGTAAATAGTGGAGTCCTGGGGGGTTCACACTGACTCGTGCATGTGCTATAGGAAGGTAGAAGAGGTCAGTAAATAGTGGAGTCCTGGGGGGGTTCACACTGACTCGTGCATGTGCTATAGGAAGGTAGAAGAGGTCAGTAAATAGTGGAGTCCTGGGGGGGTTCACACTGACTCGTGCATGTGCTATAGGAAGGTAGAAGAGGTCAGTAAATAGTGGAGTCCTGGGGGGTTCACACTGACTCATGCATGTGCTATAGGAAGGTAGAAGAGGTCAGTAAATAGTGGAGTCCTGGGGGGTTTCACACTGACTCGTGCATGTGCAATAGGAAGGTAGAAGAGGTCAGTAAATAGTGGAGTCCTGGGGGGTTCACACTGACTCGTGCATGTGCTATAGGAAGGTAGAAGAGGTCAGTAAATAGTGGAGTCCTGGGGGGTTCACACTGATTCGTGCATGTGCTATAGGAAGGTAGAAGAGGTCAGTAAATAGTGGAGTCCTGGGGGGGTTCACACTGACTCGTGCATGTGCTATAGGAAGGTAGAAGAGGTCAGTAAATAGTGGAGTCCTGGGGGGGTTCACACTGACTCGTGCATGTGCTATAGGAAGGTAGAAGAGGTCAGTAAATAGTGGAGTCCTGGGGGGGTTCACACTGACTCGTGCATGTGCTATTGGAAGGTAGAAGAGGTCAGTAAATAGTGGAGTCCTGGGGGGTTTCACACTGACTCGTGCATGTGCTATAGGAAGGTAGAAGAGGTCAGTAAATAGTGGAGTCCTGGGGGGTTCACACTGACTCGTGCATGTGCTATAGGAAGGTAGAAGAGGTCAGTAAATAGTGGAGTCCTGGGGGGTTCACACTGACTCGTGCATGTGCTATAGGAAGGTAGAAGAGGTCAGTAAATAGTGGAGTCCTGGGGGGTTCACACTGACTCGTGCATGTGCTATAGGAAGGTAGAAGAGGTCAGTAAATAGTGGAGTCCTGGGGGGTTCACACTGACTCGTGCATGTGCTATAGGAAGGTAGAAGAGGTCAGTAAATAGTGGAGTCCTGGGGGGTTCACACTGACTCGTGCATGTGCTATAGGAAGGTAGAAGAGGTCAGTAAATAGTGGAGTCCTGGGGGGTTCACACTGACTCGTGCATGTGCTATAGGAAGGTAGAAGAGGTCAGTAAATAGTGGAGTCCTGGGGGGTTTCACACTGACTCGTGCATGTGCTATAGGAAGGTAGAAGAGGTCAGTAAATAGTGGAGTCCTGGGGGGGTTCACACTGACTCGTGCATGTGCTATAGGAAGATAGAAAAGGTCAGTAAATAGTGGAGTCCTGGGGGGTTCACACTGACTCGTGCATGTGCTATAGGAAGGTAGAAGAGGTCAGTAAATAGTGGAGTCCTGGGGGGTTCACGCTGATTAGTGCATGTGCTATAGGAAGGTAGAAGAGGTCAGTAAATAGTGGAGTCCTGGGGGGGTTCACACTGACTCGTGCATGTGCTATAGGAAGGTAGAAGAGGTCAGTAAATAGTGGAGTCCTGGGGGGTTCACACTGACTCGTGCATGTGCTATAGGAAGGTAGAAGAGGTCAGTAAATAGTGGAGTCCTGGGGGGTTCACACTGACTCGTGCATGTGCTATAGGAAGGTAGAAGAGGTCAGTAAATAGTGGAGTCCTGGGGGGTTCACGCTGATTAGTGCATGTGCTATAGGAAGGTAGAAGAGGTCAGTAAATAGTGGAGTCCTGGGGGGTTCACACTGACTCGTGCATGTGCTATAGGAAGGTAGAAGAGGTCAGTAAATAGTGGAGTCCTGGGGGGTTCACACGGACTCGTGCATGTGCTATAGGAAGGTAGAAGAGGTCAGTAAATAGTGGAGTCCTGGGGGGTTCACGCTGATTAGTGCATGTGCTATAGGAAGGTAGAAGAGGTCAGTAAATAGTGGAGTCCTGGGGGGTTCACACTGACTCGTGCATGTGCTATAGGAAGGTAGAAGAGGTCAGTAAATAGTGGAGTCCTGGGGGGTTCACACTGACTCGTGCATGTGCTATTGGAAGGTAGAAGAGGTCAGTAAATAGTGGAGTCCTGGGGGGTTCACGCTGATTAGTGCATGTGCTATAGGAAGGTAGAAGAGGTCAGTAAATAGTGGAGTCCTGGGGGGTTCACACTGACTCGTGCATGTGCTATAGGAAGGTAGAAGAGGTCAGTAAATAGTGGAGTCCTGGGGGGTTCACACTGACTCGTGCATGTGCTATTGGAAGGTAGAAGAGGTCAGTAAATAGTGGAGTCCTGGGGGGTTTCACACTGACTCGTGCATGTGCTATAGGAAGGTAGAAGAGGTCAGTAAATAGTGGAGTCCTGGGGGGTTCACACTGACTCGTGCATGTGCTATAGGAAGGTAGAAGAGGTCAGTAAATAGTGGAGTCCTGGGGGGTTCACACTGACTCGTGCATGTGCTATAGGAAGGTAGAAGAGGTCAGTAAATAGTGGAGTCCTGGGGGGGTTCACACTGACTCGTGCATGTGCTATTGGAAGGTAGAAGAGGTCAGTAAATAGTGGAGTCCTGGGGGGTTCACACTGACTCGTGCATGTGCTATAGGAAGGTAGAAGAGGTCAGTAAATAGTGGAGTCCTGGGGGGGTTCACACTGACTCGTGCATGTGCTATAGGAAGGTAGAAGAGGTCAGTAAATAGTGGAGTCCTGGGGGGTTCACACTGACTCGTGCATGTGCTATAGGAAGGTAGAAGAGGTCAGTAAATAGTGGAGTCCTGGGGGGTTCACACTGATTTGTGCATGTGCTATAGGAAGGTAGAAGAGGTCAGTAAATAGTGGAGTCCTGGGGGGTTCACACTGACTCGTGCATGTGCTATAGGAAGGTAGAAGAGGTCAGTAAATAGTGGAGTCCTGGGGGGTTCACACTGACTCGTGCATGTGCTATAGGAAGGTAGAAGAGGTCAGTAAATAGTGGAGTCCTGGGGGGTCACACTGATTCGTGCATGTGCTATAGGAAGGTAGAAGAGGTCAGTAAATAGTGGAGTCCTGGGGGGTTCACACTGACTCGTGCATGTGCTATAGGAAGGTAGAAGAGGTCAGTAAATAGTGGAGTCCTGGGGGGGTTCACACTGACTCGTGCATGTGCTATAGGAAGGTAGAAGAGGTCAGTAAATAGTGGAGTCCTGGGGGGTTTCACACAGCCGGGCATCCTGATTCAGGACCTGAGGGAAGAGAACAAAATCCGGCAAAGTCAAATTCCTGGGTTTTGTTCTGTTTTAAAGTAGATTAACTGGTCAGGGGTAAGGATTAATCCTTGATGGATATTATGTAAAATCGCTGCCTGGATGTCCTCAGAGCTGCACATTTATTTTGAAAAAAAAAAAAAGTTGTAAACTTGTTAATTTGTTATTTATGCTTTCTTTAAAGTGGATACAAACCCAGTATTTTGCAGTCCCACGTTTTGGTCCCTGTCCCTGATATTTCAAATCACTGTGTGATATTCGCAGTCCACTGCATCCATTTACCTCTTCCCTGGTCCCACACCACATGCACAGGCTCTCCTCTAATTGCCATTTTATGCTGTGCCTATGAAATGGCCGAAAGCCATCACAGAGCGATTAGAACAGCCGGCTGGGCATCCCCATGCCAGCCATTCAGGTAGGCTTGGAGTGAATCTGCCATAGGGATGCTGGGCATACCTCCTCGACCTGTGCATGTGTTGTGGGATTGCTGGAAAGGTACATCTCACACATCAGGCCACCCCAAATCAGGATGTTCCAGAAAGCCACTGGATCGGCTAAGCAGGGCTTGCACCTTCTTTAATACAAATACACTTTGCGGAATCCTTTGAGGCATGGTTATAATTTTTATTGTTTTTTTTTTGCTTTACATTATTATGTGTCTTTGGGGTTCAGAATATGCTAAGGAAGCCTTTTTCTAAGAATGTGAAAAAGAGAGACATATGAGCAAGGGAATGTGGAAAAGGGAAAGATGGTGGGAATGTGGAAAATGGAGGCAGAGAAAATGTGAGAGAGAGAGAGAGAACGATAGAGAGAATGTGAAAAAGAGAGAATGACATGTGAACAGAGAAAAGAGAGAACAATGGAGGGAATGTGGAAAAGAGAGAACATTAAAGATAATGTGGAAAAGAGAGAACGATAGAGGGATTGTGATAAGGAGGGAATGTGGAAAATAGAGAACCATGGAGAGAATGTGAAAAAGAGAGAACAAGGAAAAGAAAGAACGATGAAAGAAATGGGACTATAGAACAGAAAGAACAATGAAAGGAATGTGTAAAAAAGAAAAACAGTGAGGGAATGTGAAAAAGAGAGAATGACGAAGGGAATGTGAAAAGACAGAACAATGGAGGGAATGTGACAAGGAGAGAAAAATGAAGGAATGTGGAAATGACAGAAATATGGCGGTTATGTGAAAAAGAGAGAAAGTACATCCAAAATTCAAGGGAGGGCAGCAAGTCTGGTGTCCCATCAGTACCCTTAGGATGACAGTGCCATGTGCAGGTGCTCCATCTGCACACCCCAAGTCCAGCCCTGAATTAAAAGAAATGTTCATTCCTAGGAAATATTTAGACCGGTAGGAGAGAATCACAGAAGCAAGGTCCACTTAGGCCTTATAGTACAAAGCTTCATTCTGTGTCCCACCCTATGTGATGGCTGCGCCCATATTAGATATATGCCTGTACTAGCCTGATAGCTGCCATAGGCACCTTAATGCAGTTTGTTTTATGATATAGGAGTGAATTGTCTACATCTTTATGTGTATAGTATATTATAATATCACACCTAATGAGCATAACTTGGCCATCAGAGCAGCATGTTAGCGAGCAAGCCTCCAATGCCAAACCACCAAAAGGGGCCATTGCAGAAGGGCAGAAGGACTTGGCTGATGTTTGCATATTTAAAGCAGCTCTTTACCACAGCATTAACATTTAAGATGATGCCTCCACGAAACAAAAAAAGCTTCATGCCTGACATTATGACAGGTTTACTTTAACTAGATGCCAGAATCCATCAAAAGTGGCATTTCATTCTTTGATTTCATTTAATCCCCTTTTATTTTAGTTTTGTATGGGGAAGGATTCCAACGTAAATGTTTGCAGTCTGTGGTAAGTAAACAGAAACAGTAGATATCAAAAGGACCAGATGAGGATTCTGGTAACCACCTTTCTCTCCTAGTGACACCCAAAGATTGTTCAATTAACTGGGACATATGGCTGTTGTGTAATTAAAGATGGTATGAGGGCATTTTACCGCTAACCTTTTAATACAGCATTAAATTCCCCAGACATTTGGCTATAGTTGACCTTTTAAGTTAGGGTAATGTCATTAAGATGTCTATCTGTAAGTAATTGAAAACTTTTGGAAGAATACTAAAAGCATTTTTTCCCATAAGCAAGAAATCACAGATATCTATATCCAAGTTTAGCAATAGATTAGAACATAATCTGCCATTCCTACATGGTAAAATCCACAATAAAGTTGGCCAGCAAGTTATAGGGTGTATAATATGAGGCATTAGATGCTGTGAGCAGGTGCATTCATGTCTTAGGCCCTTATTTATGAAGGAATAGCGACAGGTAGCGACTGGTGAGCGACCGGTAATGACGGGCACCGCCACGAGAACGCCGGCTCCCCACCACCATCACACATTTATCAAGCCAATCCTGCTTAGCGACTGAGATAGCGCCAGATAGCCACTCATTCATCATTATTCCAGCCTCAGCCCACAGCGCCAGCGTCTGACCTTGAACAGCGACAGGTAGGACCTCTCGCTACCTGGCGCGCTCCAATGCATTTCAATGGAACAAGCTTTAAATATTCATAATTAATTGTTATTGTTTTTTTTTTTGTTTTTTTTTTTTAAATGTGAAAAATTCTGTGACCACTTCTGCCATGTTAGTTAATTTTTTTAAGGTAAAAAAAAAAAAAATAAAAAATTTGTGCAGAATTGATATTACAGGTCTGATATTATTGTATTCATATTACTAAATTCTTTATAATTTTTTTTTTTTTTGGTTTCCAAAAATATGGTGGTTTGGGGGTTAAAAAACTACTTTTAACACATCGCCGCCAGCGCCCTGGGGTTTAAACGTGCATTTCACAGCGCGAGAATTTTTTGAGCGTGATTTTTTGATGAATGTGGTGGGAGCCGGTCGCTCTGACCAGTCGCTATCATGCGCACCCATACATCGCGGAACCTGTCAAATAGCGACTCGTCACCCTGTATTCAACATTACTGCACACCGACTCAGTCGCTATCAACAACCGAACAACGGCCAAGCACAGCGACTACTAGCGGGCGCTGTGAAAATACTGCTACAGTCGCTCAACTGTCGCTACCTGCCGCTATTAATGAATCGGCCTCTTTGTATTATTCACTGGAATGTGACTGACATCCAGGGCAGTTTCTAGGGGCAACTGAGCAAGGAAATCATCATGTGTTCCAAGGCTATTGTGTATATGTATTTCAGTTATTTTGTCTCTAGCACATAGGTCGGGGCCACTGTTAGTGGTGCCAACCATAAGCCAGTCACCTCATCCCTCCATATTGTGCAAATACTGGTATGGGGCGTCAGAACCATAGGATCGTTTAGGAAGAGGCAAAATGTATTTTCCTTCCCGCACTGCTATTTTGCCTAGAAACTGCCCCGCTAACATCCAAAACTAACTTTTAACATTAGCCTAGGAATCTTTTGGTCCACTGTTCTGCCCTCATAAGTCATTACAGATTCTCTTCCTCTATTATGGATGGAGTAGATTGGAACGTGACTGACATGTACTTTTTTTGTTTAACCCAAATTACCATGTAACTGTGCTGGCTTCTTACTATCTACATTTATATGTTTTGAGAGTTTATGATTTGAGAAAAGCAGTGAACAATACATTTGAAAAGCCACTGTGTGTAAAAACATAGGCTGGCCAATGTGTAAGAGACAGTCCAGTAAGTGCATTGTGGCAGTTTTCTCTACAGGATTTAATGGTTTAAGGTTAAGCTAGGGAATAAAGTTACACTGTAGGCAAAACGTAAAAATCCCTTCACCCCATAATTATTTTATACTTACCAAAAGATTCAAGTGTTAATATGATCCAGCGGTACACCAGGATAGTCTTTCAATGAATTTCTCCACTTTATTAGATTTACATCGTAAATTAACAACGTTTTTAGGCTGCCAGGAGGTCTTCATAAGGTACAATGGATCACATTGCATGTGATCAACGGTACCAAGAGATCGAAGCATGTCTGCTTATGGCCATAACACTTTCCCATGCTGAAGTGACATTAAATATAGCTCCATTCGCTGTGTGTGTGTGGCTTGCTATGCACTTTTGAGGGGGTACTTTAAGGTATGTACGCAAGTATTGTGTTCTTTATTTGATTTTATTGGGTCAAAAAATGGGAAACATAAGCCCATGCAAGATTCTTCTCATTGCCCTGCATGAACCTGTTCCAACGCCATCCTACCCCAGAGTATCCCCCACCTCCTTTATCTGCCCAAGTTACTTCCTAAGCAGCCAGTGAGAAGGTACCCATGCTACCTCGATTTTTTGTATGGCATTGGAAAATTAAAAGAACAGGCATAGTCATTTCATATTCCAAAGACCAGTGATAATTACATCTGATAATACTAAAGTCTTGGCAGTGAATTGGAATGGACATGCTGGGATTTTAGATATGTTTCAAATAGAAATGGAGAGAACCCAAGAGATGCAGGGGTGTCCATAAAACTGACTATAGGCGGGCTACAGACTAGCACCTTGCTTTGTCATCTAGGATAGTGGTTTTCCAAAATGTTACACTAAGTAGCCCCTGGTTAGAAGGAGTTGCAAAAGAGTACTCCCAGGGAGGGCATCAATTAGTCAATAAGTAGATCATGGGCCTCGAAGCAAGAAGGAGTACCAGACCCAACCCAACCAGTATCTCTTAACATCCCTGTGTACCCCATGGGGTATGCACTGCAGGTTGAGAAACAGTGATCTAGGACAGAGGTTCTCAACCTTTTTTCAACAAGTACCAATACTTTCCATATTTTAATTATCCCATATGGGTTGTAAGTCACCTAACCATGTTAAAAAACACAAAACAACAATATAAAGTCAATTAAATGCCTAAAAATACACAAATTGTTATCACATTTTGGATCAGTTTTGCACTTATTCAGCAAATCCCGCTTGGGTATAGTATAGATTGCAGCAGATCGGGTTGGGATACCGGTCAATTTGCAGCTGTGTCATGTACCAACTGATAGGACCTTGCATACAGCCAATGGTAAACGTACTACTGGTTGGGATTGGGAACCCCTGCTCTAAGCGCTTTAACTGACTGAGCACACCAGAAAGAAATGGTAGCAGCAACCTGGTGTGCTCCATGTAAGGTTACACTTGGAGCAAGCAACCTAATCATTATTTTGACATGGTGGAGCAAAATGTTAAATACTGCAAGTACTTATCTCTCTAACCACATAATATCATGTGGTTGAAATGCAGAATGTGTATAGAAGAATAAGCAGCACAATAAACTCACACCTATTTAAAGTGGACCAACACCCAGGATTTTCACTATCCTGGGTGCTGGTCCACTTCAGCGGGGCATCCGAGATCAGGATGCCCCGCTGTGTGAAACCCCCCCAAAAACCCCCCAAAAACGTACCTTTTCGGCGACGGACAAGCCACCACCGCCTCCCACGCGTCCCTCCTACAGGGCGCGCGCCCGCGCCGGCCGTTCACAAACGGCCGGCGCGGGCGCGCGCACTGCTAGAGGGGCACGTGGGAGGCGGCTGATCCGTCGCCGATAAGGTAAGGTTTTTTGGGGCGGTTTTCACCCCGTGGGACATCCCGATCTCGGATGCCCCGCGGTGAGGGAGGTGATCGGCCTGGGAACCTTATAGATTCCCGGGCCGATCACCCCTGGGTGTTGGTCCACTTTAAGAAACCTCTTAACACAAAAAAGACCTTCTGGAGGTGGTCACGGTAGGTCGTTGGTGCATACACTGCTAACACTGCCTCCAGTGCTATGCAAAATGTATAATGCATAAGCATCAGAGCAGTGGGACTTGTTTACACCAATGTACCATACCATAGTGGAAAGGTCCTGTAGCTTCCATGTTATGCGCTGTAACACTATTTACTGAAAGGGTCTCTCCTTTTGTCCCTAGCAGCTGTTCCACCCTACTGCAGTTGCAGTTACCAGGTCCTGGGATAGGGTCCCGTGGTATTTAGGCCCATTTTACATTCACCAGTAACCTTTAGCCTGAGTGGTGAATGGTAAATGGAGGACATGTCTGCATGTCACAGGATTTCATCTTGAGACTCAGTAAGTTTTATTTACCCGTACTAGGGGGGAATATCTGTGGGGGACAAAAGTCGAGTATGTATTTTTTTATGTCTTGCTTGAACAGTGACTTGATATGAAAGGATGCTGCAACTATTTTGTTTATTACAGGACACAGGTCCTCACAGTTTTGGTGGCCAATTACAGGAACTTTCAATATTATTGGAGAACAATCTTGAAAGACTTGCTGGAGGACATGTCTAAACTTACTTCCGACCCATACCCATTAATTTTACTGCATAGTTCTCCTTACCGTACAGCTTGCTATGGCTATGAATGAGACAGAGAGTCCTAGGTGTGAGCCTGTCATCATCACCCATAACAAAGAATTTTGTACGGTGTACAGAAACTCTTTTTACTGGGTCACCAAAGGATCTGGCTCAGGTTTCCCTTTACCTATAGGCATGTTCTCAATGTAAAACCAGCCCTGAGTGCTAACCTGTTTTGGGATGAAACCATGGCTCACAGATGATCATATATTGGACTGATCTGCTCAGATTAATTTGATGTCGGCTCTACAGTGATCAGGAAGCAGATGGAAAGCTTTCAGTGATGCTTATCCTTGTTTTGAAGTCTTAAAATAACCTAAAAGGAGTGTTTAATTGTTAGATCGATGTGAAAAAAGAACAATGGCATGGTTGGTTGCAGATAGTTCTGTAACTCCAGCATGAACTCTACATCCAACCTACAGTAAAAGTATACCACACCAATGTGGGTCTGAATTACTAGTCAACACTCTTAAGAATACGCCTGTCCCATAAATCTCTGAATCTGAATTGAAAAAAGCTGTAAAATAACTGAGCAACAGCACACACATATATAAATATGAATGAATACATTTGTGAATCATGATACACAGCATTGCTCTTGCACCTACCCCATATTAAGCTCAGGGTAACAAGATTCTAAAGGGGGCATTCCCTAAAATTCTGCTCCACAACATTCACAGCTACTCGGAGTTATATGTCACAATACATTTAAAGTGGACCATCTGATCTACACATATTTCATGGCAATACACATTCAGTTTAGAGTCTTACAGACTGTATCCGCCTATTTAGAGGACAGGAATCGCCACCGTCTTGTAGACAGATGAAGAAACCAAAGCAGCTTCATGGTTGGTCGGCCTCCTAGTGCTTTGTGATGGCTTTATGCAACAGTCTTAATCTCATCCAGTGGCAAGCTACAGGACTTGACTGTAGAACGGGTACATCTCTGTGGTTGGACGTCAATCTCTTTTATCAAAGCAGCTTCAGGTGGTAATAAATTGCAAATATTTAATAAAATATCTAAAATGTTTATAAATATTTTTTTTTTTCTAAAAGAGTTTCTTTATATTTAACAGTGAAAACTAAGTCATGTTTTTTTTCACAATTTTTTTTTCAATATCCCTTTGTTATAACTGTCTACGCCACAAAGCAAAAATCAAAAATATAT